>CAWUFW010004168.1:1200000-1609877 GCA_963921515.1 Calotriton arnoldi
CCAGGAACGCGAGGGCATGCCGCAAGCGCTGGGAGGACCTAAAACGCTGGGCCCGGCACAAGGCTGAGGAGCTACTGGGCCAGTCTTCCCAGGACCATGTGCATCGTCCTCGCCTCTCGCCACTGTACAGGAGGGTCCTGCGTGCAGCTCATCCGACCCTCCATGCTCAGCTGGAGGAGCATGAGCAGCAGAGACCTGGTATGTGTATTATATGCAATATGTGTCTGGAAGTATGATGTGAGTGAACACAGAGCTGTACCATTGTGTGTCCCATGCCTCCATTCACCTATTCTGTGTCTATGCAGTGGTCATCATGAAGCAAAAGGCTCACTGTAGTGCATTGACTGTACAGTGCAGAGTGCATTCTGGGAGTTGTAGTTTCAAGATGACAACTGGGGAATTGAGCCACACACGTGCGTGATGATCTGTCTTAATCAGAATCCAAACTCACCGAAAGTAATGCAAGTCACAGTATCCAATACCCATTGGCCTCTCATACACATACTGGACAGTGTCTGTACCATTCCTCATCCAATGCACACATCAGTTATGATTCCCTTGGTTCACTGTTAGTGGTGCTGGCAGGGCAGATTTCTGTTCAAATGCACCTGTGTGGCTCAATTCCCCAGTTGTCATGATGAAACTACAACTCCCAGAATGCACTCTGCCCTGTTCAGTCAATGCGCTACAGTGAGCCTTTTGCTTCATGATGACTCCTGCACAGACACAGAATAGGGGAATGGAGGCATGGGACACACGCTGGTACAGCTCTGTCTTCACTCACATCATACTTCCAGACACATATTGCATATAATGCACATACCAGGTCTCTGCTGCTCATGCTCCTCCAGCTGAGCATGGAGGGTCGGATGAGCTGCACGCAGGACCCTCCTCTACAGTGGCGAGAGGCGAGGATGATGCACATGGTGCTGGGAAGACTGGCCCAGTAGCTCCTCAGCCTTGTGCCGGGCCCAGCGTTTTAGGTCCTCCCAGCGCTTGCGACATGCCCTCGCGTTCCTGGTGTGAACGCTGTGAGATGTTGGCCTGGTATATGCTGTCCACTAATTATAGTGGGCACCTTGCACCAGTCCAAACAACCCCTTATTGGAGATAGGTTAAAGACAACCTTTATTGAAAGCTATCCTAGTGGTAGCTATGGAGAGCAGCCTTCAGGCTAAGTCTTGAAGGAATTTAAAGCAGCTTGTTTTACCAGTCTATAATCTCTTGAGTGACCAAATGAAAGAGGACCACACCAGGTATATACTCAAAATATATGTATTTATTGCTAAACACAACCCTCTAGTCTCTTTATGAGGCTAGAGTTCGAAGTACATAAGTTATAAGTTAGTTATCAACAGTAATAGCACAAATACACGTTTGAGCCCTAGGGGCGTACCAAACCATATACCAATAAAGTGGTATAAGAACCACGACTGAGCTAGTCACAAGGCCTAGAGCCTGTAGAAGTGCTTGGACCACAAGGAACCACCCAATGTAGTGACACAGGGGACCCACAGGGGACGCGTGCAGTGTGAGAACACAGCCGCGAATCGCCGTTGACTTCTATGGGGAAAGTCGCGGTTGGAATTTTAAAGAAAGGGGACACTTAGAGGAGGACTTGGAGCAAACCCTTTTTGAACTGGGTCGTTCTAGAGTCTATACCCACGGGAGCACCGGAGTACTCGTGTTACCTCACCCAGGGAAGCCGGGTGCATAGGTGTCTTTCGGGGTCGGGTTTTGTCGTCGTTTTCAAGGGCGATCTGCTGCAAAGTGCTGCTGGCGGCCAAGTCGAAAGTGTTCGGGTGGATCCAAAGGTGGATCGAAGATCTGAAGAACCTGAAAGCAGAGGGGACAGAGTCTGGGTCACTAGCCAGTGACCAGGAAGGCGATGAGCGGATGCCCACCGATGTCGAGTGCTTCAGGTAGGTTGACGGTCATCTTGACTCTTCAGCCACGAGGTCCAGGAGGTGTCGACGATGACCAGGAGCTGGATTCGAGCTGTCCCACGACGTCTGTCGATTGCTGAGGTGTCGGCGACCAGATTGGACCCAACAAGCCTTGGCAACGGCAAGTCTCGTGGAAATAAAAGAAGGACGGTGGTGCAGAACAGCAAGGTCTGAGGGACTCACCCAGCAAGGGTAAGTCAGAGCATGCCTGGAGCAACCAGGGAAGCCCAAGCAGAAAAAGATTGGCCTTCAGGAGGGCCTACTAGCCAACGGAGTAGCGACCGCAAAGGAGCCTCGAGTGGACGCACTTGGAGCTGGCTCACGGGACACTAGTGGAGTGGAGGCCAGTGAACTTCGGTGCAGTCGGTGCTGGAGGCGGGGGCTACTCAAAGCCCAAAGCACAATTTCGTGGGAGCCCAGGAAGAGGATGCACTTGCAAATGTGCTCGGTGTCCAGGGGTCACAGTTACACTTTACCCATGACAGCTACGGGCCTCAGCTTTACTGGGGACTCAGGGCAGCCTCGGGGAAGTCTGGAAATCCACCTCTGGTGATGCAAAGACTTCAGCGTCCAGCGGGAGCTTCAGTGATGCAGACCGGACAATTGCTTCTTTGGTGCCTGCCAAGCAGGGGAGTCACTCCTTGACCCCAAGGGAGATTCTTCAGTCCTCTAATCTTAAAGTAGAGCGTCGAAGGTCCAGGATTCTGTGTCAGAGTTTCGTCCAGGTAAATCTAAAGTCCTAAGGACTGGGGTCCCATACTTATACCAAGTTAGGGGGTTGGACATACTCTGGGGACCCACCTATGGGAGGGTCAGGGCAGAGGGGTGGTTACACCCTTTTCCCTTTGTCCAGTTTTGCACCAGAGCAGGGGCTGGAAGCCCCTGAGCCGGTTTGAACTGGGGTATGCACAGGGACACCAAATGTGCCCCCAGTGCAGGACTTCAAAGCACCAGAGAATGCTCCCGCCCAGCCCCAATACACACTATCCTGTCTGGGGAGGTGGTTACACCTCCCTGCAACAGGAAACCTATTGTCCAGGCCTCCCCTGCCGGAGTTTCAGTCAGCAGCAGGAGGCCAGACTTGTGTCTGTGGCAGCAGCATCCATTTTGTGATGCCAGGGCTTTGCAAAGTCAGTACCGGGTATACCGGTGTGGACATGTCTCTCCCTCTAGAAGGGTGGAATGCTACCCCCGCCACCAGAACTGGCGGGGGGGTAGTATTCCAAGATGTTTGACACCAAACACGACATGTTTCCGTGCAGCCATCCCAAAGTTAGCATTTAACGCGAGGTTATAAGGCGCTTAAGAGTATATGGTCAGGCTGCACTACAAACAGCCTCAGAGAAGGGTCTCCAAACGCTGCAGAGGGGCTCTGCTCATGCAGAGGCACCCTCTCACATAGGAACCAAGCACTCTGCCTTCAGGATTGATAAGGCCTGCCATAGGAGTGACTTATAGGTTTATATGTGTGTACAATGGTAGTGATATAGGTAGCCTATACCACTGTAAGGGGTGCATGCACCACCTTACTCAGGCTGCAGTAGCAGGCCTGTGGTATCATTTTGGCTGGCCTTCCAGGGGTGGCATAATACATGCTTCAGCCCCTGGCAGGCCTCTGAGGAACCTATGCCCTGGGTACATAGTATACCATATACTAGGGACTTACAAGGGCACTCCAGATTCCAATCAGAGATGTGCCTAGGGCACATGGAAACCATTTTAGAGAGGAAGCAGCTAGGCTGGGGTTCTGATTAGCAGGGCCCCAGCCAGACTAAAGTCGAAAAACAGTGAAGCATCAGCAGAAAGTGGGGGTACCAATGTGAAGCAGATCCTACTCTCCTACACAACCCCCCCCAAACGTAGGGACATTAAACTAACCTTGCCCAGTTAAGTCTTCATGTTCTAAGTGGAAGTACCTAGAGAGTCCATCTGCATTGGCATGGTTACTCCCAGGTCTATGTTCCACTGTGAAGTCCATCCCCTGTAGGGAAATGGACCACTTAAGCAGTTTGGGGTTTTCACCCTTCATTTGTTTTAGCCATAAGAGGGGCTTATGGTCTGTTTGAACAAGGAAGTGAGTACCAAACAAGTATGGCCTCAGCTTCTTCAGAGCCCAGACCACAGCAAAGGCCTCCCTCTCAATGGCTGACCAACGTTTCTCTCTAGGGGTCAGCCTTCTGCTAATAAAAGCTACTGGCTGATCCTGACCTTCATCATTCAATTGTGACAGTACAGCCCCTACCCCCAATTCAGATGCATCTGTTTGGACAATGAACTTCTTGGAGTAATCAGGACTCTGTAGAATGGGAGCAGTGCACATGGCCTGCTTTAGGTCATCGAATGCCTTTTGACAGCTAACTGTCCACTGAACCTTTTGGGCATTTTCTTGGACGTTAAGTCATTCAGGGGTGTCACTATTGATCCATACCCCTTGACAAATCTCCTATAGTACCCAGTCAGGCCTAAAAAGGCTCTCACCTGAGTCTGGGTAGCTGGAGCAGTCCAGTCCATGATGGTCTGGATCTTGCTCTGCAGTGGTTGAACCTGGCCTCCACCCACAAGGTGGCCCAGGTACACAACCTGACTCTGCCCTATCTGGCACTTGGTGGCCTTGATAGTCAGACCTGCTTTCTGCAGGGCCTGTAAAACATTTCTGAGGTGGACCAGGTGGTCCTCCCAGGTGGAGCTAAAGACAGCAATATCATCTAGATATGCTGCACTATAGGCTTCCAGACCTGTAAGGACTGTATTCACCAACCTCTGAAAAGTGGCAGGTGCATTCTTCAGACCAAAGGGCATCACCACAAATTGATAATGCCCACTAGGGGTTGAGAATGCTGTTTTTGGCTTTGCATCATCAGCTAGTCTGATCTGCCAGTAGCCAGCTGTCAGGTCAAATGTGCTTAGATACTTGGCTGAGGCCAAAGTGTCTATTAGCTCATCTGCCCTAGGTATTGGATGGGCATCAGTCCTAGTGACTGCATTGAGACCCCTGTAGTCCACACAAAACCTCATCTCTCTTTTCCCACCATTGGTGTGAGGTTTTGGCACAAGGACCACTGGACTAGCCCAAGGGCTATCTGAGGGTTCAATAACTCCCAAATCCAACATCTTCTGGACTTCTGTCCTGATACAGTCCCGGACATGGTCAGGTTGCCTATAAATCTTATTTTTAATAGACAGACTGTCCCCAGTGTCCACTTCATGAGTGCACCAGGTGGTCTGACTGGGTGTCAGTGAGAATATGTGTCTGAACTGATTGAGCACCTGTCTGCAATCAGTTTGCTGCTGGGCAGTGAGGCTGCCTGCCAAGGCTACACCATCCACTGACCCATCATCAGGGTTCTGTGAGAGCAGGTCAGGGAGTGGGTCACTCTCTTCCTCCTGTCCCTCATCAGTAGCCATGAGCAAGCCCATGTCTGCCCTGTCCACATATGGTTTTAATCTGTTGACATGGAGAACCCTTTGGGGACTCCTGGGTGTTCCTAGGTCTACTAAGTAGGTAACCTCACCCTTCTGTTCAACAATGGTATGGGGTCCACTCCATTTGTCTTGGAGAGCTGCTGGGGCCACTGGCTCCAACACCCACACCTTCTGTCCTGGCTGGTAAACAGTCAGTACAGCCTTTTGGTCATGCCAGGCTTTTTGAAGTTCCTGGCTAGCCTCAAGGTTTTTAGTTGCCTTTTTCATATACTCAGCCATCCGGGAGCGGAGACCAAGTACATAGTCCACTATGTCTTGCTTTGGGGGCTTGAGAGGTAACTCCCATCCTTCCTTCACCAAGCACAATGGACCCCTGACAGGGTGACCAAACAAAAGTTCAAAAGGGCTGTAGCCAACCCCTTTTGAGGCACCTCCCTGTATGCAAATAAAAGGCAGGGCAAGAGTATGTCCCATCTTCGCCTAAGCTTTTCTGGGAGCCCTTTAATCATGCCCTTCAAGGTTTTGTTGAATCTCTCAACTAAACCATTGCATTGTGGGTGATAGGGTGTGGTGAACTTGTAAGTCACTCCACACTCCTTCCACATTGCTTTCAAGTATCCAGACATAAAGTTAGCACCCCTGTCTGATACAACCTCCTTAGGGAAGCCCACTCTTGAGAAAATTCCCAGGAGGGCCCTTGCCACCACAGGTGCTGTAGTGGTCCTAAGGGGAATAGCCTCTGGGTACCTGGTGGCATGATCCACTACCACCAGGATAAACCTGTGCCCAGATGCTGTTTGGGGATCCATGGGACCAACAATGTCAATCCCCACCCTTTCAAAGGGAACCCCCACCACAGGTAGTGGTATCAGGGGGCCTTTGTAGTGCCACCTGCCTTGCCACTGGCCTGGCAGGTTACACAGGAGCGACAAAACTCCTTGGGGTCTTCAGACATGTGGGGCCAGTGAAAGTGAGGGACAATTCTTTCCCAAGTCTTGTTCTGGCCCAGGTGACCTGCTAAGGGAATGTCATGGGCTAGGGTCAATAGGAAGCCCCTGAACTTCAGAGGTATGACCAACCTCCTGGTGGCACCAGGCTTGGGGTCTCTACACTCTGAGTACAAGAGTCCATCATCCCAATACACAGTATGGGGACCACTAGCTTTCCCAGCAGCCTCAGCAGCAGCTTGCTGTCTGAGGGGTTCAAGAGAGGGGCAGCTCTGCTGCTCCTGGCTCAGACCTGCCCTGGAAGGGCCCCCTGTCCCCAAGAACTCAACCTGGTCAGGTTCAAGCTCCTCTGGGACAGTTCCTTCCTCAGGACTGAGATCATCCCCCTCAAGAGACTGATCTTCCTTCTGAGCCAAGGGGAAGGCACTGCCTTTACCCTACTACTCCTCTTCTTGGAGGGCACTTGGTCCATTATTCCAGAATCCAAGGCCTGTTCAGTGTTAGACATCTTGGCTTGTGACCTGGTCACAGCAAACACATCTGCAGGGATGCCCAGCATTTCTGCATGGGTCCTGAGCTCCACTTCTGCCCAAGCTGAAGTTTCTAAATCATTGCCAAGCAAGCATTCAACTGGTAGGTCTGCACTTACCACAACCTTCTTAAGGCCAGTTACCCCTCCCCAGGAGAAGTTAACAACTGCCAGAGTATGGTCTGTTCTGACATTGCTAGCATTGGTCACTTGGTACATTTCACCAAGTATAATCTGCCCAGGATTCACAAGGTCTTGTGTCACCATGGTGACACTTGCCCCTGTGCCCCTAAATGCCAAAGCCTCTTTTCCATTGATTAAGGGCTGTTGCCTGTACTTGCCCAGATTACTGGGACTCACAGAGGAGGTCACAACCATGCCTCCATCACAGACTAGGACAGCCTGAGTGAGTTCTCTGACTAGGTCAGAGCTCATCTCCTTACCCAGGGTCAACCCTACTAAACCCTTGGCTTGTGTAGTCCCACCACCAACTATAACTGCACTAGGGGGAGCAGGTGCCTTAGGGGCATTGGTGGGGGCTGGAGTAGAGTCTTTGGACTTGGTGCAATCACTGGTCCAGTGGGTCTTTTGCTTACAGACCTTGCACCATGGTTTCTTTTGGCCTTTCCCTTTGTTAGACTGTGAATCCCCACGTGAAGAAGATTTTTGGGGGCCTTGTGAAGACTTCTTGTCTTTACCCTTCTCCCCACCCTTATCAGAGTTCTTAGAATCTTGCTTCTTTGGGTCACCACCTTGGTTCTGTACCTTCTGCCTCACCCTGGTTCTGACCCATTTGTCTGCCTTCTTTCCCAATTCTTGGGGAGAGGTCAGATCAGAGTCCACCAGGTACTGATGCAACAGCTGATTTTGACAGTTATTAAGAATCTGCTCCCTCATGATAAGATTGTACAATCCTGTGAAGTCACACACCTTACTGCCCATCAACCAACCTTCCAGAGCCTTAGCAGAACAATCCACATAGTCTACCCAGTCTTGAGTCTGTGCTTTTTGGGTATCTCTGAACTTTAACCTGTATTGTTCAGTTGTTAGGCCAAACCCATCAATCAGAGCACTCTTCAAGACTTTGTAATTGTCAGAATCCTCCTCTCTAACAGTGAGGAGCTTATCTCTACCTTTGTCTGCAAAGGAGAGCCACAAGATTGCTGCCCACTGCTCCTGAGGGACCCTCTGTACTTTACAGGCCCTCTCCAGTGCAGTTATCCATTTGTGGATGTCATCCCCACTCTGGTAGGGAGGGACAATCTTGCTCGGGTTTCTATGGTCATAAGACCTTTCCCTATCTCTGGGGAAATTGCTGCCACCATGGGACTCTAGTCCCAACTTTTTCTCTCTCTATAGAGATCTAGGGACTCCCTGTCTATAGCCAATTGCTGTTTTCTGAGTTCAAGCTGGGCTTGCTCATACTGAATCAGTCTCTTCCTCCTCTCATGAGAGGATTCCCTTCCATGAGAGGAGACAGAGGTCCCTACTGAGGTGTCAGAGTGGTTAGACTCCTGAGAAGGAGATCTAGACCTTCTGGGCACACTCACAATTCTTCCTGGGGGGACAAAGGGGAGGTCATTCTGATCCTCCTACTCCTCCACAAGAGGAATTGGGTTTTCCAGGTCAAGGTCATTTTCACCTTCCTGGCCAGTTTCAGAGGGGGGGCCCTGGGTTTCTTCACGCCTGACCCCTTCCTAATTTTCTGCCCCACCCTCTCTGCATACCCCTTCAGACCCTAGGGGCCTGCTGAGATCATCAGCCAGTAACACCTCCCTGAGGTGTTGGGTGCTGGCACTTTTGCCTGCCTTCAGCTTCCTAGTATTGCATAATGCTCTCAATTCCAAGAATGGGAGTTTATCATACTTGGAGGGAAGAAGCCCACTGGCTTCTGGCAAGGACTCACTGGGTCCTGGCTTTGAAGACATTACTAGTGAGGTGTGGTGTATGCACTACCTACTCTAGTGTGGCCTACTAAACTCTCTTGAGTTGTAGAAAGGGTGTGCTATCCCTTAACACACAACTCTAAGTTCAGTAGAACTTACTGTATACTAAGCTTGATTTATATGTACCTAAGGTACCCTTAGTCGTTTTCAGTTGATCAATTCAATTGAGATTATCTGGTAAAACAATAGCAAGCTGGAATCCCACACGCTGCACACCAATGTGAGAAGTTGGCCTGGTATATGCTGTCCACTAATTATAGTGGGCACCTTGCACCAGTCCAAACAACCCCTTATTGGAGATAGGTTAAAGACAACCTTTATTGAAAGCTATCCTAGTGGTAGCTATGGAGAGCAGCCTTCAGGCTAAGTCTTGAAGGAATGTAAAGCAGCTTGTTTTACCAGTCTATAATCTCTTGAGTGAACAAATGAAAGAGGACCACACCAGGTATATATTCAAAATATATGTATTTATTGCTAAACACACCCCTCTAGTCTCTTTATGAGGCTAGAGTTCGAAATACATAAGTTATAAGCTAGTTATCAACAGTAATAGCACAAATACACGTTTGAGCCCTAGGGGCGTACCAAACCATATACCAATAAAGTGGTATAAGAACCACGACTGAGCTAGACACAAGGCCTAGAGCCTGTAGAAGTGCTTGGACCACAAGGAACCACCCAAGGTAGTGACACAGGGGACCCACGGGGGACGCGTGCAGTGTGAGAACACAGCCGCGAATCGCCGTTGACTTCTATGGGGAAAGTCGCGGTTGGAATTTTAAAGAAAAGGGACACTTAGAGGAGGACTTGGAGCAAACCCTTTTTGAACTGGGTCGTTCTAGAGTCTATACCCACGGGAGCACCGGAGTACTCGTGTTACCTCACCCAGGGAAGCCGGGTGCATAGGTGTCTTTCGGGGTCGGGTTTCGTCGTCGTTTTCAATGGCGATCTGCAGCAAAGTTCTGCTGGCGGCCAAGTCGAAAGTGTTCGGGTGGATCCAAAGGTGGATCGAAGATCTGAAGAACCTGAAAGCAGAGGGGACAGAGTCTGGGTCACTAGCCAGTGACCAGGAAGGCGATGAGCGGATGCCCACCGATGTCGAGTGCTTCAGGTAGGTTGACGGTCATCTTGACTCTTCAGCCACGAGGTCCAGGAGGCGTCGACAATGACCAGGAGCTGGATTCGAGCTGTCCCACAAAGTCTGTCGATTGCTGAGGTGTCGGCAACCTGATTAGACCCAACAAGCCTTGGCAACGGCAAGTCTTGTGGAAATAGAAGAAGGACGGTGGTGCAGACCAGCAAGGCCTGAGGGACTCACCCAGCGAGGGTAAGTCAGGGCACGTCTGGAGCAACCAGAGAAGTCCAAGCAGAAAAAGATTGGCCTTCAGGAGGGCCTACTAGCTAACGGACTAGCGACCGCAAAGGAGCCTCGAGTGGACGCACTTGGAGCTGGCTCACGGGACACTCGTGGAGTGGAGGCCAGTGATCTTCGGTGTAGTCGGTGCTGGAGGCGGGGGCTACTTGGAGCCCAAAGCACAACTTCGTGGGCGCCCAGGAAGAGGATGCACTTGCAAATGTGCTTGGTGTCCAGGGGTCACGGTTCCACGTTACCCACGACAGATACGGGCCTCAACTTTGCTGGAGACTCAGGGCAGCCTCGGGGAAGTCGGGAAATCTACCTCTGGTGATGCAAAGACTTCGGTGTCCGGCGGGAGCTTCAGCGATGCAGACCGGACAATTGCTTCTTTGGTGCCTGCCAAGCAGGGGAGTCACTCCTTGACCCCAAGGGAGATTCTTCAGTCTTCTAATCTTAAAGTAGAGCATCGAAGGTCCAGGATTCTGTGTCAGAGTTTCATCCAGGTAAATCTAAAGTCCTAAGGACTGGGGTCCCATACTTATACCAAGTTAGGCGGTTGGACATACTCTGGGGACCCACCTATGGGAGGGTCAGGGCAGAGGGGTGGTTACACCCCTTTCCCTTTGTCCAGTTTCACGCCAGAGCAGGGGCTGGAAGCCCCTGAGCCGGTTTGAACTGGGGTATGCACAGGGACACCAAATGTGCCCCCAGTGCAGGACTTCAAAGCACCAGAGAGTGCTCCCGCCCAGCCCCAATACACACTATCCTGTCTGGGGAGGTGGTTACACCTCCCTACAACAGGAAACCTATTGTCCAGGCCTCCCCTGCCAGAGTTTCAGTCAGCAGCAGGAGGCCAGACTTGTGTCTGTGGCAGCAGCATCCATTTTGTGATGCCAGGGCTTTGCAAAGTCAGTACCGGGTATACCGGTGTGTACATGTCTCTCCCTCTAGAAGGGTGGAATGCTACCCCCGCCGCCAGAACTGGCGGGGGGGTAGTATTCCAAGATGTTTGACACCAAACACAACATGTTTCCGTGCAGCCATCCCAAAGTTAGCATTTAACGCGAGGTTATAATGCGCTTAAGAGTATATGGTCAGGCTGCACTACAAACAGCCTCAGAGAAGGGTCTCCGAACACTGCAGAGGGGCTCTGCTCATGCAGAGGTACCCTCTCACATAGGAACCAAGCACTCTGCCTTTAGGATTGATAAGGCCTGCCATAGGAGTGACTTATAGGTTTATATGTGTGTACAATGGTAGTGATATAGGTAGCCTATACCACTGTAAGGGGTGCATGCACCACCTTACTCAGGCTGCAGTAGCAGGCCTGTGGTGTCATTTTGGCTGGCCTTCCAGGGGTGGCATAATACATGCTTCAGCCCCTGGCAGGCCTCTGAGGTACCTATGCCCTGGGTACATAGTATACCATATACTAGGGACTTACAAGTGCACTCCAGATTCCAATCAGAGATGTGCCCAGGGCATATGGAAACCATTTTAGAGAGGAAGCAGCTAGGCTGGGGTTCTGATTAGCAGGGCCCCAACCAGACTAAAGTCGAAAAACAGTGAAGCATCAGCAAAAAGTGGGGGTACCCATGTGAAGCAGATCCTACTCTCCTACAAACGCCCACTGTACTGCAGCGCTCACCAATGTCGGCCCATAGTCTGGCCCGCGCTGCATTACTCAGCTGGTCCTCTGGCCCCCCATATAGCTGAGGATATTTGAGTATCACCCCCTCAGCTAAGATGTCTAATTCCCTTTCACTGACAGGGGGTGCTTTCTCTTCATAACCCTCAGCCACTTTGGGGGAAATAAGGTCGAAAAGAGCAGCAGGATGGCAGAGGATCTGATCTGTGAGAGAGAATGACTCAGAATGAACACAAAATGGCTGCCAACAACTTCCTGTGATGTATTTCCTGTCTCCCACTTCCTGAATGTCATTTCCTGTATGAAATAATGGGTTCCGGTTCAATTTCGGAGATTCCGGCCCGGAGGTGGTGATTCCGGCCCGGTGGTGGAGATTCCGCTCCGGGTGCGGAAACTCCGCTCCGAGTGCGGAAATTCCGGCCCGAGTGCGGAAATTCCGGACCGAGTGCGGACGTAAAGTTAGTAGTCGTAAATCCATTCTGTGAATACCAAAATTAGTAAGTGCATTCTGTGAATACCAAAAGTAGTAAGTTTAGGATTTTGTCTCAGATTAGTTCTGTGAATCGGGCCCTATAACCTCATTCGCCATCACTCCCTCCTTACTGGATATTTCGGAACTGTGTAGAGTTCTTCGGTCAGATGAAAGCATTATAATAATGTTACAGATGTTAAAATCCATCCAGAATGCAGCCGCAAGACTCATGCTAGGCCTACCACGCCGCACCCATATCACACCGCACTTCAGGAAGCTTCACTGGCTCCCCATTCACAAGTGCAGCCAATTCAAAATTCTCATGCACACATACAAAGCCCTATACAACACAGGACCAGAATACCTGAACAGTCGCATACACTTTCACAAACCCACCAAACACCTACACTCTGCTGCATTCTCACTTGCACATACTCTCCATATACGCAAAAGCAAAACTGGAGGTTACTCATTCTCCTACATCGCAACCAAGACATGAGACGACCTCCCTCAACTCATCAGAGCCTACTCCTCACTTCTTGAGTTCCGCAAGAAGGTGAAGACTTTGTGTTTCATATGAGCACCATGGGACCACACACATACACACCTTGCCCAAGCATCTGGATACCCTCTCGGTTGATTAGTGCACTATACAATTCAACACAACACAACACAACATAACTAAAATGGGTAGTTGCCAAACTGTAATGTGCAGGGCCATAGGCTCTGCACAATAGAAGAAGGCTGCAGGTATTGCTCATCAATCAGGACCTGCACCCAAACAACCATGTGTCCTACCCAGAAAAGTCTAAGTTTTAATTTTTTAGTCTTAAGTTACAATCTATTTAAAGTGTTGCCTTGTACTCCTGTATTATTATCATTTTTGGGGGACAGACAAGTCTGCAGAAAACAAATTCTCTTCTGTGTCTCAGAGTGTCATTTTTTTTCATCTCCTTTCATGTTCCAATCTGTACATCCAATCTGTACATCCAGTGCGATTTGGAATATAAGAAAGTGTGGTATACCAATGAGAGGATTGCTACATAAATAAGTGATAGAATAAAATCTCCAATAAATGTTGGCATTCAGAGGTACAGAAATATTAAGTAGCCCCTAACCAAACAGTGGATGCATCTATGATGTGAGGGGTTCCCTTTTCTTGTTTCTTACATTGAATGATCCCGCCCCTCATTACCTCAACAGGATCTCTCCCTGTTTCGATAATTACTTTTAGAAAGTTGGCATTTTCTTGTCTCAAACATTTGGTGCCTTCAGCCTGTATCCTAGATCACATGACTAGGTGTAGCTGGCAGTTAATCTTTGTGTATTACTCCCAAACATTGAGGCAAAGGGGGAAAAGGTGTTGGCAGTATGGGCCAACTCTGACTTGAAAGGGGGTGAGCTGTCACCTACCACACTTGCACATCACAAAGTCTCTGCCTGAGCACACTCACAAAGGGGTAGACACCAGTCTTTTGTGCACCCAGCTGGTGCCAGGGCAGGGAGACAGGAAATTCCAAACACGTCTGGGGGTGGAAACCTTCAAAACCTTCTCCTACCTCAAAGCTGGCACTATGCATAACTATTGGATCCTCAGACCAAACTCTTCAGTATGCCTCTGGACCTGTGGAAGACTCAGAAGGACGTGCTGCTCTGCAAGGATGACTGCTACTCTGCTGCCTGACTGAAAAGGACTAGACCTGCATCTTGAACCCAGGACCACCAGAGTGACTCTAAGGGCTAGTTGGCTGGTCTCCTGATCAGACCCTTAGGGACAGAAAAGGTTTCAACCACCTTAAACCGTGCCACTGGACTCAGACTGCTGTAAATTTGGTCCCCCAAGTGGTGCCATACCAGTCGTTACAAGTAGGCCTGAAGGTGCTCTGCCAGCTCAGCTGTGGTCCTGTGAGCAGAAAAGATGCAGCTTGACGTATCTCCTCGCAGCCACATTGGAATCACCACTGCATAACTCATCTCTGACTCAGAATCTCGCTTCGCAGACCCGCAGCTTCCTCTGAACCGCTGCTGCGTGACGAATCCTTGACGCAGGACTTTACATCACATGCCCCTCGTCTACAGCATCCTTAAAGACAATGCAAGACCTAGCATCGCAGCCCGCAGCCTCCTCGTAACTGCTGCTACGTGACGCATCCTCGACGCAGGACCTCGCTACTCTCTGCAACCAGGATTTAAGGTACTTTATTCAGCATGCCTAACTTGGTCCTTAGTGCCTAACATGCCTAACTGCGGCCCATTGGTCTATCGCAGTCAGCCTGAGATTGTGACTTTGTTCCAGTCCAGCGCAACCATAGAATCACAGTAGGCGCTTTGTGCTTCTAGGCACTATATTCATTTATATCTTTAAAATTGCATATCTCCTGCGCAGTATTATGCAGAACTCTATGCCCCGAAGGTGTCCCTACCGGCTGCTATGGTACACCGCTTCATAGAGGACCTTCCGCCCCAGACACTATCCGATGCGGCTCGGGCGGAGCTGGACCTTCTGCTTACGGAAGAGGAGCTGGGCTCAGCTCTGGGTGACCTTAATTCTGGAAAAGCCCCAGGCCCTAATGGATACCCCTGCGAGTTCTTCAAGAGATACTCTACGAAATTGGGGCCCCTTCTCCTCCGGGTGGTGGAGGAGGCACGGGAACGCGGATGCCTCCCGCGGGACTGGCGGCATGCCGAGTTAGTTGTGTTTCACAAACTGGGCCGACCCCCAGACCAACATGCTTCCTATCGCCCTATTTCCTTACTGAATATAGAGGCTAAGATCTTGGCCAAGGCTCTGGCTAATCGACTCCAGTCCCACATTACATCGCTGATCCACCCGGATCAGGCCGGCTTTATGCCTCAGAGAGCGACGCGACACATCACCATCGCCACTATTCGGGGGCTGGATGTGCCAGCTGCCCTCCTGTTGGCAGACATGGATAGGGCATTTGATTCCCTTAGCTGGACGTACCTATTTGCCCTGCTCGATCGGCTGAATATGGGTCCGCGCTTCCTGTCCTATTTAAAGCTGCTGTATACGGATCTTACAGCATCAGTTTGCATCACAGGGTCTACCTCCTTCACCTTCTCTATTGGTCGGGATACCCGGCAGGGTTGCCCACTGTCGCCATTCCTGTTTGCCTTAGCTATGGAGCCTTTGGCGGCATGGGTCCGGATGGATGCGCAGGTGACAGGATTCGAATGGGCTCAGGGACTGTCGGATCGCATCGCCTTATACGCCGATGATGTCTTATTTTTTTTGACAGATGTTAACAGAACAGGACCGAGACTGCTTTGTATCATGCAAATCTTTGGGGAGTCGTCGGGCTTGTTTATGAACCCCTGAAAATCCACGTTGTGGACCCTTGGGACACAGGTGGACCTGGGTGCTTGGGCATCGACAGTGCAGGTCATGGCGATGGGAGTAAAGTACCTGGGAGTTTTCCTATTGGTCTCATCGATTGTGTCCTGGGAACGTAACATCCTGCTGGTATGGGCGCGTGTGCGCGAAGAGCTGCGATCCTGGTCTCACATGCCCCTTTCTATTTCCGGTCGATCGGCCATCTTCAAGATGGTATCGCTACTGCGGCTGCTCTATCAGCTACAGAATTGTCCTTTCCCCATCCCCCCCTCGTGGTTTCGCCAAGTGAAATCGGCACTGGGGCAATTCTTGTGGGGAGGAAGGGCGCCCAGAGTGGCACTGCGGACATGTTTCCAATCGACATACTGTGGTGGTTTGGCCACCTCGGATGTCCAATCCTACTACATGGCCTCGCACTTATTGATATTAAATGACTGGTGGTATGGGGACAGGTCTGACCCTGCATATGCGGTGGAACAGAGATGTATGGGGACCGCTACTCTACACACTATCCTTTACTCGGCCTCGGTGCGCAATACCCTGCCGTCTGCCACTAGGGTGGTGTTCCAAGTGTGGAAGCAGGCTTTGCGGAAGATGGGGTGGTGGGGCAGGTTGACAAAAGAGACTCCGCTTTGGTTCAATGGGAGGTTGCCACAGTTATCTGGTCTGGCGGGTTTCCGAGATTGGGACAATATAGGGATCTCTACCCTGGGGGGTGTGATGCGAGGCACAGTTCTCAAATCCTTTCAAGACCTACAGCAAGAATACCAAATGCCAAAGACTCAATTTTATAAATACCTTCAGTTCAGGCATGCTGTCCTCCCTAGTGTCGCGGGCTTGGAGTCTCCCCCTGATTTTAGCCCCATTGAAGCTAAATTGTTTATGGGAGACCTACAAGACCACAACATCTCCAAGATCTACCAGTCTCTGGTGACGAACTGCCCCACTACACTTGATAAACTGAGGGTGGCGTGGGAGGGGGACCTTGGCCCATTAGACGGAGAGGATTGGACGGAGGCTCTAGCCTCCCCCCGGGAGGCTGCAATTGCAATGCGGCTCCGACTAATTCAATTTAATTACTTACACGGATATATTATACTAGAACCAGGTTGTGGAGAGCCGGCCTAGTGGCGTCCCCGCTCTGTCTCAGATGTGGTCAGGAGGATGGTACTCTGTTGCATACGGTCTGGCAATGTATGTCGATCGCGAAATTCTGGCGCGGGGTGTTGGCCTGTATTGGGGTGGGAGCTCCCCTATTCCCTTAAGTTAGTGCTGCTACATATATTGGAGGGTGTAGGGGGAAATATATATAAGCGCCACTTGATGTTACTGGGATTCACCTTAGCCAAACAGGACATTGCACGGAAGTGGAAGGCAGAGGCCCCGCCCTCCTTGTCAGCATGGAAGAATGGTCTGGATTTTAACATGGGTCTGGAGGCTCCTATCTTTAAACCACGGGGGTGCCCGCAAAAGCATTCCAAGATCTGGAAGCGTTGGGAGGATTATAGAGGCCTTTACTTGGAGCCTATTTCTGCTGGGGATGCTGCGACTGTGGGGCGGCTGGGTGGAGCTGTGGTTCAGGGGATCAATGGTTAAGCGGGATTTGCCATGGCTGCAGTGGGTGCGGAGGAGACGCTTGAGATGTAGTGCACAGACAGTGCATTGGGGGGGATGTTGTTGGGTACATTTCATTATTTCTTTTTGATAAATGTTTATATCAAATGTCAATGCAATATTTTGGGCTTTAAACTGTAGCATATAGCCTCTGGGGTACAGGGCTCTGCATTGTATTTGCCACTTGACACAATAAAAATTGTTTCTAAAAAAAAATTGCATATCTCCAATTCTACTGATTGGATTTTTGTCGTTTTGGTCTCAAATTATTTATTACATTGTGCTCTATTTTTCTAAATTGGTGTAAGATTTTTCTTGTGTTGTGTTGTCACTTTAATACAGTTTGAAGTGCTGCATAAATACTTTACACATTGGCTCTAAGTTAAGCCTGACTGCTTTGTGCCAAGCTACTAGAAGATTATGCACAGGTTAATTTCGGGTAGCTTGTGACTTCACCCTGACAGAAATTGTGGTTGCTGCTTGTGTAGAGTTTCACCCTCCTCAACTAGGAACCCAACTTCCTACAGTGTTGTGTTCCCACTTTCTTAGGGAGAGCTTTGGAGATTGTGTTTTCCAGAAGACTATGACCTATGGACACAAATTGGGGCTATTACGACTGAATGGGAAAATAATGATTAGTCAATGGACCACAAGTAGGGCACTTTACTTACCACACTGACATTTCCAGGTATATACATAATATAGGACAGAAGGGATTTACTTTATATTAATCCATTCACAAATTCAATTGGGCTCTGTGTACATGGTACCATGTCAGTCCCTTCATGATTCTGCACCTTGTTGGTCATATGAACACAGTAGTCAGGATAGTAGATATTGACGCATGACATAGTATCAGCACTTGTCTGGCGCACAAGATTAGAGTGATTTTTTTTACACCAGTGTTGCTGACTGGTTTGCCGAATGTATTGCAGAATACTGCACACTTGCCTAACTCGTGAATCATTTGCAAGCAACCTTGTTTTGACGCTAGTTGCTACCAGGGAAAGGGACACCTATTGAAACTCAGAGACGAAGGTATGCCCACTCACATCACATGCTTTTCTCACCACGCAGATTGTTGCACCACAGGTTAATGAGGAGGCCCTGCTTATATTCTTGTAAACACTTGAATCAGATGTCATTTGTCCTGATGAGACTTTCATAATGATAGCTGGATCGAAATGTCGATGCATATTTCTGACACTACATCATATCCCAGAAAAGTTTGCTCCTTTGTATCATGGTACAAGCAGTCCACAATTGTCCGGCCACACCCTTTTCCCTGCCCAAACTGATTTTCATGGCCTCCTCTACCATTTATCACACATTCCTGATGTTCCTTTTTGTAAAAATTGCATTCTGGCCCATTGATTACACTTCATCCGGCCCGAGACGGAGAGTATGGCCGAAGGCGGAGAGTACTGCCGGGGTGAGGAGAGTACGGCTCAAGCCGGAGATTCCGGCCTGACTGTGAACGTAAAGATACTACTCGTAAATGACCTCTGTGAATACCAAAAGTCGTAAAGTTAGACCTTTGTCTCAGATTGCCTTTATGAATGGGGCCCATTGTCTGCACTGCCAGTCTACTGCTGCCCAGGCAAAGGCTGGGGTCGAGCAGAGGTGAGGTTCCTACAGACACATCAGTATCTTAAAATCTTCACTGGTGTAGCATGAGGGCAAACAGTGCTTACTATGCAGGCTGGTGTAGAGATGACTGCAGGTATTGCCTGGAAGCCAAGATTGCCTTCCGCCACCATTATGCTGGCCGTTACCTTCCTAGTGGTAACTTCTGTGACTTCAGCAGCATTAGTGGACTGGCAGCTACATCTTGCGCCAAAATAAAAAGCCAGGTTTGGCCAAATTATTTGCATGCTTAACAAGCAACATTGCTGATCAGTGCAGCTTATTAATTAGTGTGAAGAATACTAATCCTGACAATCCGTGTTACAAACAATTTTTCCTCGAATTACTGAGCCAAACGAGTTAAGTTCTTCAACTAAATGAACTAATAAATATTGTCCAAATGAGTGACTTAGGGCCTGATTTAGATTGCAGTAGACAGGTTATTCTGTGACGGATATCCTGTCCAGGCGAAATATAAATCCCATACGATATTATGAGATTTATATTTCAGAAAAAGGATTTCTGTCACCGTTGTGACGGAGTAACCAGTCCACCGAAATCTAAATCAGGCCTTCAGAGGCCAAAATGAATTTATTTTTGATATTGTTAGAAATGAGGTTTCTGGTTGGCTAGGGCATGTGCCTAAGCCAGGCAGAAACCACAACTTTAGTCAGGGCAAGGGAGTTACATGCTGAAGATAACTCCTGCTCACCCCCTTGGCAGCTTGGCAGAGCAGTCAGGCTTACCCCAGAGGCAATGTGTAAAGCGTTTGCGCAACACACTCACACAGGATTGCCCTTAGCACACACCTTATGCATAAGAATCAGCAACAGTGCACCAAAGTAAACACTTGCCACAGTACGGCACATAAATACCACTTGTGTTCACATAAGGGCATAGCATAAACTGTGCAGTGAACCAGGTTAGCACAATACATTTTCCCCATATGCTAACTGCAAACAGCGGGCCTCCCTTCTCTCACTGTAAATGCTGGACACCGAAGTACTTTGCACCCCTTTTGGGAGATATGAGGTAATTTCCAATCCCACTCGGGACCTCCTATGCACCTCCTCTGCTCAACGGGAGGATTGGGGGCCTCCGTAGAGGTTTTACCCTGATCTGCCCCAAACACCACAATGACCCCTAAGTAGGTGCCGATACAATGAGGAGAAAAGCACTTACCCGGCAACGGGTCAGGGGAAGATCTCCCTGGGTCTCCCGTAGTTAGGAGTAATGAGGAGAAATCAGTGCAGTGGTCCGCCACGTGTGGTACCGCTGCTAGTACCCTGGAGCTGCCTGACTTCCCTGCATGGTGGGGAGTCTCCTCTCTGGGTCTCCCTTCACCTCGAGCCGTTCCACGTGCCCCGCTGCCACAACTCTGTCATAGCCTGGTCACTCTGTGTCTCCATGGTCTCTCCTGACCTGGGCCTGCAGTCTTCTGCTGCGGCGGCTATCCGCTCTCCACTCGGGTCAGCCCTTGAGTTCCGGTAGTCCGGGGGCGTGACAGGACAGAAGGGCCTCAGGGGGATGGCCCGCCCTTGTTGATGAGGTCAACGCGCCTCTTCTCCACTCGGACTGCCTCCGTTGGGCTTCCTGTTGCCCCGGCAACCGGCAGAGTCCTGCTGAGAGCCTCGGCTGCGGCTCTTGGCACTTTGAAAATTGGAGCACTCACCACGCGCTACACAGAGGCACCTCCTTGAGCCAGCACTGGGACTGGCAGACAGCGCCCTGCTTGTGCTCCGCAACAATAGGGGGGACACAGCACTGTCCCAGGCCCTGATCAGCACTCCTCATGCGCTTTCTCAACTCACTGGGAGCACAACGCTCTCCACGTGCTGCTCCACATCACCCAGGGCAAACCACTCAGCCCTGGGAGTCCACTGGGGTTGCAGACAACAGGGCACAGGTAGGCCAGCACAAAAGGTCCAAATAACAGTGGCAGTCCTTTTTCTACCCAGCAGGCAGCAGGTCAGCACTCTGATTCAGCAAGTCCCATGGCGGTTCCTCCTGGCCGTCTGTAGCCAGTTCAGTTCTTCAAGTTCCAAAAGTTTCAAGTAAGCTCAAAAGACATGAGTTCACAGCCCCAATATTTATAGTGCACAAAGTCTTTGTTCTGCCCTGGTACAGGACCCTGGACCCAGTTTGAACCAGTTTTGGGGCACTTAAAAAGTACACAACACTCCCCATTGTAAGTGTAAGCCCTGGCCCCAGACACACCACGGGGGGTGGAGACATCATTGTGGAAGGCAGGCACAGCCCTATTCAGGTGCAGGTGCTACTCCTCCCACCGCTCCAAATGCAGACCAGGCCTATTCAGCCTAGCGCTGACTCATCCAGACTCTCTGGAGCCACTGCACCTCCCCAGCCCCTGTCATTCCAAGGCCAGACAGTCAAACCACAACAGGCAGGCACAAAGACACATAGCACACAGAAATGCCTACATTTAAAAGTGGCATTTCTAAAATAGTGATAATAAATCCGTGAACACCAATACGCAGCATTTATCACCACTATTCCAGACATACCAAATTTGATCATGCTACCCCTCTCATGTCAGAAATTACCACTGAAGCACATATCAGGAAATCCCCAATGCATCCCTATGAGAGGGCAGCCTCACAGCAGTGAGAAACCAAATAGGCTGTTTGTCACTACCAGGACATGCCACATAGTTAAGGCACATTTCCTACCTTTTACCTACACCGCACACTGCCCATAGGGCTAGCTAGGGCCTACCTTAGGGGTGACTGATATGTAGTAAAAGGGGAGTCAACATGGCAACCACTTTATGTGCCACGTCACAGCGGCAGTACACTGCGCGCACAGGCCCTGCAGTGGCAGAGGCCTGAGACAGGTTTGAAAGGCTACTTTGGTGGGTGGCACAAGCAGCGCTGCAAGCCCACCAGTAGCATTCAATTTACTGGCCCTGGGTATATGAGATACCACTGTACCAGGGACTGATAGGTAAATTAAATATGCCAAAAAGGTGTAGACCAATCTTACCAAGTTTACAATAGAGAGCACATGCACTTTAGTACTGAACAGCAGTGATAAAGTGCCCAGAGTCAGAAAACCACAAACAACAGGTCAGAAAAAATACAGGAGGAAGGCAAAACGTTCTGGGATGACCTTGCAAAAAGAGCCAAGTCCAACAGATGTGAAATATCAATATTAACAAAGCAGGAAGAAGAAAAATTTGCGAGAGAGACATGCAAAGGGAGAGTGAGAGTGGCAAGAGAGGGACTAGAAAAAAGTAGGAGGTAAAAATGACAGGAAGAATTGGCAATGAGAGAGACGAGATGGAAGAGGGGGTTGAGGGTGAACCAATTGATGAGAGAGTAGTAAAAAGGTGAGGGTGGAAGGGAGATTAAAGAAGATGAGAGGAGGAGAGAGACATAAAGGGAAGACAGACAATCAGAGAGAAGACAACGGACAGGGAGAAACAAAGGATCAAAAAACAGGATGCCTAAAGTTTGAAGATAAAATGGGAAAGGGAGGGAAAAAGTGAGTGTGGAGAAATAGGGATGAGAGGAGGGGAGATAAATATAAAAGTATAGAGAGTGGCACAATTGAATGACATAGAATGAGAAGGGAGAGGAAGAAGAGGGGATGAAAGACAAAAAGATGAAGGGAGAAGAAAAGACAATAGGATGGAGAGAAGAGAGAAAAGTTAGATGAGGGAGAGAAACAGAGCTAGAGAAACAGTGAAGGAAAGAGGGAGAGTGGAAGAAAAGAGAGTAGTGAGATAAAGGAAAAATAGAAGGTGAAGATGGTGGTAGGAAAGATGGAGCGAGTGGATAGAGAAAGAGAATGAAAGATCAAGGGCTAGGAAGAGTGAAGGGAGGAAAGTTGCAAGGGAAAGTGGTTAGCAGAGAGATGACAAAGGAAGAGAGGAAGGCGTGCATCAATCAATCAATCATGTCACTTATAAAGCGCACTACATACCCGCGAGGGTCTCAAGGCGCTGGGGGAAGAGGGGGGTGGTGCTGCTACTGATCGAAGAGCCAGGTCTTGAGGAGTCTTCTGAAGGCCAGTAGGTCTTGGGTCTGCCGAAGGTTGGTGGGGAGGGTGTTCCAGGTCTTGGCGGCGAGGTGGGAGAAGGATCTGCCGCCGGCGGTCGTTTTCCGGATGCGGGGGACTGTGGCGAGGGCGAGGGTGGTGGAGCGGAGCTGGCGGGTGGGGGTGTAGAAGCTGAGTCGTCTGTTGAGGTAGGCTGGTCCGGAGTTGTGGAGTGCTTTGTGTGCGTGGGTGAGGAGCTTGAAGGTTATCCTCTTGTTGACAGGGAGCCAGTGCAGGTCTCTCAGGTGGGGTGTGATGTGGCTGCGTCGGGGGATGTCGAGGATAAGACGTGCAGAGGCGTTCTGGATGCGTTGCAGCCGTCTCAGGAGCTTAGCCGTCGTTCCTGCGTAGAGGGCGTTTCCGTAGTCCAGCCTGCTGGTGACGAGGGCCTGGGTGACTGTTTTCCTTGTTTCGGTGGATCCTGCGGAGCATTCGGAGGGTGTTGAAGCAGGATGAGGAAACGGCGTTGACCTGCTTAGTCATGGAGAGGGTGGGGTCGAGGATGACCCCTAGGTTGCGTGCGTGGTCGGTGGGTGTCGGGGCTGTTCCCAGTGATGTCGGCCACCAGGAGTCGTCCCAGGCTGAAGGGTTGGAACCAAGGATGAGGACCTCCGTCTTGTCCGAGTTCAGCTTCAGGTGGCTGGACCTCATCCATTCGGCGACGGCCTTCATTCCTTCGTGGAGGTGGGCTTTGGCGGTGTGAGGGTCTTTGGTGAGGGAGAGGATCAGCTGGGTGTCGTCGGCGTAGGAGATGATGTTGAGGTTGTGCTGTCGGGCGACGTGGGCGAGGGGTGCCATGTAGATGTTGAACAGCGTCGGGCTGAGGGAGGAGCCTTGGGGTACGCCGCAGATGATCTTGGTGGCCTTGGATCGGAAGGGGCGAGGCGGACGCTTTGAGTTCTGCCGGAAAGGAAGGATGTGGTCCAGTCCAGGGCCTTCTCTTGGATCCCGGCGTCGTGAAGGCGTGTTCGTAGTGTGTGGTGGCAGACCGTGTCGAAGGCGGCTGATAGGTCCAGGAGGATGAGGGCTGCTGTTTCTCCGTTGTCTAGCAGGGTCCTGATGTCATCGGTGGCGGCGATGAGGGCGGTTTCGGTGCTGTGGTTGCTGCGGAAGCCGGACTGGGAAGGGTCCAGGATGTTGTTCTCCTCGAGGTAGCGGGTCAGTTGTTTGTTGACGATTTTCTCGGTGACCTTCGCGGGGAACGGGAGCAGAGAGATGGGTCGGAAGTTCTTGAGGTCCTTGGGGTCTGCCTTGGGTTTCTTGAGTAAGGCGGTGATCTCGGCGTGCTTCCAGCTTTCCGGGAAGGTTGCTGTCTCGAAGGAGATGTTGATTATTTTCCGGAGATGGGGCGCGATGGCTGTACTGGCTTTGTTGAAGACGTGGTGAGGGCACGGGTCTAGCGGTGAGCCGGAGTGGATGGTGTTCATGATCTCGCTGGTGTCCTCGTCGTTGATGTTGGTCCAGGAGAGCAGGCGGTTGGTGGTTGTGGGGGCAGTGGTCTCGGTGGTTGCCGGGGCGGTCGTGGTGTTGAAGCTGTCGTGGATGTCGGCGATTTTGCGGTGGAAGAAGGTGGCCAGTGAGTCGCACAGGTCTCGCGACGGCGGGATGTCGTTGGTGTTGGAGCTGGGGTTGGAGAGTTCCTTCACGATGTTGAAGAGCTCTTTGCTGTTGTGTGCGTTGTTGTCTAGGCGGTCTTTGAGTGAGGCCCTTTTGGCGGATCTGATGAGGTGATGGTGACTGCGGGTGGCGCTCTTGTGGGCGGCGTAGCTGTCCGCTGTCCGTTCGTGGAGCCAGATGTTCTCCAGTTTTCGGCATGTTCGTTTGGAGGCCTGGAGGTCTTCGGTGAACCAGGTGGCTTTCTTGCTGGTGTGGCTGTTGTGCGGATTCTTGAGCGGGGCGAGGGTGTTGGCGCAGTCGTCGATCCACTGTCTGAGGTTGCGGGCGGCGGTGTCGGGGTCGGAGGGTTCGGCGGGTGGGCTCAGGGCGAGGGTTGTGGTTAGCTGGTCTTCGGTGACTCTGCTCCAGCAGCGGCGAGGCATTTGTTCGGTGCGGTGGTGCGTGGTGGGCTTCCTGTAGGTGAAGTGGATGCAGTGGTGGTCAGTCCAGTGGGGTTCGGAGGTGTGGTTGAAGGAGACGTGTGGGCTTGCGGAAAAGATGGAGTCTAGCGTGTGGCCGGCGGCGTGGGTGGGCATTGCAAAGTTAAGGATGGAGAGGGCAAAGGAGAAGGAGAAGGTGTCAGGGATTTCCTGGTCTGTAATCACAAGAAACGATGGCTAGGATTCACAAGTACAATTTTGTTAATGTAATTTCCTTCACCTCAGGGATACTACGGAGTATGGTTGGGAGGGGTGTTACAAGTTGGTCCCCCTTTGGTTCTGGCACTTCCTCCAGGAGTTGTTCATTTGCACTAAGCATTAAATTAGGACCTAGGCCAGCCCTATGCCAGAGGCTAAGCAAGGTACCTTTATTTCCCTCATCAAAACAATAAAGACCTGACTACATTATTATTCTATTTGAACAAAAAATCTTGGAAGAAATTTTGAAATTGGAACAACTTGAACAACGAAACGGCTTTAATAATATGAGCCATGAAGATTGGGAAGCAGTTAAGACACTACAGGATAATGACGCCATAACCATAAAGTCCGCGTGTAGTGAAGAGGCTTCAGCCGGTGAGTACAAATCAAAGGTTTATTTGAGAAGAGGCACAGCACATCAAGCATTCAAAACGCTGAGCAGTAACTGCCTCAACGAGCTCTGGAACATGGAACGTAAATTGTACAGCGCAGGTACAGCGTTCCATGTTCCAGGCAAGGGAAGGCAGGAAACGGGATATAAGGAAGAAATGCCACCAGGGGAATGCAACACATCTCACCCTTATCAAAAATGAAAAGGGGAAAAGGAAAAACAAAAAAACAATTTAAGACACAAACCTGGCAGGTAAAACTCTAGGACGGTCATTGCTCTTGACTCTGGATGCTACAGATTGAGTGGCATGATAAGAGTAATCATCCGGGTTAGGAACCTCATGTTGAGTGGAATGATGAGAGTTATTATCCGGATTAGGAACATCATATAATGATGACGCATCGTCATTATTGACAGAGCACCTTAAGGACTTGCATCTAGCAACCCTCCTTACATTCCATACTCTACCATCCTGGGTAATAACCGTGTTCTTACAAACCTTAACAACTTTAATAGGATGACTGAACTTGGAAAAACCCTTCACCAAAAATCCAGGGGGCATATTAGCAAGACCGGCGATAAAATTATTGCCGTTTTAGCTGCAGGAAACTGCCGCTAAAACGGCGATAATGGGCTTGCTAATATGCGTTATAAATTCCAATAGAAGCCCAGGTTAGATGTCCTGCACATCTAACCTGGGCTTCTATTGGAATTCTATAACGCATATTAGCAGTTTCCTGCCGCTAAAACGGCGATAATTTTATCGCCGGTCTTGCTAATATGCCCCCAGGTTTTTTAATTCTTACCCAGTCTCCAACAGCAAAATCCGGAATTTTAACATTCATTTTGGAGTCAAACAAAGTTTTCATCTTGTCCTGCCTATTCTCCACCCGTTTGGCAACTTGGTTAAGGTCTATACTCTCATCCACCTTACTAATTTTTTTTATCCACCATGGGCAAATTTCCGAAATAGGTTCTCTGCCCTTCAAAAGTCTGAAAGGACTTACCCCAGTCACCGAATGAGGAGTGATGCGATACATCCACAACTTTTTCCTTACAACTTCCCTCCAATCAACTGAGCTGCCTGCTGATTGAATACCATCTTTTAGAACACGATTAAACCGTTCCACCTGGCCATTTTCCCTTGGCTCATACAGGGAAGTGGTCACATGTTTGGTATTACACATAAGGAGAAAACTTTCCATTTCTTGTGATGTGAGTTGCACCCCATTGTCTGTTACAAGAACTTCAGGGGACCCCTCACGTGCAAAAACTTCTTTGAAAAAGGTAATGATAACTTGACTAGTAGCATTAGCTACAAACTTGACTTCTGGCCACTTAGAATGGTAGTCCACCATAACTAGGGCAAAACGGGCATTAGAAGGTAACTGTTTGAAAGGACCTGATATGTCAAAGGCTACTTTTGCCACGGACACTCAGGCCAAGAGACTGGTTTAAGGGGGCAGATGATACCTTAAGCATCTTATCACTGCTGATACACTCAGGACATTCTCTAACCACCCTATCTACCATTTTGTCAAGCCCAGGCCACCAAAAATTAGCTCGGATGAGTCGTTTCATAGAGGACATACCCAAATGTCCTTGGTGGGCAAGTAATAAGATCTTGTTCTGCATAGATGCAGGAGGAATGATCTTACCTGCTTTAAAAGGCAAACCACCAAGGTCTTCAATCTCACTAGAAACACGACAAAAAGGAGCAATCTCTGCAGAAGCAGACCTTTCCTTGGGCCATCCATTTTTTACATATTCAATGATTCGTTGGGACACAACATCATTATTAATCTCAGTAAACCACTCAGTCTCAGATAAACACAAAAACTCCTGAGATACAAAATCTTTGACAGTGGTAACAATGTCCATTTCTTGTTCAACTAGGGACTCATCTGAACACGGCAATCTAGAAAGGAAATCAGCTGTGACATTGCTCCTGCCAGGAACATACACCACCTGAAAATCATATTCTTGTAGTCTAGATGTGAGACGGGCTATACGTGCAGTGGAGTTCCATCCTCCCCTGGAGATAATATGCCAACTAGGGGTTTATGATCAGTTCTGAGCGTAAATCTGTTACCCCACACATAGTTACGAAAGTGTTCAATGGCCCAGATGCAAGCTAACAATTCTCTCTCAATGACGGAATATCTCCTCTCAGTCATAGAAAGAGTCCTAGAGGCAAAAGCTACACACCACTCTTCCTTCCCCGCACACTGGCAAGCACTCCACCAAGACCATACAAACTGGCATCTATGGTGATAACACATCTCTTATTGAGGGAGAAAGATTTCAGGGTGGGAGCATTAACAATATCACTCTTAATTTGTCTGAAAGCTGTCTCTTGTTTATCCGACCAGAAAAACTCCGTAGATTTCCTGGTTAACTCCCTAAGAGGTTCCATTTTGGTTGCAAAATTCTGTATGAATTTGCTATAGTATTCACACAGGCCCGCAAAAGAAAGTAGTTTTTCTCTATTGTCAGGAGCAGGTGCATTGATGATGGCATCGACCAAAGATTTCTTGGGCACCACCCCATCGCCAGAAAGTGTATGACCTAGATACTCCACCGATTTACAAAAGAAATTACATTTGCCAGCTTTAAGTGTCAAACCACATTTACCTAATCTAAGACAAACCTCCTTTACATGATGAAAGTGGTCTTCCTCATTTCTAGAGAAAATTAGGATATCATCCTGGAAGCATTTAACGAACTTGCTGACATCTTTAAAAATGTGGTACATAGCCCTCTGAAACACAGAAGCGGCCGAAGCAAGGCCAAATGGCATCCTCTTGAATTGGAAAAGACCATGGGGTGTGATAAAAGCAGTGTAATGTTTGGAGTCCTCAGTGAGTTCAATTTGGTGGTAGGCCGACCGGAGATCAAGGGTTGAAAAAATGCAGGCACCATCCAACATACATACCATCTCATTTATATTGGGAAGAGGGTGACAATCAGCAACCAGATTGGAATTCAAAGCCCTCAAATCAACACATAATCTAATACTTTTATCCGGTTTTCGGGCTAAAACGATGGGAGAAACCCACTCAGAAGATTCTATTTCTTCAATAACGCCACTCTCAACCATCTAATCCAACAAGTTTTTCAACTCAGTCCTAACACTGATAGGAACACCTCTTAGTTTTTGTTTCACAGGAACAGAACCTTGTTTGACTTTGATCCTATGGCTGAAACCTATAAGCTTGCCAAGATCATCAGAAAATACCTTGGGAAACAAATTAACAAAATCAGTACTAGTTGAAGACAAAGCAAGAACCGAAACAGGTTCTTTGTTCCTGGGGTTCAAGACAATTCCCAATTTGGCTTGGTCACGCCAGCCTAAGACATTGACACCTTTGAATGCTACATATAACTTGATGTTGGCAGAATTACCCTTGAACTCAATGGATACCTCTTTGAAACCCATAAAGTCAATGTAGGATCCATCAAAATTCTGCGCCACAATATCTGGTTCACATAACAATTAAAGGTCAATTAGTTCTCCAAAAGATTTCAGACAAAACTCCTTTGTGATTATAGTCCAAGGCGATCCCGAGTCAGCCATTAACTCCAAGTCTCTTCCCAAGATGCATACAATGCATTTGGGAGAACAAATCTTTTCAACTTCAGAAATATCAAAGGAATCTTGGATCGAAACCACAATTCCAGACTCTAAATCGCCTTGAGAATGATCACAAGAATGAGTATCACCTCGGGAATGATCACACGAATGAGAATGGTAAGACACAGAGGAAACTTTCCCTTTGGAAAATTTAGAAGAAACTGGTACAAACATCTTGGAATTGGAATTCGGAGCACCGCCCCTCATAGCATTTTTGCACATTTTAGAGAAATGTCCCAAACGTCCACATTTACTGCATTCTTTACTAATGGCAGGACAGCATGGGAAAGAGGCTATATGATCAGGATTCCCGCATCTATAGCAATAAAATTGTCTGCTACTAGAAACACTTGTGTCATTAGAGTAAGTCTTAGAAGTACCAGGGTTGATCACATTGACCTCACTGGAAGTGGAAGATCTCGTTTCTTTGTTAAGTGACTTGATCCATTTATCAGACTGCTCCAATGCTTTGGCTGTGCTAATAGCAGTCTCCAAATTGGGATCGCCCAATATCCACAATTGCTCCTGTACCTTCTTACTTCTTACATGAACAATAATTTGGTCCCTGATCATCTCGTCAGTTATTAAACCAAAATTGCAGTGTAAAGACAATGCACGTAAAGCAGTGAGAAATTCATCAAAGCTCTCGCCCTCTTCCTGAGCTCTAGTGTAAAATTTAAACCTATTAAGAGCAACACTAGTCGTAGGTTTAAATCTGCCTTCTATGCGTAAAATGGCTTCATCATACACATTGTAATCACCTCCTGACCTGACAGGAGGCAGAGTCCTATAAACAAGCTGTCCCTCATAACCTAAGCAGTGAAGAAAAATATTTTTTTTCCTTTCCGCTGACATACGTTCTCCATCAATAGCCTTTAAGTAGGTAATAAATTCCTCTTTCCACCTTGTCCAAGGTATGGGTGGTTCTCCTTTAGCTTGCAAAAATTTAGAAGGTGGATCAAATTGCATTTTGATGTGATAGTAGTCAAAATGAAGTAAAAATATAAGGACTGAAAAAGTATGTACTTGTCACAGCTGTGAAATAAACAATGAATACATAGGTACAAAATGTGCTATGATAACTATTAAACACTCTATGAACGAAATCCCATAATGAATGGTAATAATATAGTAAGGTAGAACATGAACATCACCAAAATAATGCATAAATGAAGGGAAACATACTGTATAGTGTACTGAAAATAAAATACCAGGTGTGCCTGTCACCGAAAGCGAGCAGGCAGTAGCACATGCAATGTAATCAGAATGTGTCTGTCACGAAACCAGAAGCAGGCTTTAAAGCTGAGATACAAAGTGTGCCTGTCACCGACAGCAAGAAGGCTGTAGCACAAGCAGTTTAACAAGGTGTGCCTGTCACCGATAATGAACAGGCTATCTTACCAGTATGAATGACGAAATACTGATTATATAAACAGTAAGGTACTGGAAACCTCTATTGCGCGCATGTAGAAAGGTCACCACTGTGTTATCAGGGATGTTTCCGGCGTTTCACTGAATCAACCCAGACCAAGATGGCCGCCAGCGTGATGACGCGCAATGTAGCCAATCAGGAGATGCGGTCGCGTTGAGGAACTGCACCAAGATGGCCGCCAGCGTGATGACGCGCTACGTAGCCAATCAGGAGGTGCGGTCGTGTTGAGGAGCAGCAGTCGGCCGTTGGTGAATGAAAATCCACGAAAAACACGAAATGTAGAAGAAGATGCAGCCAAGAAGCCAGCGAACTGCGGTTTTCAGGGCCGAAAGCAGGAACCTCAGATGCAGGACGCAGAAAGGCACCAATCTGCGGAGAGGTGAAGAACGAGGGAATGGGTCCGGAAGACATCGCAGCACCTGTGCCTCAGGTAAATATGCAGCAAACGAAGTCTCCAGCCAGTCGTCGCCAAATTTGTAGTGAAGAGGCTTCAGCCGGTGAGTACAAATCAAAGGTTTATTTGAGAAGAGGCACAGCACATCAAGCATTCAAAACGCTGAGCAGTAACTGCCTCAACGAGCTCTGGAACATGGAACGTAAATTGTACAGCGCAGGTACAGCGTTCCATGTTCCAGGCAAGGGGAAGGCAGGAAACGGGATATAAGGAAGAAATGCCACCAGGGGAATGCAACACCGCGGATAAAGGTGGGGCGGTTGTAGTTATGAATAGTACAGACTATGATAACGAGGTGTTGAGATTGTTAGGCGAGCGTAAGAACTACCATCCCCTCACCAGAGACCCCCTGTGTGAATTACAGGACCTGATTACCAAGATGGTGGCTGATGCCAGGAGCAAGAGTTGGATAACCAGTAAGGAGGCCGAGTTTCTGGTTAACACCAAACCCAGAACTCCGGCCTTCTACATATTACCAAAAGTGCACAAGACACAGCGGCCCCCTCCGGGGCGCCCAATAGTGTCGGGAATTTCTTCCATACTTGAACCATTGTCCCAATTTGCGGACTTCTTTTTGAGAGAGTCTGTTTTAAAACAACCATCGTATGTGCGGGACACTACAGATATTTTGAACACTCTCAATGACTTGGTTTTTGACTCTACGCAGCAATTTTTGGTGACAATTGACATTGAATCGTTGTACACCAGTATCCCCCAGGAAGCTATGCTGGTGGCAGCAGCTAGAGCCCTGGGGGCACAAGAATGGTTTTATGACACTCTCCAGTCGTTTGTGCTCCAGTGCGGAGAACTTGCATTGACACGTAACTATTTTCGTTACAAGGATGACTTATACCTGAAAGTGTCGGGTACATCGATGGGCGCAACTTTTGCGCCCAGTCTGGCCTGCAACAATGTGGGCCAGTTTGAGGAACACTTCCTGTGTGACTCGTCAAATCCCTTCCAGAGACATATCTGTCTCTGGAGGAGATATATTGATGATGTTTTATGTGTCTGGACAGGAGCAGAGAGTACCCTTGTGGACTTTCTGGAATGGTTGAATAGCCGTGATCCATGTCTGCGGTTCACGTGGACAAAAAGTAACCAACATGCTGTGTACTTAGATTTAGATATTACTGTACAGGAGAATAAATTATGTACCATGGTTCATCAGAAAGGGACCGATAGGAATTCGTTGTTGCATCCTACCATCCAAGAGCCTTGAGGGATAATTTACCTGTCTGACAATTTTTGAGGTATCGACGTAACTGTACGACTGTGGAGTCTTTCTCACAGCAAGCTGAAGATCTGTCGGAGAAATTGATGCAGAGAGCTTATCCCAAGAAGATTGTCAATAGGGCCCGCAAAAGAGCACGCAATACTCCTAGGGAGGCATTATTGGAAAAGAATATAAGAGCACCAGTTGACTGCCTACCGGTGGTTATGACATTTGACCCCCTAGCTTCAAAGGTTAGACATTTGATCTGAAAACATTGGTCAATGCTGTCGACTGCTGATTTTACGATGCCCCAACCTAGATTTGCATTTAGGCGTGCTAGTAATTTAAAAGATAAACTTGTACATACACGCCCAATACTGAAATCAAAGATCACTACGATGCCAGCCGGACACTATCCATGTGGGAGTTGTTCGGTTTGTGCATTAACAGAGAAAATCAATACGGTGCAGTTAAATAATGGGAAAATATGGCATTTGAATAAATTTTCAAACTGTAATACAATAAATGTCATATACAGATTGACATGCCAGTGTGGGTTACAGTACATTGGCCTTACGACTAGAAAAGTCAAAGTGCGGATTCAAGAGCACTTAAGTACCATTAAAGCAGGCAAACTCACGACACGTCTGGTACAACATTTTAATGAACATAAACATGACCCTCGAGCATTACGGTGGGTGGTTCTGGAAAGAGTGATGGCCAGCAGTGATAGTATTGAAAGAGTGTTGGCGAATAAAGAAGCCTGTTGGATTTTTTCCGAGGGAGTAGATCAAATTGGATTGAATGATCATATTGAATGGAACAAAGTCAGTAGATTGTAGGGCTCTACGACTGACTTGTTCACTGAGTAAAGATATGGATGCACAGTAAAGAACACCAATAAAGGTAAACTAATGTGAGTCTGAAACAAATGCAAACTGAAATATTATGTAAATATACAGTGTATTTACATTCCTTAGAAAAATTCCTGATGGCAGTAACCAAGGATACGTTGTAGAAGATTGATTAATATGGGAAGGACCTTCGTTGTGATAGACCAGTTTAACGAGGGTCCCGTCGTGGATGACGCATGAAACATGAAATTTCACCAGAGATAGACATATATGGTGAACATAAATGAAGAAATTAAATTAGCTGGGTTAATAAGAATTCCAGAGCATAAGACTGATGTTCACCTGTAGAAAGCTCTTAAAACTGAGCCGTTCCAATATGGCCGCCGTAGTGGGGTGGAAAGCGAGCTGAGCTGCATTAGAACGTGGGGTCACGTGGTCTACGCGCTATTGGCGTGCAACACAGCGACGGCTTAATACCGCTCTGAAAGCAGGTTTTCAGTGAAGCTGGAACGAGATGCCGCTTTAGGAGATTATCGATGCGGTAAGAGTGTGTTGGGGACACTAGGGCGGGCCTGTGATTGATACGGAAGTTTGGCATAAGTCTCTCTGAGGAAGAACGGTTTTGAATAGAATGTGAGAGAAAATTCTCTTATTCAAGTAAAGGAGATGGTCCGTTTTATCCAGTATTAAGGGGGCAAATGGTAATGGGCTGACGTGTCCCTGATAAGTTGATGTCGGGGAATGATATGTACATATTGGCATGGTAGTGTCAAGAAATGAACTTCTGGATAAGTTATGGTACTGAGATATGGCCATGACATTTTGGGCACTTTTGGACGAAGAGGCCAGGGACATGTCGATTATATAGCTGATGTATGATATTGTTTCCATAGGTGTAACTGACAAGCAACGGTAGTGCTTTGCAAAGAAGGTGTAAGAGTGATGTATACACCCCCTTTTGGTCTGGTGCAGGCTGGTATGAAAGCCCCCTGCTGACACTGGGTAACTATATATGTTTGACTCTTAAGAATAAGATATATATTACCTTGGAATGGGACTGTGTCTGGTTGACCGGCTTTTTAATGAGATTGAATCACTGTCTTTTTGTCTTATCAGCCAACCCGCATTTTAAAAAAAACATTGTCCAGAGAGGCGAGTGATTGGAACCCCACGCCCTGATGAATTTGCCATAACGTATGTAATTGGCAATGAAACATGTTGGCCTTCTTGGAAAAGGTTAGCAACATGCAGTGCTTTTAACTCGAGCAAGCTCACATTTTCAAATAAAGGGGGTAATGCGACAGTGAGTCTTGACTTGTTTTTAATAGCATTTGAACACACGGTTCTCTGCTTATCACAGGGTTTATGTTTTGGAACAGTTGATTTCTTTTTTCTGTCTTCCTTGCCTTTCTCTCGGACACTATTTCCTTTGTTCTAGTGAGTGGGTAACCGATGATGATATACGTGGGCATACTGGCGAGAACCTGCCGGTAGCCTTTTGATGTTGCATACGTGAGGTGCCCTCTCACCCTTTTCACTTACTTTTGTAGTAAGTTTTCTTCACTCACATGTTGTGACGGAGGGAATATTTGGCTGAGTGGCTAGATCGACAGTGATTCTTTTAAAGTACTAATTTGAGAGTTTGGGACTGCGGGCAATTGGACGGGGTGCCATAAAGTGGGAGTAAAAATTAAACTCACTTTGGATGCAGTGTCTGAAGGTGACATTGAAGAAACTCTCCTTTAGCCAGGTCTTTATTTTTTTGATGCATTGTGAGAGGAGGGTGGCCTGGTAATTTCCCTCTTGTGCTCCCTGTTGTGAATACCTTTATTTCCCTGACTGTCCTTTGGAAGTGTGTGGAGCTCATGGACCGCTTGGCTGTCATTTATAAATTAGTTGGGGAGCCTCTCCACCATGGGGACAGAGTAATTTACTTCTTCCCCATGGCGAATCCACGGGCCATCCACCCAGATATAAATCTGGGCCAATATTCTTACCTTGTATATGTTGTCCCACAATGTTTTTAACACAATATTTGTGTCTCATTATATTTTTGAAACTATAGTATATTTTAGCAGAACATCAACCCCATACCAGCTAAACTGTATACTGATGAATGCATGATCTGTAAGCAAAAACAAACACAATATCTTTGACTTATTGACCGACTCAAAAACAAACTAGCATTCATTACTCAAACTTATTTAGGAGAGGATGTGGCCCCAGAACTTCATGAAACAATATAACCAGGATATTGACCATAACAGACTCTAAATAGGCAATATTATAATACAAAGTTTGTGAGGCCCGCCATAGCAGATGCAACCCCAATCCTACATTCACCGGCAACCTCCTCCTGTTATACAGGCCTCAGCACAATAATGGTGCTAACCAGATCTGTCCATCATCCACTCCAACCTAAGCATCCTTGGAGACCTAAAACTCTGTGGCGTCAAACCTCAAATGCCTCAACCAAATGCTGTCTTATTAGGCTGTTAACCTAATCCTGATTATGTTTTTAAAATATATATAATATTTTTAAAGTTAATATATGTTTCAAAGTTAATATAATGTATAACAAACAACATTTACTGTTCTTACACATTTTTTGACAAATTATGGTAATCTATATATTTTTTTGTTAATATTTTTGACTTTCCATACAAAGTACATGAAGTCCGTATTTGTGACCTCAATTGTTTTTGGCCATATTTTTGTTTCTGACGTTTTTGCGGGCAGTATTTTATCATGCAACAATGGGCTGTGTGTACTTACAGAATGGGTTGGAGGGAGGATAGTTTTTGTTGTCATGATCAACGTGTCAATTAGGCCTGAGAACTCGTGGAGTTTCACTACGCAGAATTCTGCCGAGGTACAAAACAACTCCGCAAGATTCCATGGAATTCCGTGAACGAGCGGAAACAGGCACGTCATGCTGCTTGCACTGTGATTTAGCACCAGGAGCTCGTTCCGTGCTGAAAAATCAGCACAAGTGGCATCCCACGCTGCGCGCCAGAGGGCACAGTTTCTCCAAGTGATTTTGCTGCTGACGAGTAGATTTTTCTATGTGAGCGGCAGCTTTCTGACCGCGAACGGTCGCTATTGCCCAAGTTGAAGAAATCTACCTGGGAGCCCTCCTAGACAATACATAAAGAACGAGAACAATGGTTCCTTTGGAGTTATTTACCCAAACTTTCAGATACACTCGGGGGGATCAATTCATGCATTCCCATTCAACATCAATGTCATAAGAAACTCGCAGCCCCATAATCAAAAATAAGAATAAGAAATCAATTTACGGCAGAGTTGCATAGGTACTAGCCACAAATATAAAAACAAGGTTTGAAATGGCTCAGGGCACGTGTGTTGCCTGAAAGTGACAATAATACGAAATGACAACTCTACCAAACGTAAATTATTGGCTGCGTTACTATATGCTGTGCGGACATAGCATTACCTGGATTCGTGAATAACACATGCTGTAAATTATTTGGAGGGACAGTCCAATAATGAAATTAAAGTTGAAGTTCAGGAGTGATGACCAAATCACAAATTTCTCAAAAACAGAAAACAGGGAATTGCATGAAAATGGGATTTGCTTTTGTTAACTGGGATGAATAATAGACAAGTCCTCTTCCTTATAGCTTTTTAAAGCTCCAGAGTATGTGATTCTCTCTTCTGTAGCCTAATTAAGGGTTGAAACGGGACGAAGGTTGCCTGTGCTGAATTTGAGGTAGTTTAAAGAAACAGTATTGCCGTCTGATCTGGCCAGGTGACCAGAAGTTATAGAAAACCATACATAAATGAATAACACGTTGATACAATGGCCAGCGCTATGCGTGGGGGCTCGCCAACGTTTGTGCGAGCCCAAGAGTAGCACAGGCTTCAGCCAGATTTCGGTAGCTGGGTGGCTAGACTTGTCTCTCCATAAGTTAAAGTCGTCATGGTTCAAAGTCAATAAAAAGAAAAATAGAAAAAAAGAAGTCCTCCCGCTTGTCAGGAAACAGAGCAAATTGAAGTTAGAGTTAGGACCAATACAATTAAATGAAATGCCTTTGTCGTCACCTTTAATTTCTCGGAAAAAAAATATTTTAAAAAATAGCTCTGACTGTGAATTGCAGGTTTACAACCTAGGGCGGTAACCTAGGGCGGTATCATAATGGGTTGCCCTGGGACATGACTAAACCGAGCACCTGCAGCTTGTAAATGTAATTCATTTAACCCACTATATATTTGAGTTGGTGCTTTATTTTCAGGTCGTACAACTTGCAAACAGTAAGGTTGGCCTCCTTCTGTTTCTGAGCTGTGCTGTCTCAGCCAAGTATCGGGTTAAAAGAATCCACTGTAGCACAGCAGGCGCATAAAACAGGCACTCATCCGTTTACTGCACCCGTAAAGCCCATCATGACGTGGCCACTGTATGGCAGAAGAAAGCCACACGCACTTGGACTAGTGTTTACCTCAGAAACAGGGGAGAGTCTGTGGCGAGTAGTGCGTGGATCAAAGGGCCTCCAGTGTAGGCCCCTAATTGCTAGTCAAGTGTCTGGTTTGCAGAGCCGCTTCGGTCCTCGGTGGCCAGTTCATGCTTATTAGACCTTAACTACTACCAAGAAATGGCATAATTAATTCTGAGAAAAAGCTGCATGCAGTAATTAGAATGTGGCATAATACGTTCTCTTTGCGTCAGACAGGATTGCCATTATATGCAGTCTGCTTGTTTCAGGCTATTTTGAAGCATCCATTAATCAAGAAAATGTGGAGGCGGTACCACAGGATGGACTCAGTGAACTTCACTTAAAGCCAACATGTATTTTACTTATAATGCTAAGAAAATAAATAGGAAAAAGTGCTTTCCAAAGTAATTGCGCGTTACAACAATGTATTTATGTGATTAAAATTGTTTCAGCCTGAGACTGCGCCATTATGGCATCACACATATGGTTTTACCGCATAATTCTACAAGGTAAACAATAATTTGTATTAATCAGGCTCTTCACCAATTTGCCCTAGTGAGACACATTACTTCGGCTCTTTAAAGGCAGCTACAAATGTAGAACAGCCTATAATGTGCAGACCTTTCTTTCAGAATGAGCACCTATGACATGAACTCACAGGGTGTGGTCGTACTCTCGCATCTTGCACCAGTTCTCCTGCAAAGCGCATTATGGTAGATGCAGTTCAATTTGACGTTCTTCTCTGGAAAATGACAAAAAACATTAAATAATTATCATGAGACTGCAGTAAGAAGTGAGCAACTATTCTCCAGCAAAAGTAACCGAATTGAGCATAAAAGTTATTATGTTATCAAAATGCATTGTGGGAGGACTGGTACAACATGAGAGTAGACTTTGGGATGGGTGTCCAAATAACAACAAACATTTATTATAAGTATCAGAACTCCAAAGTTAAAGCAGGACCTTTAATCACAAATATCAATTTGGTCTTAAACATAAGTTTAATATCAAATTTACCCTGTTTTACACCAGACAGGAATCAGAAATACACAAAGGGATTCCTGGTGAGAGTAAATCCATTTACTACTGCCGATTTCTCCAGCAGGTGTGTGGAGAAATCTGCAGTAGTAAATCCCACTCAGTGGGTGGGAAGTGGGCGTACCAAAGTAAGAAATGCCAAATCCTTCTCTTCCAGCCCCTTTCCACCCTGCAAAAGGTCAGAGATTTACTTAATTCTTAAAATAATTGGCAATATTTTTGCAAAATAAACATTTTATTCTGTTATGTTGTAGATTAATGTACTCTCTGCTCTGTACGACCTGCTTACACTTAGAAGCACGTGGTACAGTTGAAAAACACTAGTATTGTTTCTTGTTTGGTTAGCCTTATTTTTTCAATGGTGAAAGGTAAAGTATTTATGCAGTACTAAAATAGTAATGAAGTCAAAATGCTAAATAAGAAAAAAAAATAGAAAAACATTTTATAAACAAAATGACACCAAAATAACAAAATCCAATCTGGGAAACCAGAGATATACATTTTTAAAGTTTTAAGTACAAATAGTGCCAAGAAGTATAAAATGCCAATAATAGTAGCTGGTCGTGAAAGAGCAGGACCTAGGTACTATTTGATGCTGACTGTGTTGGAGCACGGGTCAGATACAATGACCAGGTTTGCCCTGGCCCTGCTTTACCTTCTGACTGTCTTTTATGTCCCAATCAACCCTTATAAAGCCCTCCAGGACCTCTGGGGAGGTACTTGGAGACTCACTGGGTGTCAGGACATTCCAGGTCCGGTTGCCACTGATCAGGTGGGTAGCTGGGTGAAATGCCTCTTGTAGCTTGTTGTATCCCATTAGCTTGATCAGGAGGTCAGCCTTATGTCCCTTAGAGTCTACCTATTTGTCCTGGATACAAGAGAGAGAGAGACAGAGAGAGAAAGAGAGAAGGTCTAGCCCACCAGTGCTTTTCTCAGATTGCAGACAGCAGGTTCAGTCCTCTTCTGATATTCCCCAGTTCCAGGAGTGCTCTGAAGTGGGTGCCAGAAAATGCCATATTTACGCCTGCCCCAAGCTATTGGAGGGAAATGGCCCCTATGGCCTTCCTAAACAGTGGGGTAAATGTTCCAAGGGCTAACCATGCCCACTTTGAGCATTTTCAAAATGGTCTAAGTCTTCAGCTACACTCAACTTGGGCTCTGAAGGCTGGGGGTGTGTGAGGGGAGTGCACTGTGGTAATCCTAGTGCCCTCCCACATTTACCACTAAAGTCCAGTTTGAGACAGGTTCTGTGCCGACAACAACCTAGGAGACAGAATTCTGGTAGAACAAAAACAGAGTTTTCAGCAACCCAACAGTGGTTACACGCATCTTGTTTCCGTCCTTTGAAGTGTGCCTTAAATGTTATGTGTCAACCCAGCAGACTTGTCAAGCATTCTTTGACATTCTAATGTCAAAAAGAGGCCCATTGAGGTTAGGGCCTGCCTCGTTGGTGGGGACAAAAGAAGGGCTCTGTCCAAGTATCAGCTAATATTTACCTGTGACAGGAGAGGCCTCTTTGAAGTGTACCTCAAGTGTCTTATGAGAAGCCCCAACAGACCGGTCAAGCAGGATGTGACAGTGAAGCAGGATTGATACTGTAATGTCAAAGAGGATCCTCACAGATCCACCCTGCATATTCTGTAGGGTTCAGATGGGTCATTTCTGCCCATTCAGGTCAGCCTACTGTTTGCTCTTGGGAGCAAGTTTATACATCATTCATACCTATTCAAATGCTAATTACTGGCTGGAGAGAGAAAGATGCAGATTTTGCTTTCAGGGAATTCAGGCAGTTCAAAGGTGACTTCCCTTTACCAAAATATGTATGAGAAATTTGACTTCACCAGTGTATAAGGCATGCAAAAATCCCAAAATAGAATTTATATCTGTTTCATAGCTGGAGATAACATTTCTTAAATGTATTATTGTATCCCACTGCTTTCCTGAGGAACCAACAACACTGCTACAGTGAAAATAGCTTTTAGGGCCTTTAAACTGTAAGGACATGTTTAACATTAAACTTTCATATGTCCATCTTTTAAATACCATGCATCCTGCCTTATGGGGAATAGGGCCTACTTGGGGGTGACTTATTAATATTTTAAAGGACGTTTAGAGCTGCAAAAAGGGGTTATTTTGACAGGTCGAATCTGCAGATTTAAGCACTAGGCCTGGAGACATGCTTTACAGTGCCACTGTAGTGTATGGCACAATGGGTGCTGCAGTCCACTGGTAGCATGTATTTTGCTTGCCCTGGGCATACTTGCTAACATATACTGGGTACTTATAGGCAAATTAAATAAACCGATCAGGTGTATACTAATTTTGCCATGTTGAAAGGAGGAGCACGTTACCACAGGTTAGCATGGGTAACATGTACAGAGTTCTATAGACAGCAAAAATAGGGATCAGCAAAAACATTAAAAAAAAATCGGGGGTGACCCTGCAGAAAGGGCAAATTTCCAATACATTGAATCCTTGAGTGCCCCAAGTTGGATGCTTAATTATCGAATTTTTATAAAAATCTGACAACGAGCTGTTTGGAATGTGTCCTAAGCAATAATTATTGCATGTTCTGAGATTTTGGGCCTCATAAGGCCTCATCCATAAGATGCAGGTGCTTGCCTCACCAAAATCTGCATGTTATGTTAAATCCAGTACATTTTTCCCCTTTTGAACTCCGGCAGGATTACTCTGCTGAAATTTCACAAAGGGTGAGGTTTTTATTACATCTAGTATTTACCAGGTGGGGAAAATACCACACTACTTAGAATTTCAATCCCTGCACAAACCGAGGCTGATGCAGGGGTCGAAAAACTCCAACCTGCTCATAATCAAGGACTAAGAGTGGTATTGCAAATGTTTGAATTACTCATCAAGAGCTAAAAGGTATTTCAAAGACAGACGGTTTCAGAGAAAAGATGCAAACAAGCAGGTTATGAAAATCAATAGCAGGCCAAGATAGCCTCAAAGGCAAGAACAGCAGCATTACTATGATATGTGGGATCAATTCAAGGTGTTCGCTCTGGCTGAGGCTGGACAGCCAGAAGGACTAACCAGAATCAGCATAGATGACTCCCCATGTGACATAAACAGGGGGCCAATCAGAAAAACAGTACGACATTTGAATGGAAAATATCACATTACACTGATGGATTTTTCAATAGAAGGCACCGTTATGGTCTGTATTGCAGAAGAGGCCACATAGGCATCTGCGTCCCCTCTGTAATACCATAATGCCCTGGGGACTGAGAAAGCTGGCTCAAAAGCCTATTGTGCCTCTGGGGCACTTTATGTAATACAGCCACACTTCCCCAGTAGATGTAGTTGGAGTCAGAGACGGTCTTAACATGGGGGCTCAGAAAAGCATGATACAGGATTGTATGTGATGTCAATTACAAAGCATGGGGGTGTCTGGTAAAAAACTAGACCACATACATAATGTTGTGAATTAAGACAATGGTCAGTAAACATATTGTAGAATGTCACTGCTATGTGCATGAGGATCCACCAGCTTCATAATGGTTATCTTAGGGTTAAGAATCGAAGCTTAATTGGTGCTCGTGGATTTAGGTGTGGGAGAGGCCTAGAGTCCTTTTCAACAAGAATCCTTTCCATACACCTTTTCAGTAAACCTGATCCTTGACATTTGTCATCAGTCTCAGGTTTCTACTTATGTCCTCCAATCATAATGTACATATTTGCATGTTAGTTTTCAGGGTGGATCATGTTTAGTATTCAGACAAAATAAATTCAGAGTAAATGTTCTTATACCTAAGTGCCTTGTGGGCATGGGAGGATAGTGTATGAGGGGGTGGAAAAGATTTATGACAATAAAAGACTGCATCACCATGAGGATCAAATAGAACCATACCAGAGGCTGTATGGCCATTAGAATCAACCAAAACTATTCAAGACAAAAAGTTGCAAGGCCACCATAATATCCAGGATCGCCAAGTATTCTAGGTTCATCTTCAGTCACAGTAGTAATAGGGTTGCTTAGTGTGTTGTGGGGATTTCTATTTACCATGATTATATCTTGACAATTTGTGTTCATTCGTTCATTTTATTTTCAGTATGAGTGAACAGAGAGCATTGTTTAGCAAAGTATTAGCAGTCATTTTGGAAGACTTCATGTAAATTATCAAGGTTCCAACACTTATCAATGGGGATGGACCTATGCATGCCTCAGGTGTAGGCATGATCTGCTACATATGATTCACTAAATATATCAAGGCAGTCTTGGTGTGACCAAGAAAAGAGCCAGAGATATTTGTTGGTGCTTGTGGCTAGACTTGCGGTTGAACATCTTGAAATCCAATGTATTTAGTGTGAAACATCTATTGCATCCACTCTATGCCCATGAATTTGTGAGAGCCACCAAAAGGCCCATGGTCGAAACTACCTATTGGGCTCATTTCAAGTTTCGAATGCTAGTCAAAGTACTTGGTACTTACAAGTTTCATGATGCCGCCACATACACATATTTGATTTGTACAGGACAGGCATGGAAGGGAGGGTTTGCCATTGATACTCATTTTGCATAATAAAGTTCAGCATGTTCCCTAAAGTTGAGCTTTCCAAGACCAGTTGTAGTAAACATTAGCAGAAACTTTGCACTACTCTCGGTGAGTTCATCATGAAAATCATTTCAGTATGAAAGAGAAAATGGCTATCTATCTTAAACTGATTTTTTTCTTTTATCCTTGCCAGTCTATACCCATGTGGATGAGATTTTAAAAAGTAGCATGTATCATTAACTGATATTCTCTGGAATAATAATTGGATATTGTTGGAAAACGGGGTTCTGTTGCAGTACCCCCTCCACTTTTTTACTGGTAGCTGATGCAACTTTGACTAAGTTTGTACCTCGTCCCTGCTAACCAGGTCCCAATACCTGTATTCTTTTATCTAAAATGTACCATTGTTTCCATAATTGTCATACCTCTGGCTCACATATAAGTCCCTTGTAAAAGGTACCAGTGGTACCAAAGGCATTGTGACCAGAAAAGGTCTCTAAGGGCTGGAGCATGTATTATGCCACCCTAAGAGAACCCGACCTAACACATACACACTGCCATTGCAGACTGTGTGTTTAGGTGCAGCTAAAACTGAAGAATCAACATGGCGCACATCCATGTGTGCCATGCCTACAAACCACTGCCTGTGGCATAGGTAAGTCACCCCACAAACTGGCCTCACAGCCCTAAGGCAGGATGCACTATACCACAGGTGAGGGCATAGTTGCATGAGCAATATGCCCCTACAGTGTCTAGGTCCATTTTTAGACATTGTAAGTGCAGTGAAGCCATATTGAGTACATGGGCTGGGAGTTTGTCATTACAAACTCCACAGCTCCATGATGGGTTTACTGAATGCTAGGAAGTTTGATGTCAAACTTCTCAGCATAATAAACCCACTCTGATGCCAGTGTTGAATTTATTGTAAAATGCACTCAGAGGGCATCTTTGAGATGCCCCCTGATAAATGACCAACCCTCTGGTGTGCAGCTGATTGGTCTGCACTAGCTGCTACTTCCAGACATGTTTCTGAACCCAGAGGTGGGAGCCTTGTGCTCTTGTGGGTCAGAAGCAAAGCCTGATCTGGGTGGAAGTGCTTCACACCTACCCATAAGCAGGAACATCATTCAGGGCGGTAAGCTATAAAGGCTTCCTAATCTTTGTTAAGCTAGGCAGGGCCTCTCCAGCTAGTGGAGATGCCCACCCCCCTGACCAAGCCCCACTTTTGGCTGCAAGGTTGGCGGGAAAATTAGTAGTCAGGAGAGGTGTGTCCCCTCCCAGCCAGGACCACCCCTAAGGTGTCCTGTGATGAAGTGATCCCCTCCTTTGAAAATCCTCCATATTGGATGCAAGATTTCAGCCAATAGGGTTAGGGATGTGTTTACCCCCCCAAAGGGAGTAAACGCATAAAGGGTGTAGTCACCCTAAAGGTAAGTAGCCCATTGGCTACTCCCTGTAACTCCCGGTAACGCCCCTAAAGTTTAGTACTTTAGGGGCATCCCTGAATCAAGTAATTCAGATCTACAATGACCTAAAGAAGATCGAAGACATCCCTGAAGCCCACCGTACAGAGGACCCTGAAGACGACGACTGCCTGGACCCCAGCCCTACCGGCCTGTCTCCAGCTTCAAAAACCCTGCAACAAAAAGGTGACCTGCCTTGCAGCCAACGACCTCTGGAAACCCTGGGAGGACTGCTGCCTTTGAAAAAGACTCCAATCTTCTGTGGACAGTAGACCTGTCCCAAAGAAATCAACTCCAAGGACTCCTGTGCCATCTGGAACTAAGAGTTCTGCCCACTGTGCACCCAACGCCCACCGCAGGAGTCTGAATGGTCACCTGTCCAGTGAAGTCTGCCCAGCGATCCAGACCTCAAATCCAGCATTGGCTGACCTCTCCTGACCTCCACAGCGGCACCTGCTGTGTGAATCCAAAGGGTCCCCCCAACCACGACCAGAAGAGTAAGGCGAAATCTGATGTCTAAAGGCACCCCTGCACCGCAGCCCCTGGGCTTTGGGGCGCTTGTCCAGCAGTGCCCCTGTGACCCCCAACATCCCAACTTACCTGTGCTGTCACTGGTTTTCTGCCTGCACCCTCCGGTTTGTAGCCTGCAGCCTGTTTCCATAAAGAAGAATCTCCAAAGGATTGCATTGGCTGCCTGACGCTGTGCTTACACCGTGCACCCGGCCGCCCCTGTGTGAACTTTGGTGCTGCCTTGTGGCCCCCTGTGTTTTCCTAAACCCCTGGGGCCTGTGCCCTGAAACCATGAGTACTTACCTGCAACAAACACCTCTTGTGGGTGCCCCTAGTCTCCATTGACTAACATTAGGCCCAGTAACCTCTGCACCCAGCCGCCCCAGTGCAGCTGGTGGTGCAGTACCTTCCTTGATCTGACCCTTGCCCAGTGTTGGTCTAAACCCCCGAAGACTGGATGTGTAAGTCGAGTACTTACCTATAAATGTACATAGCTGTTTTCCTCCCTTAGGATTGCATTGCAGTTTTTTGGGTATTTCAATAAGCATCTATCTTTTGCATTGGTGAGTTACTGCTACTGTTGATTTGACACCACAAAGTATTTTCAGTATCACTGTAAAGTATTTTCATTGCTTCTTCAAACGCATTTTTCTGTACTTGAAAAGTATTGCTTTTCTAAAACGGGTACTTACCTGCAACTGAGTTTCTCTCGGTTCTAAAAATATAAGTAACAAAGTAATATTTTTGTACAAACAATTGGTCTTGGATTCAGTCTTTGAGTGTGTGTAATCATTTCTTGCCTGAGTGTATACAACAAATGCTTAACACAGCCTCCTGATAAGCCTGACTGCTCAACCACACTACAACAAAAGAGAGTAAGTTATTATCTACTTTGACCTCTGTAAAGCCTCTGGGGATCCACTGTATTCTGTGCACACAGTACCTTACTGTGGTATAGTATATACAGAGCTTCCTACAGCCATGTTGTAAAAAGCTTATAGTAAAAATCTGGAAATGGGCATGGACCCTCCCAGAGACCTTGATCTTTATTTCTGCTCCTTTTTTTGTATTGAAGAGATGTTGTTTATATTTTAAGCAAATGATTTGTATTTTACAAAATAAGAGTGCATCACAAAAAAAGAATTTAACATTGAAAAGTCATATCTCAGTCTCCTAAAAGGGGCTGTGATGCAATAGTGACGTAGATTAAGTGATATGCAAGTGCTAATGAACAATTTCAATAACAATGAAGTGCAGCAAAATAAACAAGCATTTGCAATGCAATAGGTCTCGCATTTGCGAGATTTTGAGCTATCGGCATTGTAAATGACAATGCCTTTTATTTATGTGTTTTGAAAACCTCTATAAGTACAAAGTGCACATAAATAAAAGGCATTGTCATTTACAATGCCAATAGGTTAAAGTTTAAAAAATGCGAGACCTATTGCATTGCAAATGCTTGTTTTAATTTGCACTCAGATTCTATGCGCTCCTTATTTTTCCACAACATGTAATAGAGGGACTGTGAGACAGATAAGATTCTGTGCATTTTACAGCGCGTGGTGTAACAATTTTCGTCCGTAGTGCCACTGAAAAAGTGCGTCATCTATTCATCTACCCGACAGAACCCGTGACCTACAAGTTACACGTTACACACACGCACACATCGTCAGCGGACGCTTAGCTCAGTAAATAGATCACATTAAAACTTGAGGAGAACCAAGATCACAAGGTTGATGTTATGAAACGTTGAGAGTAAAAATTAGCGGGTTTCAAGGCAGTTTGTTGTTTCCTGGGCTAACGGTGCAATCGGAAGGTCGATGGCTGATGATCTCTGCACAGCCGACTCAGATGTTCATCGCAACGAGGTCGATGACATAAAGGTTTAGCTAATAACACTCCACCCCAAGGGCTTGGTCAATGAACTCTGCGTTGTGCAGTTTACTATCACCATTATTCTGTTGTGTGAGCGTCTCTGCTTTTCTAGTATTTTGGGATGACTACCTCTGCAAACAGCGCGTGTTCTCCCAAAATAGCACCATTTCCAACTCGATTGAACATACACTTCTGTGAGTGAAGCCTTCGACACAGTTTTAATGTGATTGAGAGACGTCTAAATGAATAAATGTTTTACTGTACAGCTCGCATAAACATATTCTGGGCGCTACAGGGAAATCGGGCCATGTCCTCCTGACAGCTGGTGCCCATGAACTCTTGAGAGGGCTGGGTAGAGGTTTGTTTGCTTCTCGTAAAGTTGTTAGAAGCCCGGACACAGTAGTCGCTCTACGGCACAGTTAGGACACTTTTGAGCTGGTGCGCGCATTTAATTGTTATGTTGAATATTTGGATGGCGCTTTTGAGATTATAACGTTACTTCGAAGCGACGGGAGATGCAGGGGGATGGAAAAGATAAAGGCGGGGACTGGAAAGCGAGGATGGGGGTTTTGTTGAAGCCAGCTTCCCCAAAACGCAGGCACCGGACTGAATAACAGCACTTTGCGGGAGCGCCTCAAGGGTCCTTGCGGGAAGGGAGGGAGCGGAAAAGGTAGAGGGGAGTTGAGAGCAAGAGGGCACGGCATGAGGAGACGGGGAGGGCCCTGTCAGGTGATGGTGCGAGAGACCACAGTTTGGGGAATCCAGACAAGCTGCACTGTCTGCAAATCCTTCTTCCACAAGTTGGACCAGGAGCTCTACAGAGAGCTGCAGGAAATGCGTAGCGCTGGGCCGGGCCCGTGTTTCAATGCAGTGAGGTCGGCAGCGAACCCACTAACTGGCGCCGGTAGCCTGTTTGTTCAGGAACTCCCGAAAAGACACGCAGTGTAAGACTGACTGCACTGTGTCCTTTTGCGGTTCCCTTGTGGAGTGAGTGAGCTCCCTGAAGGAAGCCAGCTCCACTCCTGCAACCCGAGGGAGCCGGCAGCCACGGATGCCACACTCTCTGGGAGGGAGCAGCTGGGGAGGCGCGGGGCAGATGCGGACATTGCGATCAGACGTGCTTTTTACTGTTGTATTCCTCTTAGGGTGTCCATACACGGGCTTTCCTGTATCATGTCCTTATATAGGCACAATTCGCCCTGCCCTTATATAGGCATAAAATCCCAGTCCTTATTTAGGCATTAAACCGTGCACTCCAAATACAGGCATGGTCTCCGACATCCGTCCACCCTAATGTCACAACGAGTTCTTGAAGAACAGACCCTTAGCCTTCGGGAGTTTCCCTAGCACAGGACTATTGATTTCTTCAAGGACTCATCTATTATGCATGAACCGTTATACTTTAGGGGTTCATTCATGACGTCTTCCGCTGTCCGATTCACGTCAATGCTAACATTCTGAGGTACCTCTCAGGTATAAATATACCTTCCCTAGCCCTTGTAAACTAGAGGAGACCTCGACTTCAGAGGAGCCCGTTTCCCGGCCTGACACACTGATGCACGCAGAGAGTCCAGCTTCCAGTGATCTGACTTCCCTCGCGGGGTGTTGGAGTTCGAGTCTGGCAAGAGATTCCTACCTCTCTCATTCTTAAGGTATGGGGCTGACTAGAACCTAGAGGGACTCTTGGCATACTAGGCATACTAGGCATACTAGGCATACTAGGCATACTAGGCATACTAGGCATACTAGACTTAACATACTCTTAGTATACCATAGTAAGGAATACTTCACCTACTTCATACCTCTCCCTACACCTAGGTTAGGTTAGGTACATTGGGGTAGAACTAGCTTAGCAATGCATCGTATGAGTACTCGCATTTTTAGTCTGTGTTATTTATGTAAATGAATATCTACTAAAGATCATGCTAGCGCAGTATTATTTATTTCTACTGCTTACGCTGTACATTATTTATCTTGCATACTGTCTCGTGATCGTAACAGCACATTTTACTTACACAAGAAACAAGACGGTTCAATAAACCTTTTAATGAAACGCCCGTCTATTCGTTCTGTGTAACTTTGAGGAAAACTAAGCATGCACGATTGAGCTGAGTGAAATAGTTATCTATTGTTTCTACGACTCTGGGACACGTTCTGATTCTAAAGGGAAACAAAGTTGTCATGTTTTGCGGCTGCCAGAAACTACTCTCTTCTTGTTTGTCAAGGAGTTTCTAGTGGCCTCTGAGCTAGCTGGCACAAGTAATTAAGTTTAATATACTCGATAGGGACATACTGACCTTAGTCCTATGTCAAACCTATAGGGGATATTATTCCAATGCGCAGAGCCTATTAGGGAAATAGGAGCTACACTACATGGCGCCCAACGTTTGGTAAGGCGGTAATTTAAAGCTAGATACTGAGTAACTCAGCCGTGCTTTTTCTCTCAGAGACCCCTACCCATATACTCCAAAAGACATCTGGAGTGGGCAGGGTTAAGTATCCACCACGGCTACATAGGGAAGCACCCTATATATTAGCTGTTTGGTTTGCTCAACGTTGAAGGATACAGTGTTCCAAAATATTGTGCACCTTATCTTTGTTTCCTTGAAACTTGTTCTACATTTTTCAAACAACAAAATGCCTGGCTCCAACAATGAAACTGGTGCTACGGCAAATCCAGCCCAAGCAGCAGCTTTTAACATTACCGGTTTAAATGAAACCGAGGAGGGTGTTATAGACATCCATCCAAACTTAAGAAGAGCCATCACTCTAAAACTTATAAAACATGGCCTACCACCAAGAGGCGGTAGAGCAGTTTTCGTGATAGAGGCACACAAATCCTTTCAGACAGAGGTATTCTATTCATGGGTAATATTTCCTGAATCCAATCCAGTAACACACATGTTTCACTTCTACAAAGAAGATGATCCACCAGAGGAATACATTCCTTTCGAGGATATAGAAATTCCATTAACATACCAAGAGCATCAGCTCTGGTTTAAAGGCGCCCTAAAACATCACAGAAACATTACCAGGCTCGGTCCACTAGGTAGACCAGGAGCAACATGGCCGATTCTAGCCGGCTATACACCTCATCCCGACATTGAAGAAATGTCAGACGAGGAACTACTTGTTCAACTACAAGAAATAATAAAAATCTACAGACAACTGGTCCAATATGTCATGCGGACTTTCACAGTCCAGCAACCATTGACACTTCCAAATCCAACTCCCCAACAGGGGAATACACTAAAAATTACACCACAGACTCTCTACGCAGTCATGGGTAAAATGCCCACAAAACGTGAGCAAATTCCATTCTGGATAGCTCAAAAAATTACTCAAATCGAAGCAGTATTTCCAAATACTAGCCCAGATGAGAAACACAGAATCCTAACAATCAGTTTACCGATGGGGATCACACCACAACTGGAAGACTGCACCACTTGGGGCTCAGTCTTTGCTGCCATCTATACTAAAACACATGGTATTCCATCAATTGCGGTAATACCAGATGTCCTGAAACAAATTCAAAATGAATACGGGGCAGAGCCTGCTCTAAATTTAGGTATGAAATTACAGAAAAATTTTGACCAGGTCTCAACAATAATATTATCTAATATTAAAGGGGAGGCAGCAGCAGTGGCGATCCGCCAAAAATTAAGGGAATTCGATGTCACAGAACATCAAACTGAACTAACCAGAATAATTGAACAATCTTATGCAGAATTAGGCAGAGATAGTTTGGGTGGAAGACCAATGAAGCCGAAACTATCTGAAAGTCCTGAGAAGGACACAATAAAACAAACTCCTACAACTTCTAAAAAGAAGTGGGAGACTAATAAACAAAATTCAAACGAGAAACGTTCTCAATCCCGTGGTAGGTCTCCTCAAAAGGAGCCCTATGAAAGGAGGTATAACCTCAGGAATAGGGATAATTTGAGAAAACCTGACAGGTATCAAGATACTGATACACGTTCCTCTCGTCCCTTTCAGATCTCATCACAGACTTCGGAAAGAAGAGGACGGTCAGAACATAGAGAAAAACGCGTGAAATCGAAAGACGACAAACACGCTCCGAAAAATAAAACAAAACCTCAATTCTCCAAAAAGAAAGTAGCAGGTCTGAAGATCAGACATGCCGAGAATACTGAGAACACAACTCAAGAACGGAGAATGGGCTCAGACAATGCTGGACAGTGCAGCAGAAGTCACAATAGCTCGCCAGAACCTGAAGGAACTTCTGGAGATAGTGGACTTGAATGAGTACATTACAGTTGAGACTGTAGACACCAGGGTTAGTACTCCACAAAATTTATATGATATAACACTCCGGATGGAGGGAGACATACCTAGACAGGTGAAAGCACTTTTTTGGGAAAGACTATCAAGGGGCTATGACATACTTCTAGCAGAAAAAGACTGGCCACCACAATTTGTCAGGGAGTGCCCACACGGCGAGGACATTATTATGCCTGCCTTCTCCAACCATATTCCAATTCACCTAAAATATACATATGCCAGGAAATGGGCAGTAGCCCAGGCCCCAGCATTATATAAAAATCATGTAGGATGGGATGAGGACTCACCTCACCATAAAATACATCTAAAACATGAACCAACTGCACAAAGGCAGTACCCAATAAAGCAAGAAGCTAAAAAACAGGTCAGGGAGATCTTAGATCAACTTGAATACCAAGGGGTGATTGAAACATGCACCTCCTCAATGAACAATCCTTTGTTTCCTGTCTCCAAACCAGACAATACATATCGTCTAGTTTTGGATTACAGACACCTAAACACTTGTTCTAAAACCTTTGCAGTGCAAAATGCACATAGCACAGCATTAATGAATAACATTGTACGTGAAAAATACAAAACAACATTAGACATCTCAAATGGTTTCTTTTGTCAAAACATTGCACCTGAAAGCAGGTACTTAACAGCATTCTCCATAATGGGGACCCAGCGTCACTTTTGTCGACTCCCACAAGGGTTCAAGAACAGCCCAGGTTTATTCTCAGCGAGAGTAACGGAGTTACTACAAATTTATGACAATGAGGCATTGTCCTATGTCGATGACATCTATCTGACAGACGATGACCTGGAAAAACACTTGAACAGGGTGAGTACCATTATACTGGGCTTCGCCTCTGAGGGCTACAAGTTCAACTTTAAAAAGTCCAGAATTGCCCATCTCAATGTCCTATTTTTAGGATATGAGCTTTCAAGTGAAGGCAAGAGCTTGGCAGCTAACTTTTTAGAAAAGTGTGCGCTGCTCCAACCTCCAAAAACGCTAAAAAACTTACAATCCATCCTGGGTTTCCTAAATTTTGGAAGAACATACATTCTAAATTACGCAGAAAGGGTTAAACCTCTCTACGCATTAATCAAACCTGATTTTTCAATCACAAATTGGACAAACGAACACACAGAAATCTTGCGTTCACTCCAGGCTAACATGTTAGCAACAAATCACTTACAAACACGCGTAAGTCAACGCAATTTGGTGATCCGAATAATTTCGGGTCAATGCGGATTCACCTACTTAACATTTAATGAGGGTGAGAAAATACCAATCGCATACAAGTCTCATTTGTATACACAAGCGGAAATGCGCTTCAGTTCAACTGAAAAATTCTAACAGCAGTTCAAACCGCTGTAGCAAAAGAAAGAGCCTTAGCCCCAGGGAAACGCATTATTGTCGTAACCCCAGTACCAGCTTTAGAAGCGGTGACAAAAGCAAGAATTCCAAATGTAAAAGCATTACATCCAAGATGGATACAATGGGTTAATTCTCTTGCTGCAACAGATGTTGAATATGTTTTTGATTCAGATTTAAAAACACAAGCATTCCTGCAATATGAACAAGAATGTCCTCTGCCCACTGAGATTCTGCCTCTCGATCAGTACGAATTCATAATTTACACTGACAGATCCGCACAGCCCGCAACAGGGAATAAGCAAGCTTAAAGTGCAGCATGTTCAATCGTTAAAGGTCGCATGCGAGATGGCATCTTCAGACCTATGGTCACAAAAACCCAGTCTCTAGGAGACTGTACAGCTCAGTGACCTGAACTACAAGCATTCAAACTGGCACTTGAAAGTACAGATCGAGAATTCCCCACACTGATAGTGTGTGATTCCTTTTACTGTGTTCAATCGTATAATGAATATATACAAAACTGGCTTGAAAATGGTTTCAAAGATGCGAAAGGTGGCACAATAAAGCACAAAATGCTTGGGGAACAAGTAGTTCAGTTAAAAAACGAACTACCAAAGGCTCACGTGATCCACACACTGAGTCATCAACGTGATGGCGTTCACGTTGCAGGGAATTCATTGGCTGACGAAGCCGTAAAGGGGGCTGTTCAGACGGCTTCCGTAGCTGCGATCACTCGTTCAAAAACGAAAATAGACGGTGAGATAATGTTGGCTGTCAATGCTTCAAGCAAGGGCAGCAGTGCAGCATTACCAAAAAAGTTTCCACTCAAGTACTCTTATGTAATTGATGCGAACAACGTACCTTTTGCTCGAATCCCTGGAGTGGGGGATAGGGTAATTCCAAACATGGAACGTAGAGCAGCCTTGATTTATGAAACACATTTGGGGGAGGGTCTGTCACATCAAGGGATCTCTAAAACAATTTTGATGTTAAAAGAGATGTACTGGTGGCCTGGAATGAATACAGAAATACACATATTCATCAATAACTGCTTAGACTGTAAATTACAGCGAGGAAGCCACCAGACACCATGCTACGAATGTAGCCGCCCATTACAGACACCATTGTCAGACAGCATTAGACTATCTACGCGCCTGCGTCCTACTGGACAAGTGCAATCCCACAAATACTGAATCAAGGTTCCTATGGATATGGCCTCAGCGCTCGGCTGACGCTCGAACTGTTATAAAAGATTTGCGAGTCTTTATCGGCACATACGCAATAGGCACGCTACATTCTGACCAGGGCCCTGCGTTTAGCTCTCAGGCTTACAAAGAAGCCATGGCCAGTCTGGGTGTTGCATTGCAGTACTCCTCTCCATTCCATCCTGAGGGAAATTTGGTTGTGGAAAGGAAAAACCGGGACATAAAGCAGTCTATAACAGCTAGGGTATTAGGTTCGGGTGATGGGTGGGTCAAACATCTTTATGGGGTCCAACGCTCATTGAACAACCTGCCAAGAAGTTCTCTAGGGGGGGTCACTCCATATGAGGTCCTATTTGGGACAAGAATGTGGGTACCAGATCTCGATCACGTAGGCACAGTGGTGGAAAATAAAACGTTTGATATCAAAGATCGTTTGGCTGTTTTACAGGAACTGAATGAGTTAAGAACGAAACAAAGCAATGTATTCCTACAGCCAACCACCACTGGGGAAAAACCGGCGGTCCCAGCAAGGCCTGTCTGGATTCCAAAAGTTGGGGATCTAGTCAGAGAAAAAATTGTAGACAAGAAGGAATTTGGACCTTCTTACAGACAACCAGTACCTGTCCTAGCAGTTCAAGGAACAAGAACAGTACTTCTGCCGCCCCTTGCTGGAAGAAAGGAGAAAAGATTTGTGTCCATCGACCTCCTCAAACCACAGTATGTGACCAATACTAAATAGTAGGCCTCGTGGATTCCGACCTAGTAGCAGACGCACTCCTCTCGCTACTATCCAAGAGGTTCAGACTGAAAGACTGATAACCATCGAGAATTCAGCTGTAACAGATGAAGGACTAAGCAACAATGCAATGGAACTCATCCCTCTTGAAAACCAAGTAACAATTCATCCAAATACACCTGTCTACACCAATGTAGCAAGTGATCAACTGGTTCCAGCGATTTCTACAAATCCTGATGCAATTCCAACAATTGACAGAACTGCTTCTGGCTATTTCATTAACTTTGATACGTTCTCAGAAGATCCGAGTGAACCTGAAACGACGCCAGCATCATTCAAACTCAAGCAGCAAGTACAAGACTTTCTTCACTTTGTGAAAAAGACTTATCTGGTTTCACCATGGATTGAACTCTGGATTACATCTGGACTATTTGTTTTCCTGCTCTGGCTAGCTTTGGTTACAACTGTGAGCGTGCTTATATGTGGCAGATACATCCATGTGAATACTGAAGGAAAAGACGTGAACGTACTTTTGAAACCTCATAAATCTTCCCATCGTGAAGCAAGAGACTTGTCATCAGTGAACATCACAGCCGTTCCTATACAGGATGGTATAGTGTGGGACAAAACAGATTTTGATATCTTCGGCCCGACGGAACAATTGAACATTCCACATTTGTTTAAAATTTCACTAAGTGATCTAATTTCGTCCAGTACCTATTCTGATGATTGGGACTTTGAGACTGTAAACGACATAATGTTTGACCTAGAAAAATCTGCTGCATTTTCTAAAAATGGATATTTAGAGGGTTCATCAGACTATGAACAGCTGCATTGCTATAACCACTATGGTCATCATTATTTGCATAAATCTGCATACCCTAGAAATGTGTTTATGTTTAACCAATGGGAGCATTGTCCTACACCACCACAAGGTAGTTCAAAAACATTTGCTAACAAGTTTCCATATTTTTCAGGTTACAATACATCTGATCCAGAAACGTTTTACTATAAAAATGTAAACAAAACAGGACTGAAAATTATGTTAACTAATACAAAACAGATTTACTCTGCAGCATTTATTGCCCAACTGTCTAGACAGGGTTTCGACTTATGGAAAGACACAGTAGACACAAAAACTGTCTGGGGTACTAAAGATTGGCAAGTGCGGGGAATAGAAGCTTTATTTAGAGCCTGTATCATCCCTGAACAAATAATGTTTTTGAATGAAACTGTCCAACAAACATCTGGTCTTGGACTAGCCAAGATCAAAGAGATGAAAACACCTTCTGTACCAACACCTGCCGGTGATAACAAAACACAGGCAGCGGTTACAGTTGACCAAATACTACAACTCAACAGATCTAATCCTGATTGGAGAAAATGGTTGATCTGGCCCACAGACACGAACAACTGTCAGGAAAGATTCCTGAATAAAACTCAGGGCTTTACTATTCATAGGCCAGACCCAAGATACGTCCAAAGACAGCATCCGGGGGTAGTAACAACATATAGTGTAGGTAAATTATGCCTCGATTGGCTTCAGAAATCTACACTACAGGATGTGAAACAACACTTATCCTTACTTAAAGAAGACGCAGACCTTAGGGAATTCTTGCTTGGACCAAGAAAACCGCGTCAAAAACGTTTCATATATGCCGGCATTTATGCTGCCTATAATGAAGCATGGAAAGTGTCACAGATGGAGGCCGCAGAACGAATACGTGAACTTGATCGTATTAATTTAGAGAAAACCCTCTCTGTGGTCGACAATGGGTTAACAACTTTGTCCTCCAGAATATATTCATTGGATGGCATTGTATCCTCTGCTATCGACATACTAGAACAAGATTTGGCGATGTCACAGCAAGGCCAATCTCAATTACGTTCTATTGTGTTATTAAGCTGGACGCTGCAATCTTTGCGTGCGGGCTATGTGCCTTGGCGTTTTATCAACACGTCAGCTCTGTTTGCGGAATACAATCTAACTGATAAACAGATCGAACTGGCACAAAGAGGAGCAAAGTATACAGTGCTGAGCATTGAAAAACTGGAAAAGTTACCATTCACAGTGGCAGAAAAACCAGCTACAGAATGTCTCATTCATGGCAAAATCACATTACCTGTGACTACTTTTCAGTTTCAGTATTGTCTCAGACAAATGCAAGCAGGCAAATATGAAAGGTTGGGTAAGGAATACATTAAGACATCTTGGGATTTACCGTATACATATAGATGTTGGAGTGGGGATCGTGAAGTGTTTTTGAGCGGTTCACTTATATGTCAGGACATTTCTTTACACGGGGCTTGTAATGGTTCTGTGGCAAATTTGTCTTGCCATCAGCAGGGTACACCAGCTGCTGTGATTAATCCAACGTTTGGACAACTTTCTAATGGGAGTTACCTCATGTTGAATGATCAGAGTTGCTGCAGCATGTTGCCAGGCATCCCATATCTAGTAATGGTCAACTCCAGGGTCACTTGCTGTATGCAAGTATTGTTTGCCCCAATAGACACAGTCAGGGAGTCGCCTCTATGGCCTTCGCTGAACGTCTCTTTTATAAGATTTGATACTTTGAGCAGAATGAAAGCCATGCTTTTACAGCAAACAGTGCCTTTGACCTCGGCCAAAGAAACCTATGATCTACAAGTAGCAAGGACTTCGGCTGAGATACAGACTTTAATACGTACAAACTGCCATATTCATTTCGTGGAAATGATAGGACGTATCTTTAACATGTCTGATACAACCGGAATTGTACATGTATTTAAGAGCATCTGCTCCGGTCTGTTAGCACCTTTCCAGGCAATACTCGGAATCATCCCGAACTTTGCACATTCGGTGTTTGGTGGCATACCATTAATTCTAGCACTTGTTGCCGGAATTCTATTTCTCTTCCTGCTATTACGCTATGGCCAGCCTATTCGCAGACATCACTCCGAGCGAAATGGAGAAAGCTCTCCTTGAACGAAAGTGCTGTGAGCGAATAGTACAGCTTTTGGGCATGACTCGTCTACGGGACCTTAATACCACGTGGTTCCTGTCATTCAGACCAATCTGGCAAGATTGCATCTTACCTGTTCTACGATGCCTGCTATGCGGTGAAGAATGCGTGTTGGACACCTGTCTAACATTTCCATCAGCAACGCCAACGGATGTCGATACTCTGCTGGTCTCGATAACGGCCCATGCTCTGTGTGTTCCCCAGAGGCTACCAGTCCTGATGTCAGCGTTCATTGAGATCTCACAGACGCTTCCGGCTGCTGCTGAGGTACGAGAAAGATCTATAGGCACACAGGTAACAACGGACGCGAACATTGCTGCGGCAACCTATGCTGAAAGCGATGCTTCACATCTCTGTGCAATTAATCTACTACACGAGGTGTTCCAACTGACACCAACTTCAGTGGACGATATTTTGTCTACAGAAATAGATGATCTCATGGTTACACCAGACCCGTAGACTGACTCTGATTCAACCCACAGTGTTCCAGAGATGCAGTAACAATTTGGCCTTCATATTTCAAAACCTTGGAACTCTTCCAAAATTGAACTTTTCCCATTTTTCGAACTAAAATGGCACTTCAATCTGCTTAAAGTAGAACTGGCCTTATAGTACAGACTTTGCGGTACTTCCTCAGACACTTTGTCATCATATTTTGTCTATAAAGTTCATTAATTTTCATGACATGAAATGACTTTGATTTTGAACAACTTATCGATCATTTATTTTTTTGTGTCACATGTAAATATTACTGCTTATTTCATTCATATTGCATTTTATTTTAAATATATGCCTGAAATGAAAAGCAATGCTTCAAACGTACAGTACCTTTTGCATTCTAATAGGTTTTTTAAATTCCTTTTAAATGGTTTTATGAAATATTTTAGCAATATGCGGTACTCCATTTAATGTTTAGCATTTTAAATGTTTAGCATTTTAGTATTATCATACACACGAAAGTGGAGTGGGTGTTGTATTCCTCTTAGGGTGTCCATACACAGGCTTTCCTGTATCATGTCCTTATATAGGCACAATTCGCCCTGCCCTTATATAGGAATAAAATCCCAGTCCTTATTTAGGCATTAAACCGTGCACTCCAAATACAGGCATGGTCTCCGACATCCGTCCACCCTAACGTCACAACGAGTTCTTAAAGAAAAGACCCTTAGGCTTCGGGAGTTTCCCTAGCACAGGACTATTGATTTCTTCAAGGACTCATCTATTATGCATGAACCGTTATACCTTAGGGGTTCATTCATGACGTCTTCCGCTGTCCGATTCACGTCAATGCTAACATTCTGAGGTACCTCTCAGGTATAAATATACCTTCCCTAGCCCTTGTAAACTAGAGGAGACCTCGACTTCAGGGGAGCCCGTTTCCCGGCCTGACGCACTGAGAAGACGCTGTCCTCCCTGCATGCAGAGAGTCCAGCTTCCAGTGATCTGACTTCCCTCGCGGGGTGTTGGAGTTCGAGTCTGGCAAGAGATTCCTACCTCTCTCATTCTTAAGGTATGGGGCTGACTAGAAACTAGAGGGACTCTTGGCATACTAGGCATACTAGGCATACTAGACTTAACATACTCTTAGTATACCATAGTAAGGAATACTTCACCTACTTCATACCTCTCCCTACACCTAGGTTAGGTTAGGTACATTGGGGTAGAACTAGCTTAGCAACGCATCGTATGAGTACTCGCATTTTTAGTCTGTGTTATTTATGTAAATGAATATCTACTAAAGATCATGCTAGCGCAGTATTATTTATTTCTACTGCTTACGCTGTACATTATTTATCTTGCATACTGTCTTGAGTTCGTAACAGCACATTTTACTTACACAAGAAACAAGACTGTTCAATAAACCTTTTATTGAAACGCCCGTCTATTCTTTCTGTGTAACTTTGAGGAAAACTAAGCATGCACGATTGAGCTGAGTGAAATAGTTATCTATTGTTTCTACGACTCTGGGACACGTTCTGATTCTAAAGGGAAACAAAGTTGTCATGTTTTGCGGTGCCAGAAACTACTCCCTTCTTGTTTGTCAAGGAGTTTCTAGTGGCCTCTGAGCTAGCTGGCACAAGTAATTAAGTTTAATATACTCGATAGGGACATACTGACCTTAGTCCTATGTCAAACCTATAGGGGATATTATTCCAATGCGCAGAGCCTATTAGGGAAATAGGAGCTACACTACATTACAACTTGTGGGCAGAGATCGCAGTACAAAGAGAAAGTCAAGCAGTGCGCACGCACGCACACACACAAGCACGCACGCACGCACAAACACACCCCAAACTTTTAAGAAATCAGCATTCTAATTTGTACCAGGCGCCACGGCAAAAAAAAAAAGAAGTAGTCCCTACATTAAAAGATACCGCCCTGCAGCGTAAGTTAACTGTAGTTGGTCGGTGCTGCTTCCTCCAGAAACGGAAAAAAATGGAAGTGACGTATGGGACAACTAGTCAACAAGGAGAGAGATAAGAAGAACTATGCCAGATTTCACCAATGGCAAGCGACAAAACAAAGAGAAACGCAATGGGTGGAGTTTCACTAGTAATACTGATTACTTGATGCCTCGGAGAGGCAGCGCATGCGCTGCCTATGCGAGACCTAAAAAAGCATTTCAACCCCAATCACCAATCTTGATCTAGAAAGTAGGGGAGGGAGAAAGTTTAGAGATGAGTGGAGGTTGAGGAGGGCAGGTTAGCCCTCACAGCTTTTCATAGACACCTTAACTCAGAAAACAAAAAATCACCCATTACCACAAAATGTATTGATTTGGGCTTGCTGAGGGAAAGGGTGTGCCTGAACTGCTAATGCAGCAACAACGCCTTAATTCTCCAGGGCAGCTGTTACTTTTCTTTCTGTAACAAATTTGACAGTTGACCACAAATGAGCCATGGGTACTCGTTAGAAAGTGGCTCAGACAACTCTCCGGAGATGACACCAAGGGTAGAGGTTAACAGAAAAGCCACCTCAGTCCTTCAAGTAGAATAAATTGCAGATAATTTGAAGTGTGCCCATCACTCCACCAAACTGGATTTGCTTTAAGGCCTAACAACATGGGGTCCCACTTGTAGACCTTGGGCTCCAGCATGAGCCACCCTGCATGCAAACTCATCTCCCAAGTTGTAGGTGAATGTGAAGTGCTTCATTCATTGGTACTTCCAGTCACTTTCGAACGTCATATCCGTGCCTGTGCGGTTTTTATCACTTCTCCATTTTTCAACAAATCCACTGTGGTGTCGGGTGGATGAAAGCCACGTACCAAACAAACCACGTTTTTCTCTTTTCCTTCCTCCAATGGGCTGGCCGTTTACATACTTACTTTGGGAGGATGTGTCGTTGCCTGGCACCAACATCCAAAAGCAGTACAAGTAGGACAATGCGAGCCATCTTTCCGCCGCAGAAGTTAGGCAAGTCTCCTCTTCCATAAAAGTCAGCCAGAAACTCGAGTTTTATTTTTGCTCCTTAAGACTAATTGAGGAAAGGAGAGAATCGGGAAGAGCAGGAATTGCATTTCTCACTGACGAGATAAGAGGAATTAAAGACAAACATATTTACATTTTCTAACTCAAGATACTGTACGGTCAGGGTTAAGATCACCATAGTCCATACAAGAAATCCATCCATTATCTCACAACGTTTTGAGATTCCTTACTTCCTTGCAGAACAATTCTCAAACGAGTCACTATCTTAAACTGAACTTGGCATTAGGCAGGTGGTTGCTAGTTACCACAAGTGTGTGTTCACATACATGTAGCCGCGGAATGGTAAGTGGGCAAGTGCAGCAGACAGCCAGGCAGTGGTGTTGTGAACCCCCCGTCTTTCGCAGCTTCAGCTGGGGTGGTTTTGACAATTATAGTTATTTATGAGCCTGTCCTGTCTGAAGTACTGCAGACAAAAGCTCTTAAAAAATTGAAAGTAACGAAAAACGATAGCTGAGATCAGGGGTTAACCACAGCAAAGAAAGTAAGAGAAAAGAGAGGGAATGAAAGAGAGGGTTGGAAGGAAGAGTGGAAGGAAGGACTTTTGAAAATAAGGAAGAATCTGTGGATGAAAGGATGGAAGCAAAGATAAACGGACTGATGGATGGAGGAGTAAAACAAGATTTGCATTGGTGGGTGAAAGAAAGTGGCTGGAACGATGAAAGGCTGGATGAATGGATGGATGGATAAATGGATGGCTGAATGGAAGGGTGAAAGAATAGATTGGTGGACTGATAAAAGGACGGTGAATTGATGGATGGATGGACGGATGGATGGGAAAAGTCCAGATGAATGGTTAGATGTGTGAGTGCAAGGATGGAAGGATGGAAGGATGGATGCATGACTGTAATGAAAGGGTGGATAGACGGAATGGTGAAAGGATGGTGGAAACATGAAAAGATGGATGGATGGATGAAAGGCTTAAGGATGGAGAGGTAGATGGATGGAAGGCGGGATGAAGGGATCTCATCTAGAGTGGATAGAGTTTGCTCTCTTCACTCACTTGCTTCAGAGGGATGGATCACAGTGGGGTGTATTTTAATTTTCTGGCCACTCCCTTGAAGCCAGGAGGTGTAAAGTTAATCTGCTGCATTGCAACTGTCCGCGCATGTTTTCCTGCACACCAGCTGGTGCCTGCTGTTAGGACGTGCATAGCAAACCGGAAGTGTGTGTTTATTGGTGGGAAGTACAGCTCCAGTACTGGAATTGTACGGGGACTGTTTATATTCATTTGTGTCCTCCCTAGGATTGTAGGGGCCCTCATTTTGCTTGTGGTCTTTCATTTAGTACTTTCAGTTCCCTAGGCCCACCCTTTCCTGTCTCCTGTTCTTGAAGACGGGAGTCTTGCTGGCCATACTTTTTTGCTGTTCTGTCCATTGTTAGTAGCCAGGTTCTTTCTGGCCAGCTGCCCACTCATTGGATGTGTGTGTACCTCGCTGCATAGAGGTAAGACTGAGCTTTCTGTTCACCCTCAGTATTGCACATTGTACCCGACATTCATTCAACCAGTGTAAAGTAAACATGGAAGCGTTTGTATATCACTTGGAAGTTGGAATCCTTGCAGCGTTCAGGAGACTGGTGTGCATGGGTGTGAAACATCTGGCCCGCGGACGGCTTGTTGGATATTTGTCAAGCAGACATCTGAAAGCGGGTGACGTATGTTCCGTGCTCCGGGAGAGTGCTGCTTCTGTCATCTCACTGCATGTAATCCTATCCGAGATTCATGAAAAGCATCAGAACCCGGGGACGGCCGCGCTCGAGGAGGCCTCCAATGGGCACGGAGGGTCCTCACATCCCCTCGTGACTCAAAGCCACCTGGAAGCCTTGCGCCGCCGCCGCCGCTCGCTCTTCATCCTGTGTCTTCTCTCACAAATGACCTTTGAAATGTTTAATCAACTCTTTTCGCCATGATGAATTGCACGCTTGGTTGTTTTCATTTTTACCCACCAGTTATAACAACTGGAAGACGTGTGGCACAGCGCAGTGTCCTGCTATTCACGCACGTTTTGTGAAACACCACTTTAGTTCAGCAATTAAAGGGGAGTGAAGAACGGGGCTGTCGGTGGTGGTTCAGAATTCCTGTAAGAAAACTAATTGCAACAAGCATTGGCAAAGCCACTAGGTCTGGTGCTGTCTGCCAGCCTTTAGGCAATTCTTGTTTTGTCATGGTTTTAGCAAAACTCTATTGTTTGGGAAGCTGCCAGGAATTTGTCCATCTAACAAAAACATTGACTAAAAGGCAAAAATTATTTTTCCTCTCAAGAAAGCACACATTACCACATAACTCCCTGGCACTGAAGGGAACTACTTTGTGTGTGGCTGTGCTCCTTGTGAACGAGGCTTATGCCTAACTCATGGTGAAGTCAGCCAACGGTCCCTTGATGCATGCTTGAGTGGGTTGGAGAAAAATGTGAATGACACAACCACATACAAATGGATGAAGTGTGGCCGAAAATCCCTATAAGTAACTATGTCATATACATATTTTTTGTAAAATCGAAAGGTCTTGGCTAACACAGACCTAAAAAAAAAAAAAAAATGTAGTGCCATTGGCTGCCAGCCTCTTGAGGGTGGGAGAGGGATAGGGAAGGATTGAAAGAAAAAGACAGAAAGAAGGAAAGAAAGGAAAAAGGAAAGAAAGAAAGAACAAAAAGAAAGAACGAGAGAAATAATGAAAGAAAGAAAGAGAAACAAGGAAGAGGAAAAGGAAAAGAGGAAAGAAAAAATGCAAGGAAGAAAGAAAGAAAAGAAAGAAAGAAATTTAAAAAGTGTTCCAATACTGCAAATTGAACACAATAAAGGCCGGTCTTCCTGGGCAAAGTTTATTAAAGAACCATTTGTGAAATTGAGTCCGGAAGAAATGTGCTCTGAAGAATTGTCCTCTTATGAATTCACATGTGTAATATTGAAGCTTTCGGTCTGTGTACTGCATGCATATTAAAAAGAGGATAACTTAATAAATGGGCGCAATCTCTTATGTTGGCAGTTGACATGAACTGATAAAGTGTGTAATGTGGCCTGGGCTCACATCGGATATAAAGCGTCCTACTTCCACCTCAGGCTCAAAACACAAAGGCAACACTAATGTATTTATAACATAGAAACAAAAACACTGGTACTGAAGGGAGTTATCTTGTGGGTGGTGATGTGCTCACTGTGATAGATCAAAATGCAGTCACTCAAAGTGGATTTAACCAGTGGCTGCAGTGGGGTGACCCATTGCCCCATTGGGTATGCTGTAGTGGGCAGAAGCAAAATGTGAATGACGCAACAGACCAATGGATGAAGAGAGGTGGCTGAAGTCCCTTTAAGTATAATATACATATACATTTAATAAAACTAATAGGTCTTGGCTAACTCTAGACCTAAAAATCAATAGAAACAGTTTTGCATGCCTATCTATGTAAGCATTGCAAAGTGTTTTATGTAGACATAATTTCAAGCTATAATGAAACATGCTTATTATGAGCAGAGTCTAAAGGGTAACAGCTACAGCAGGTTCATATGTCCACTGTATTGTGTCCTTCGATGGCTATTTCACTTAAACAAATATATTTTACTTAAGTTTTAGGCTGATACCTTATTGCCTTCTGCATACGTTTGTCTTGCTATGTTGTGTTTCTCGACAGAGAGCTACACTTTAGGTGATCTAAGGCTAAATAAATGTACTCATTATACAAGTAACCAGTGATTAATTCGTAAATAAGTTTAAAAAAATGCAGAGATTCAAAATGTTACCTAGGTGTTTGCTGCTAGCACTGCAGAATGCTGGGGTTGCAGAATACCAAGGCTACCTTGTCTTGATACAACCAAATAGCTTTTCCTTCTACCTGTCTCTTTATCTCAATCTTGCAGGTTCCAACTTTCTCCGTTTGTCACAGATTTTCTTTCTTTGTCTTCCTCCTTCTCTCTTCCCATTTCTATCTCTTGCTTCAGATTAAAGCCTGATCATGACAAACAAGTCCCACACCCAAAAGCGGAGTGCTAGTGCAGTTGTGGTGCCCGAAACCTGCGCCAACGCCACAAATTAACCACTGAATCAAAATTTACTATGCAGTTGACATTGCCTACTTTTGGCGCCTTGTGGCTGCTGTTTGTGGAATGCAGCACTGAACAGGAGCCACAATGAAAGGTTAGTTTACTCCTTTGTTGAAGACACAAGGGAGATGACTGGCAAAGTGGAAGACCAAATGAAGCTGCTGGGGCAATTCATTCATCAACATACTATACACACATGACATTTTACATCATGGGCCTCGAGAAGACTACAAGACACATAAGCACTTTGCAAATGACCAAAAATACATTTCATAAATATTTGTGGCACAGGCTAAAATGCATCTTTGAAGTGAAACCAAATATTGATGAATGAGAATTTAAAAAAATAGTATGTTTAAATTTAATGTCTCTAGATGCAAATTCCCTTTCCAGCTTGGTCAATCACATATCCTTACTGAACTGAACTGAAGTGTACGGTAATTACTAGAAAGCGTGTGTGTATGCAAGGGTAACTTAATTAAAGTTGTGAGGTCAAATGACGATAAACTATTCCACCGCTGTAGAGAAGAATTTACCACTAGCATATTATAGCATTTCATCTGTCAGGGCAATGAGCAGAGCATTGATGTGATGGTGTGAGCATGTTTGGTGACCCATACAATACAGCATGGCCCATAATGTGATGACTGATAGTCTCTTATTTTATGGCACCAAACGTCCCACCAGGCGTCCCATTTCTGATATAAAGCCTGAAAACGGCTGACATATCTGCACCAAGTGCCTCACAACCCCTTCAGTATCCGGAATGGCAAACAAACCTGCAGTCACGCATGGGAGGTATCTCAGGAAGCTACCAAGCATAGGAAGACCACTTTCCATTCATAAAGTGGTGGCTCGCGATGAGGCAGCGCTGAAAACGAAGCCAACACTCACATGTGACAAAGATAACCCCATGGATCATGGATAACCCCATGGCAAATAAGAAGCTGTAAGTCACCATAGAACTGAACGACAATGCTATGGCCTCAATTTCCTTACATATTGGAAATGACTATCTTCCCAGTGACCTTTATAGTTTTTAAGGAAAACAGTAAGTTTTCTTAAAATAACCCTCACCCACCAAGATGTCCCATGGTGGTATGCTTCATCATCGGGTTCTTCCCGCCCCGCTGCGGGATGGGGCATGCTGCGACCGACGGAGACTTAGGAGCACTTTGTAGGATGTAAACTATACGGTAAATGAGTACAAGAGTGGGAGGGTCTATTTAGAGGGTTAAAAAATACCTGGCTAAATGGGAACTAAATATTTATTCAATCCTATAGCTGGTATTATTAAAAGTGGGGAAGGGAGAAACACACGTTAATGTGTGTGTGTCTCACGGTCAACATGTTTCAAGCCAATCCCCTAAGGCTTTTCTTCAGGACCATGACAATGATCCCATGTACCACTCCTAATATAAACACCACCTAGGTCTTCTTAATCAATATTAAGGGTAAATGCGTGCATCGTCGGAGCCACTGGCAGGCAGAATATGCAGGGCAAGGGAGCAGCTTTGAGGACTGTGTGACTACAAGCACCCCTTCCCCCCGTTGAGCTCATGGGGCCAGATTTTGGCATCTAAAATATCCTTACAAGAAATAATGCCAATTAGGTATCGTATTGCACTTATTTACCCTAATTTAGCAACATCAAGATAATGAAAAACTGGTAAGAAAACATAACTTTATAACCTGTATCATGCAGCTTGGATGCAGATCTTTGATGGCAGTTCATAACTCACTGGGCTAGATTACATACGTAACTTATTAACTGCACAGTAACAAAAGAATCTCAGTGACAAAATCAGTAACCCACTGAGCTCTGCACATAAAATATTGTTCTTTGATATGCATGGTACACATTCTTTGCAGCAGGTATATTAACCCTCTGCGCTATTAGATGATTCAAAACTGCCACTAAACAAAACTTCCATCTCTTTCCAGCAGGTACATTAGTCATCAGAGTTATCGTGACACTTTTATTGTTGCCTGAAAACTGCTGGATATGCAAGAAACTTTGCAGTGCAAGCCCCCAGTAACAAAACCGCCCCCCTCTTCCAGCTTCCCAGGGAAACACCTGATTCCGGGTCCGGCCAGTCCGGCCTTGCTACCACCCTCCAGTGGTGCCCCTCGTCTTCACATAGACCCTCTCTCATGTGTATTTAATTTCTTTTATAGTGCTACTCATCCGAAGTATGTACGGCAGGGTGTCAGAGTGCGTTACATCACACACATATTGTATAGAGAGAATGACTCATAAAAGTGAAAGTCAGTGTATAGGAAATGTCACTTAAGACAATGAGGGCTACAAGGTGTAAGAGTCAGATGTCATCCATACAGGGAGGCAGTGGCGTAGCGTGGGCGGGGCCACAGGGGCAGTTGACCCAGGAGCAATATTCTTAGGGGTGCAAAATTTTAAAAGAAAAAGAAATTGTGGTGGAAGGGACTCAAGTCACGTCAGTGCTGTTGTTTGCCAGTGCAGACTATGTTGTCTTGCCCGCCTTTCCCCGCAGAAGGGCTGCACAGAGTCGTGCCCTCACCCATCTCTCATGGCCTCGGGCCAGGTGGAGGGCTGCTCGTGCTGCTTCCCGGTTGCATGGGAGCAGCGCCGCCTAGGGCACAACAGCAGAACGTCTCTTGTAGTACCACGGCGCCATACAATGAAATTAGTTTCTGCTTTTTGGCAGGCAGAAGGAGCATTTCAAATCCGAGTTCCGCTCTTGCTGCCTGACGTCATGTGTTGGTTTGGGATGGCGGGTTTAGCCAACCGGTGGTGTGGCATCCATTCATTCTTTCATCCATCATTCAGTCTTTCACCATTCATTTTGTCCTTCCATCTGTGTGCCCATCCATATCCAAACCTATTCAACCATTTCCAAACATATCCCTCATCTATCCTTCCATCCATCATTTCACTCATTCACCCCTCCATCCACCCTTTCACTCATCCATCCATCATCAATCTGATGGAGCAAGGATTCGAGAAAATGAAACTTGCTCGTATTAACCCTCCATTAACCTTCACTAATCGTTAAAATTTGTAAGTGTGACGAAACTAATATACAACAGACACCGACATATGGGGAGAAAAGCTTACGCATGCTTAAAATAATGAGAAATAAAATGCAACGCGACTAAAACCGCTTTTTGCGAAAAACGCTTTGCGCATGTGCAAACCTGAACTACGCAAGGATAACGTGACTAACTCGCTTTGAGAGGGAAAAACCTTGCGCATGCGCAAGAGAAACTAACTTGCGGTCTTGAGGTACTGCATGCCTGGCATATGCTTGCTTGAATTTAAAAGAGAGCTGCTGTTATTAATGCTTCTGCCCAAAGAAATAATAATAACATGGGATAGAGTAGAAGTGGGTGGTGAACAGTGAGAATTACAAAATTGAGAAAATAACATCTGTTTATATTTATTAATAGTGTGCATTCGGGCCTGCTAAACCATGACTGAATAAGAAAATGGTGAACGTCGCGCATGCTCAAATGAATTCATGATGTGACCCGGTGACCGGAGGAGCTGAATGACTGCCAAGATTCAAGAACAGAACTGATGGGAAAAGGAAGAACTGTAGAACTCATCTATGAAGCTTGTATTTAATAAAATATATCATTTGCAACTAAATATGCATGAGAAAATAAAAATTATGAATGAGTCAAAGGGGAAGGGCTAGCAAACAATAAGGTTCACCAATAAATTGGATATGTCAGCCTGGTGTGACGAAGACTCCCCTAACCCCGTCCAATCATATTCCGTATTTTAGTAAAATTTGCAACTCTTGAGGGTGGGACATGAAGAAATAAAGACTATAACTAGACTGACTTAAGAAAAGAGAATATAGAATTGCATGCATTGGAGCATGATAGAGCATAGAGCCTGCATGGAGAGAAGCTGTTGCACATGAACGCTGAGAGAGAGGGAGAGACGAGAGCAGACTCGGAAGATTCAGATCCAAACGTCAGCCTGATTAGATTAGAAGATTGCGGAAGAATATCGAGGAGGGAGAGAGTGTGAGAGAGGGAAGCGCCCTGGTGCATCGGGTTTGTAGAGAAGTCTAGTAAGTATCAGACCTGTCCTGATCCTGTCCTTTAGTCTTTGTCTCCTGATCCTAAGTCAGGGGACCCCACCAGTCCTTTGGCCAGAGGGGTGGTTTTCCAGTCATCTTTATTAGGTAAATGTCATTCTGTCCTAAATTTGCATATTTCTTTGCAAATGTGTTATTATGTGCCTTCTGTCTCTACATCTGTCCACTCTTATGCATTTGAATTTTGTTGAATGAGGTTGTGCAATTGAGTGTATTTTTGCTAAATGATTTCTCTCTCTCATTTAAGAAAAAATGGAATTTGCACTGTAAGTCTGTAATTGATGAGCGTTTACATTTTATGCCTGAAATTTTTAGCTAAAACTTATAATATTACTCAGAGTCTGTGGTTATTTCACTAAGAATTTTAGTTAAAAAGTTGTTAATATCACCATCAACTAACTCAACTAATGGTCCATCGACCAGAGGAAGAGCGTTGATTCGTGAAGAGTAGTTAGGCATTGAAATGATATTGTAATCAATTTGTGGTTACAGGAAATAACTAATCAGAATTTAAGTGAATTATAAAACTTGACCCCCCAGCGGATTGGCCAGGGAGTGTGGATGAGCACTTCGGGATAAATGAGCATGGGCCCATTGAAACATTTCAGTTTTTGTGTGTGAAAAATATTCAACCCTGGCCTTCGCGCTGGATCAGTTTTTCTGGTAGCAGAGTTATGGTTATTATTGATTAGTTTGGTGATTATTGATTATATGTTCTTAACATGAAAAGTTAGTGTCCTGTTCTATGTTGTCTGGAAGTACAGGTACAGAGATACCTGGGAATCCCGGGAATGGAATTTTGAAGAGTGTGGTAAGGAAATCACACTGTAGAAGGTTACTCGTCTGTTGTCATAATACCTAAAAGCTACGGAGGGCTGTAGGTGTTATATTAGGGACTATATCGTATAAGAGCCGAGTGTGAATGATAGCAAAGGGCCCACCTGTGAAACTTTGGCCTTACCCAAAGGAGGAGTATCCCTAGAGGAGTAATAGGTCCTCCACGAGCTTAAGTGAAGGGTAAACAGTGGTTTTTACTCGCAGTGTAAGGAAGTATTTTTTCTTTGAAGCAAGTGAATAAACTATCTTTGGATTAGTGGAGCAGACAGAGTAGCGCTGTTTTTACGTTGTTACTAACAAAGAAAATATAAAGAAAAATCAGAAAATACATTGTCGTATTACCTTGTGAAGAGAGGGTCAGTAGCAGGAGTCATACTGACGTCACAGAGAGCAGCGCTGGTATTGGTTGAAACAGCGGGCGTGTGACAAGTGCCGATTGTAAAGGGAGGGTCAGTAGTAGGAGTAATACTGACGTCACAAAGAGCCGCGCTGGCATTGGTCAGACAAGAGGGTGTGTTGAAAAGCTCTGATTGGTTGGCAGACAAGAACCACGCTAGTATTGGTTGGGGAAGAGAATATGTAGTGAGCTTTGATTGGATTGTTGGTGTGAGTCGCGCTGGTATAGGACGAGTGTTGGCAAATAGAATACGTGAGAAATACGGAAGAGTTTCTAGGTTTTGACTGCTGAAACAATTTGTCACAGGGATCGGAAGAATGAAGTTGATTAATAAAATCAAAAGTTTCTTTAAAAAGGATAAATGTGTAGTAACCAGAGAAGGAATTCTTATGCCATCTCCTGATACGCCTGCTTCTTTTATGATGATGGAACGAGGACCATACTTGTGTCTAGTTGGAAAATTGGATAGAGTATACGAAAGGTGATAGTGTTTTAGCTTTCCCTGAACATGGTACGTTTAATGTGAGGATTCTTCAGAATTTGAGAAATAGAATGAATTCATTAGAACCTAGTCCTAGGTTAACGAAGTATGAATCTTTAGAGGAGTGGGAAGTGGAGGCATTTGAGCGAGAGAAATACAGAGGAGGTAGAAGAATAAATAGAGGATTTCTTCCCAGATATCCATTTGATACTCGAGGAGATCAGATGAAAAGATGGAGGAGAGCTGTAGTAACAGAAGGCTTGTATTCAGTGCTGATTGCTGAGGATCAAGTAGGGAGTAAGTGTAAAGAAAAATTGAAACACATAGGTATGACAGGAACAGGATGTGATGAATCTGATGATGAGTTACTAGAGGACATTTTAGTCAAAAGACCTCCACCTTATCAAGAAAATGCTAGAGAGACAACTCCAAGTGCACCAATGATGGGAATTCCATTAGTTCCACAGGTTTTATATGATCCAACAGTCACCCGAGCGTTACAGGAAAAAGAAAGAGATGCATTAAATAAGACAAAAGAAGAGATAATTCAGAAAATAAATCAGTTAGGTTTAAATGCTGAAGCCTTGACAGTACCAGTAACAATTGGTCCTGTTATTCCATTATATGGGGATAAACGAGACACCCCGAGATTACAAACAGTGACAGTGCCATAGCATAATGTTAGAAAAGAGGTAATTATGTTAGAAGATCAAACAAGTGAAAGTGATTCGAATGTCTCATTACTAGATCTCCCTAATATTGAAACAGTGATTGAAACCCCGAAGAGAGGTTCACCAGTAAATAAAAGGAGAAAGGAACTGATTGTCACTCCAGTAGCAGTAAACTCTAAAGGATTTTCGCCAGAAGATCTAGAGGAGTGGGCAAAAGGATTAGACAAGAAAAAACACCAAACACCAAATATAGATGCAGCCAAGTTGAAAGTGGATTTAGAAGAAATGATTATTGGTACTATAAGCCCGGACAGATTAGGTACATACAGAGATGATGAATTGTTGTTTTTGTGTAAAAGTATAACCTGGAGAGCAAAGAATCTTCATGAGAAAATAGTAGAAGTGGCTTCAGAATTTGGAAAAGATGTAGAAAAATCAAAATTATTACAAAAACTATATAGGTCAGAATATACTGAAAAGGATTTGGAAAGTTTGAATGCATCTGGAAGAAGATTACAAATAAAAGAGTTGATGTATATTTTGAAGAAATGGGGAGACGCAGACCGATGGAGAGGTAGATGGACAAGAAAAAGGGATGAGGCAGCTACAAAAGAAACATCTGCATTCCCATTAAGAGAGACAGAACAGGTTGAAAGAGTGTGTCCAATGAGAGAAGCTCCTGGTGGTGGATATGTTCATGTTCCTTGGTCTAGACATGATATTTTGTCTTTTACGAATGATTTTCCCAGATTAAGAGAGAAACCAGTTGAATGGTACAAGCAAGTAGAGAGGTTTGTGAAAGTTTCAAAGGTACTATTAAAGGATTTGGATGGCCTGTTTGATATAGTGGTGCCAACTGATTTGTGGACAGTTTGTAAAATTACTGTTGATTGGCCAACTGAAGAGTATCCCAGAGATGCAAAGACATGTGCGCCTTCAGAACATGTGATTAAAAAGTATCAACAAGTGATTAATTTCTTGAAAGGGAAAATTCCTCCAAAAGAAACAGATCGGGTTAAAATAGACAGAACAACTCAAGAACCAAAAGACTCAGTGCACGCGTATTACGAAAGGCTATTGCAAGTATTTAAACAGTATAGTGGATTTGAAAATATTGGTGATAAGGATATGGGACATTTCGTGTATAGGTTTGTGTATGGATTGAGATCACAAATTAGTCTGATGATTCAGCAGCATATGCTTTACTGGCAAAGTAAGCCCATTGACGATATCTTGAAGTATGCGAAGTATTGTAGCGATGATATTGATGCAAAACACAAGAAACTGAAAGAAAAGATGATGTGGGCACAAGTGAAGTTAGCAGAACACCAAGAGGCAAATACTGGTTCTCAAAATGATAACCAGTCGAATGATCAGAATCAGAATAGTCAAGGATCAAATATTAATAAAGGAAAAGGGCGAATGAGTAGAGAAGAAGCGAAAAAGAAGTATCCTTGTCATACGTGCGGCAAGCATGGACATTGGAAGAATGAGTGTAGAAATGTTCAACAGAATAATGGGGTAAATCAAAATTTAAATCCACAGATGCAGAATGAGGTGGTTGTGAACCAGCAGCAACAGCAACAGGTAGTTACTCCACAGTTACAGGTGCCACAAGCCCCTATTCCCAACTATGTGAACGCTCAAGTGCAGAGATACAGTGTGAACACCGGATTTCGTGGAGAGAGTGGTAAGAATACACAAACGGTTCAACAATATTGGATGCAAAGTAATGAGAGTGATTCGGATGCTTCTCAGTGACGGTGCCTGAGGGGGGAGGAAGAATGCGTGCTTGGCGCATCCTTGGCGGTAGATCAGTCAGGTCCATTTGTTGATGGAAAAGTGGAAGGTAATGACATCACTTTCCTAGTGGATACTGGTGCTACCCGTTCTACTGTGAGAGCAGCAGAAATTCCAAACCTACCCCTCTCGGGAGAAACTATCCAAGTTGTAGGAGTCTCAAATAAGCAAATAAAAACCCCAATCACTAAACCAATAGAAGTGAATATCGGGAATTTCAAAGACATGCATCGATTTGTGGTGTGTGATTCAAGTCCAGTAAACTTGTTAGGGAGGGACTTGTTGTGTAAAATGGATTGTACCATCTATTGTACACCTGATGGTATTGCTTTCCAAACACCTGATGAAGATATCGCTTTCAAAATGATGCTAACGAAACAAGGAACAGAAGTGCATGAGATGTTTTCACTTCTTACTGAAAGCAGTCTGCCTAATGAGCTGAGAGACACAGTGAGATCAGATGTGTGGGATTTCACAGGAAAGGAAATTGGTCTGATGGCAAATGTAGACCCAATTAAAATAATGGTGAAGGAAGGTGCAATTTATCCAAACACACCACAATACAAAATGAGCCCTGAAGTAAAAGCAGGAGTTGCTCCAGTAATTGATCAAATGATTGAACAAGGTATTTTGAAAGAAATAATGGGCAGTCCTTGTAACTCGCCAATCATGGGGCATAAAAAGCCTAGTGGCAAGTATAGAATAGTGCAAGATTTAAGGAAAATCAATAAGATAGTAGTACCCTGTTGTCCAGTAGTACCAAATCCAGCAGTGATCCTTTATCAGATACCTTGGAATGCACATTGGTATACAGTGATTGATCTGTGCCAAGCATTCTTTTCGATTCCATTGCACATGGAAAGCCAATATCTTTTTGCATTTCGGTTCGGAGACCCTGTTTTGGCATGGTGCCGAGTTCCTCAAGGGTACACAGAGAGCCCCTCGATTTTCAATCAGATCCTGAAAAAGTGTTTGGAAACATTGGTTATGCCAGGAAATTCAGTTTTGGTCCAGTATATTGATGACCTATTGGTGGCATCAAAGACACAAGAGGCTTGTGTCACAGACACAATTGCCCTACTGAACCATTTGGCAGAAAGTGGGCACAAAGTGTCACCAGAAAAATTACAGTTTTGCCAACAAGAAGTTCAATATTTGGGACACAAGATAGAAAAGGGAGTTAGAAAAGTGACACCAGAGAGAATAAAAGTGATTCGACAAATGAGTCTGCCTAAAACTAAGAAAGAAGTATGAATGTTTTTGGGAGTGAATGGATATTGTCGTCAATGGATCAGTGGATTTTCATTGCTTTCAAAGCCTCTGCTAAAATTTACACGAAGTGATGTGGCAGATCCGATTGAATGGGATGATGAAAGTGAAGATGCATTTATAAAACTGAGGTATTGTTTGTGTCGAGCACCAGCATTAGGAATGCCTGACTATACGAAAGAATTTGCTTTGTTCTGTTGCGAGAGAGAAGGATGTGCACTTTCAGTATTAACACAGAGACATGGATTGACACAACGTCCAGTGGCATATTTTTCTGCCACTCTGGATTCAGTGGCCGCAGCATTGCCTGGCTGCTTGAAAGCAGTAGCTGCTACTTGTGTCAGTCTGGAGCAGAGTGAATCTATTGTAATGGGACATCCCTTAAAGGTATACGTACCACATTCTGTCGAGATCCTTTTAACAAGGACTCGTACTCAGCACTTGACCCCTAGTCGGCTGACTAAGTATGAAAGAGTGATCCTGGGTGCTGAAAATGTAAGTGTGATAAGATGCACCACAGTGAATCCAGCAACCTTGTTGCCGGACCCATACTGTGAAGAAATAAAAGAGGAGGTTGATCATGATTGTTTGGACCTGACAGAGATGTGTACAAAGCCCAGACTGGACATCTTTGATGTTCCATTGGGAGAATCAGATTATGTATTGTTTGTTGATGGGTCATGCTTGCGAAAACAAAATGGAGAATTGAGTTCTGCCTGTGCTGTATGTACTGTATCTGCTATTATAGAAGCATCCTGTCTAAGAGGAGTCAAGTCTGCACAAATAGCCGAATTGGTAGCTTTAACAAAAGCATGTAAATTGGGAAGAAATTGAGAGTAACCATATTCACGGATAGTCAATATGGTTTTGGGGTTGTGCATGACTTTGGCCAATTATGGATGCAAAGGGGATTTCTGACTTCTTCAGGTTCTCCTATCAGAAACAGTAAAAATATCAAAGAACTATTGGAAGCACTACAATTGCCAAAAGAAATTGCAGTGGTCAAGTGTGCCGCACATAAGTCAGGAAATGATTATGTGACACAAGGCAACAAATATGCTGACCAAGTTGCACAATTTTGTGCTCGAAATACAATGTCTTTGAACAGAGGGTTGGAGAAAGAAGCTACCAATTGCCAACTAATGTTTTTCTCTACTTTTGAAACATGGTATGAAGTTAGACAGTTACAGGATGAGGCAGAACCAAAAGAAAAGGAACTTTGGATTAAATCAGGATGCACAAGAAGAGCAGATGATGAGGTATGGGTGTGTCCAGATGGTAGACCAATAATGCCAGATAGTCTGTTATCACAAATGGCAAGAGTATATCATGGAGCTACACACATTGGGAGGGATGCCATGATTAGGCACTTCAGGCAGACATGGTACAATCCTAAGTTTAGACTCATTGCAGAGAGTCTCTGCCAGCGATGTTTGATATGCCAACAACAAAACCCAGGTAGAAAAACAGTTGTCAGTTGGGGAAAAATTGGAAAGGCAGAGGGACCTTTTACAAGAATGCAACTTGATTTTATAGAACTGCCGTCGTGCAATGGTTTGAAGTACGTCCTTGTCATTGTGTGTCTGTTTTCTCGATGGGTGGAAGCCTATCCAACGAGAAGGAATGACAGCCTCACAGTTGCCAAACTACTGTTGAGGGAGGTCATTCCAAGATTTGGGTTTCCAGTCACTTTGGAATCTGATAGAGGACCTCATTTTAATAATGAGATAATTCGATTAATTTGTACAGCTCTCAAAGTTGAGCAGAAACTACATTGTGCCTATTGACCAGACGCTTCTGGAGTAGTTGAGCAGCTCAACAATAAAATCCAGGTTAGGAAAGGTGTGTGCATCTACGTCACTGAAATGGCCTGATACTTTGCCCCTTGTATTGATGAGTCTTAGAAGCATCCCTGACAGAAGAACGGGATTGAGTCCTCATGAAATTCTCATGGGAAGAGCAATGAGACAAGCATTTGTACCTGGAAACAAACTGATGAATATAACTGATGATCTAATATTGGACTATTGTAAAAGACTAGATGATCTGGTACATTCTGTGTCTCACCAGGTTGGAGAAGATGCAACAACAGCACAGCCGAATCAAGCTCATGATTTGTGTCCAGGAGACTGGGTTATGATAAAGAAGCACACAAGAAAATCGTGTTTAGAACCCAGGTGGAAAGGACCACATCAAATTATATTGGTCACCACTACAGCAGTGAAGTGTTTTGGCTTGCCAAACTGGATTCATGCCAGTCATACACAAAGAGTCCCAAATCCACTTGAACGACAAGAGCAGCAACTGGTGGAGCAAAGAACCAGAAGCTGAAAGTTGTGAAGTCGAAGAAATCATAGAAACAGACTCTGAAGAATACATCGATGATGAACAACCAAGTACAAGTCAAGTAGAGTGCGCACCAGATACTGTGTCTCAAGAGACTGCTGTAGAAGCCGAAGAAGAGCAAGAGATTGAAAGACCAGAACAAATTGAAACAGAAAATCCAGATCAAGCTCAATCAGAAGAAGAAATTGAGAGACTGACAGGTTCAGAACAAACTCAGTCAACAGAAGAATCTGCTGCAGGAAATTCAGATCAAGCTCAGTTAGAGTTAGAAAAAGAAGGACTGAAAGATCAAGAAGAAATTCAATCAACAGAAAGACAAAAAGTAGACGGTCCAGAACAAGCTCAGCTAAAAGAAAAGGAAAATAAAAGAACACTAGAAATAGGTGAAGAAGGTGAAAAGGCAGTACAAACAAATAGGGTCAGAAAAGGTGATCACTGGTCAAGTGTAGTAAAAGGACTAAGACATATTCTAAGAAGAAGAACTGAGAAAGAACAAGAACAAGTAAATGAAGTATCGAGTCAAACTGAGCGAGAACAATCAAGAAGAAAATCTTTACGAAGATCAAAAAGACTAAAAGTTCCGAACAAACAATATAAAGCTCCTGAATGGACGTACATCATCCTTGAGGATTTTGAGAATCTTGATCTAAACGAAGAACAAGAAAGTGTCACAAATGAAAGAAGTGATGAAAGCAAATTAAGACCACCTTAAAAGAAAAGACTTTGACATAAAAGGTGTAAATTGACAAACAAAGTGAAGGAGAGAATAAAAAGAAACAGAAGAAGAAAAGAAAATAAAGACAAAAGAGGATCAAAAATGAAAAGCTGTTGAAGTGTGGGATCACACAAAGATTTTTATATATATTTTTTTATTTTTAGAATAAAATTTAGAATTTAGAAGAAATAATTTAGATATTGATCACATTTTAATACTAAAAATGGCAGAAACAAAAGTGACTGAACATCCGAAATCTAGTTTAAAACGAAGATGTGTTAAATGTTGTTTGTGCAGTATTTTTATACTAATGCTAATGTGGTTATTGCTAACAATTGTGATACCTGTTTTAATAGTGACTAATAACAGAAATAACACTAATACAAGTGATCGAGTAAGTGTAGTTACTAAAAGGACGACTACTACAAATTTAGAGCAAATGGATGAGAGCATGTATCATCATGACAAATCAAATAGTGATTCGTCATTAAATGTATTTACTAAACTTCTTTATGAATACGTAGATACCATGGATGAGAGTGTTTGCTATGTTTGTATGAAGTTACCTTCGTCTGTTTCAGAGGGGGTGACATATCACCATCTTCCTTTAACATATGGTGTGTCATGTAGTGTTGTGTCCAGTTTGTTCTATATAACACGCAAATTGCAGTATTATTATTCAAATATGGATTTAGTATTTTCAGAGATTCCTATTCGAAGAAACCTGAACCCAGTGCTTAAAATGCAGAATTTATGGGCGAGTTCTTCTTAACAACAAACCCAATAGACATAACATATGCTCATAAGAATAATTTAACTTGTATATTGCGTGATGAGGAAAAAGATTTTCTAAATTTAGCAGAAGAAAGAAGACAGGATTTTCAAAAGAAGGCTGTTGAACAGAAGTCACAAGTACCGCCATGGGCAAATAAGGAGGGGGACTATAAGAAAGGCGAGACTCATGCTGCAATATCTCTAGACTTATCAAAGTTGGGAAAATTCTGTCTGCATAGACTAAAAACTGACTATAACAACATTTTCATTGGTTCTAGTGAATGTGAACACACCTTCCTAATTATGGGGGGATGGGGACTAAAAGGTGGAACTGATCCTGTTTTTCCGGGAATATATTACGTGTGTGGTAAAAATGCCTATTTTAGGTTGCCAACACGATGGTATGGTAGTTGTTATTTTGGAATAATATTTCCAAAAGTGTACCACATTACTAAGAACAATGAAATGGATGTAATAAGTCAAGGACTAAACCGGAGTAAAAGAACAAGTTTTTCAAAAATAGTAGGTGATATATTTGGTGCACTGATACCAACAGTTGGAGTCATGTTGAATTTACATAAAATGCAAAAATTGTCAGCAATAGTTGATCGTCTATCAACAGATACTGCTGGAGGATTTTTAATGATTAATACCGAAATGGTTGCAATTAGATTTATGGTTTTGCAAAATCGACTTGCCCTTGATATATTATTGCAAAAGAGGGTGGAGTCTGTGGCATGTTGAAAGTCCAACATTGCTGTACATATATCCCAGACAAAAGTAAAGGTATTGAGGGATATATTAAGAATATTTCAAAGATTCATGACGATTTGACCCAACTGGAGGTTGATGGAGTCTGGGAAAGACTTAGTAAAAGTATTTCCGCTATAAGTAGTTGGTTTTCCACTTTAGGGAGCAGTCTATTAGGGAAGATCTTAATACCAGTAATCTCAATAACAATAATAGCTCTGATAATGATGATGACATATAGATGTTGCAAGAATAAAACAAGAGCAAGAATGATAGCCGAAATAAATAATAAAAGAATTGAAAGAAAGAGAAACAAGGAACAAATAGAATTAGAGGAAATGAAAGGAAGTTTATATGATAAAATGAAAGAAGTAGGTATGAAAAGAAAAATTGAAGAATTAGTAGAAAGAGAGGAAGAAACTAAAATTTAGATGAATAAAGTTGGCACTTGGTAATGATGGGTATTTTATGATGGCTCAAAAATGCCATCAGAGGGGGGATTGATGGAGCAAGGATTCGAGAAAATGAAACTTGCTCGTATTAATCCTCCATTAACCTTCACTAATCGTTAAAATTTGTAAGTGTGACGAAACTAATATACAACAGACACCGACATATGGGGAGAAAGCTTACGCATGCTAAAATAATGAGAAATAAAATGCAACGCGACTAAAACCGCTTTAAATTGCGAAAAACGCTTTGCGCATGTGCAAACCTGAACTACGCAAGGATAACGTGACTAACTCGCTTTGAGAGGGAAAAACCTCGCACATGCGCAAGAGAAACTAACTTGCGGTCTTGAGGTACCGCATGCCTGGCATATGCTTGCTTGAATTTAAAAGAAAGCTGCTGTTATTAATGCTTCTGCCCAAAGAAATAATAATAACATGGGATAGAGTAGAAGTGGGTGGTAAACAGTGAGAATTACATATTTGAGAAAATAACATCTGTTTATGATTCTTTTATTAATAGTGTGCATTCGGGCCTGCTAAACCATGACTGAAAAAGAAAATGGCGAAAGTCGTGCATGTTCAAATGAATTCATGATGTGACTCGGTGACTGGAGGAGCTGAATGACTGCCAAGATTCAAGGACAGAGGTGATGGGAAAAGGAAGAACTGTAGCACTCATCTATGAAGATTGTATTTAATAAAATATAACATTTGCAACAAAATATGCATGAGAAAATAAAAATTATGAATGAGTCAAAGGGGAAGGGCTAGCAAACAATAAGGTTCACCAATAAATTGGATATGTCAGCCTGGTGTGACGAAGACTCCCCTAACCCCGAGCAATCATATTCCGTATTTTAGTAAAATTTGCAACTCTTGAGGGTGGGACATGAAGAAATAAAGACTATAACTAGAGTTTTAGTTAAAAAGTTGTTAATATCACCATCAACTAACTCAACTAATGGTCCATCAACCAGAGGAAGAGTGTTGATTCGTCAAGATTAGTTAGGCATTGAAATGATATTGTAATCAATTTGTGGTTACAGGAAATAACTAATCAGAATTTGAGTGAATTATAAAACTTGACCCCCCAGCGGATTGGCCAGGGAGTGTGGATGAGCACTTCGGGATAAATGAACATGGGCCAATTGAAACGTTTCAGTTTTTGTGTGTGAAAAATATTCAACCCAGGCCTACGCGCTGGATCACATCCATCCATCCTTTCACCCCATCCATCCTTTCACTCATCCATCCACACTTCCACCCATCCATCCATTCATCCACCCAACCATTTACCCTTTCACCTATCCAGCCATCCTTTCACTTACTCATCCATCCATCCATTCACCCGTCACTCATCCGTCCATTCGTCCATCCATTCACCATTTCACTCATTCATCCATCCTTTCTCCCAGCTCCTCACCCTCCCTTTCACTCATCTATGCATTCTTTCACTCATCCATCCTTACGTCCTTCTTTTCACTCATCCATGCACTCATTCGCCCATCCATCATGTCAATCATTCATCCATATTTTCACTCATCCATCCATCCTCCCTTTCTCTCTCCATCCCCCTTTCACTTAGCCATCCCTTCACCCACCCACCCATTCATCCACTCATGAATCCATCCATTGACCCTATCACTCATCCAACCATCCTTTCTCTCATCCATCCACCCTTACTTTCACTCATCCCTCCATTCTTTTGCCCATCTATCCTCCCTTTCACTCACTCATTTATCCTTACATCCACCCTTTCACTCATCCAGCCATCTATCCATTCACCCTTTCACTTATCAATTCATCAATCCATCCATCATTTCACTCATCCATCCACCCATTCACTCGCCCATCATCCACCCTTTCACTCATCCATCCATCCAATCACTCCACTCATCCATCCATCCATCCAATCACTCATCCATCCACCCTTTAAGTCTAACCCCTTCTTTTTAACTTCTTTTGCTGGCTTCTTTTCATGAAATGGATTCTGTACATTTCTTCCATCTGGTGAGGTGCAACATTATTCTATATGCACTGTCAAAACAGAATGCCCTGCCCTAGACCGAGGCAGGAGGAGGCCCACCACATGCTTTAACAGCCCAGACTGGCCCATTGTCATTCTGTAAGTGACAGTCAGCCGCACACAGAATGACAATGGGCTGGGTGGGTCTGCTCTTGTGCTCAGAGGAGGAGTGCGAGGCACGCCCACAGGGGAGCTGAGACTTCTCGCTTGGGAACAGTCCTGCTCCCCGCAATGCCCAAAATTACAGACAAAAGGCGTCCGTAAAAGGGATCATCACAGACAACGGACGTGAGATCCAAATTACGGACGGTCCGTGAAATTTACAGACGGTTGGTCACTCTACATACTTTGTGCATATAACAAGCAACCACCTCTCAACTAAGTTACAGTCTACTATGTAATTCCTCTCACTTACCATTCTATAAAAATATCATATGGATTTTGCAAACATCTATATTGTAATCCTGTACTGAGACAGGTCAGTGGTACATTTGATGTAAAAGGAACAAGTTTATGGGCATAGTACTAAATCTCAGTATTATCACTTTACCATCAAGAGCTGGGCAATATGGCAACAAGACCAGTTTGGCATGAAGCCGATCTTCCCATCACTGTCTAACTCTCCACAAACCTTCCACTGCATGTAATCGTGGTGGCTGGTGACGACCCCATGTCAAAAGTGGGAAATGAGGGAAAGGGAGAAAAACACAGCCCCTTCCAGTGGATTCTTGGATTTAGCCCTCATTCAGTGATAGGTTAACTGGAGCCGTCAGTACATGAGTAATTGACCTAAGTAAACATATTAAGAGTCCATTCAGAATGAACTCTGCAAATAAACAGGGAATTGAGCGAGGTAAACACAGATACACAGTTGTAAGCCAGGATTTACCAGCGATGTCTCTCCGGAGAGCTATGTGTGTACTCCAATCAGAAGGCATCACATGGAGGAGGGGGTGGCTAGGAGGGGCGGGGGGGGGAAGCAAATTAATGTCCTAACATTCCTTACGAAACAGGTCAAGCAGAAACAAGACCAAAGAGGGAACTGCGAAGAGAAACAACAACAAAGGGTGGAGGATTCAGAAGGAGAGTGAACAGACTAGCCAGTAGCGAGGGAGCCATCGCAAATGTGCAATGTTGCCAGGAAAACTCACTCGACATTCACATCTGAAAAAGCTTCAAAGACTTCCCTCTGGGAAGTTGTCTGGCATAACCTGGATGCTGTTTTATTGCTGGGCCCTCTTTAAGCTGAAGCTTAGGCGTACTTCTTCAAACATCGTGAGCAAATTCAGACTTCCCTAAATATGTTTATTGGTACTTTAAGATACAGAGAAATATCTAACACCTGCTGACTGCTTATAAAAAATAATAACCGTTAAACTCCACTCAAAATATTTAGAATGCACGTTCAAACAGGTTATCCCAGGTTTCTCCATGCATAACTACTGCCTGATGAAGAGCACCATTTTAAACTACTTTTAATAAAGAACTTAATGTAAGTGTTAACCTTTTTTGGTCTCGGCTACAGACAGCTTTAGCGTTGTGTGGGAAGACCTATTGCTTCCAATGCATGCATATCAATAGAGTGGGCATTGAGTCAACTACTTGCTCGTGATTGCATGGCTTTGTTGTCTTCTCAGGTGCCAGCTTTTGATTTAATGGTTTTCTTCCCTATTCCTACCAAGACGTGCTGTGGTCTTTCAGTGTTCTTGATTGCTTAGTTTTATAATTCCACTGCTGACTTGGTGGTACTCTTTTTAGGTCGAGCCATGCGCTGAGCGCTGCGAGGCATGCTGTATTCAGGTATGGGCTTGAAGCTCTGCCCTTTTTTTGCCCATCTTTTTAATTGGCTCCTGTCATTGTCCTTTGTAAACTGTGGCTTTTCATTGGTCAGTAGGCCTAGTAGTCCCTCCTTAGTACCGCCTTGTCTCATCTTGTAACCTCCCATAAGGACTGGCCCTCTTACATGTGTTGTTATTCAGTAGGCTTTAATTACAGCCTCCGAGCACTATTTGGTTACAGCAGGCAGGACATGCTCTCTCGCAACGCTTTTTTGTTTTGTTTTTCATAGCACGGCACACCTCAGCTGATATAATGGTGGCCGTGCCTTTGGTTTGTTGTTTGCGGCGCTGTAAGCTCTGGATGGTTTTTTTTTCTTCCTATTAACTTTTTTGACTTAAAGCGCCCCATTTCGCGCTTTCATTTTAATGGCGGCTGCACCCCTTTCTTTAGACGCCGCTTGTCTATTAAAGTGAAAGTGTGGCATGGAGCTCTTTTACAAAAAAACCATTTGTTTGTTAACTTGACAATCAAATGCTTTTTTTGGGAAAAGCGCTCCATATCGCACTTTCACTTTAATGGCAGCCACGCACCTTTCTTCAGACGCGGCTTGTCTAAAGAAAGGGGCACGGCCACCATTAGAGTGAAAACATGGCATGGTGCGCTTTTGCAAATAAGCATTTGCAATGCAATTGGTCTCGCATTCGCGAGAATTTAAGCTATTGGCATTTTAAATGACAATGCCTTTTATTTATCTGTTTTCAAAACCAACACATAAATAAAAGGCCTTTTCAGTTACAATGCCAAAAGCTCAAACTCATGTAAATGTGAGACCTATTAAATTGCAAATGCTTGTTTAAGTCTAGTCTATAACAGCACGTGCCCTGCACTGTCTGTTGCGAGACGCATTGTTAGATTACAGCATGCTTAGGACCCACCCATTGCTTACCATTGGTTGACTTCATTTGCTTCCTCCTTATTTAGCATTTGTGTGGTCTTTCCTTACTCTTCTTGTGTTTGTCCCTCCCCTGGCACATGGACACACTACTGTATCTTTCCACTGCTTGTTTTTTCAGGCACTATTTTTTTCTGTTGTTTAAGCACCCTATGAGAAAGTATGTGTTCCAGCTATCTACCTTGTGTATTTCTCTCCCCCGCCATGCTCAATGTTCCTGTCTCGCCCCTGTATTTCTCCCCCACTCCTCTATGTTGGTTTCTCACCCGTGTGTTTCTCCACGCCAGCTCCAAGCTGCTCTTTTGCCAGATGTTCCACTCTCCCGTGTTCGACTTTTCTGTGTCTCTGTTATTTGCTTTCCCCCACCAGGACCCTCTGTGTTGCATCTCCCCACCTGCGCCCTATGTGTTGCTTCCTTGCACCCAAGAGCCCCATTTTGCTTCCACACCCCACCCGCACTATCATTCCATTGTGGCTTCCACCCAATGTGTAGCTTCTGCACCCTCCCATGTTGTTTCCACCCCCTTGCTTCAGCACCCTCACCTGCAGGGCCAGACTGGCTACTAGGCATTTGTAGCCAGTCTGCCGTGGGGGGGGGGGAGGGGCTTGTTCTGGGGACCTGCCAGCGCTTTTAAATAAACAATGAAGAATGTTAGAAATTTGGTTATGGTTGACTGGGTTATGAGCCCTGCTCAAGCAGAAACCACAATCCTAGTCAGGGTAAGGCACAGGCAAACCCCAAATTAGCCTGTGCTCAACCCCCGGTAGCTTGGCACACAGCAGTCAGTCTTAACCTAAAGGGAATGTGTAAAGTATCTGTGCAACACTTCAAACAATGAAAACACCCCATAAAAAGATCCCACACCATGTTAGAAAAATAAATATGAATTTAATAAATAAAACAAGACCAAAATGAGAAAAATACAATCAATAGAAACAGAGTTATGTATTTTTAAAGAATAAACTGTAAAGTAGCGCCTAAAAGCAAAAAGCATCAACCATGGCTATCTGGTCGTGCTGGACCCAGTCAAAAGCAAAAGTTCAGGCCGGCCACGATGGAACGCTGGTCGGATACAGTCCCAGATTGGTCTCACTGAAGTTTTTTTTTCTCAAGTTTTGCACCAAGAATCCCGTTCGCTTTGGAGAGGGTCATGGGGAGCAAAGAGAGAGTCGCAGGCGGTGGTCGGCATGGCTTGAGGAGCAGGTAGGGCATTCCTGACGGGTGGGCTGTTTATTCTTGTTGGCGGACCTTCGCGGGCAATCCATGCCTGTTGTGCAAAGAAACTGGCTGGCGGCGGCTAGTAGTGTATTTTGGTGCGAGCTGCAGCCACGGCTGGTGTCAGGGGAAAATGGCGGGGCAAGGGTCAGTGGGGGGGACAAAACAAATAAAGAGAAACACTTACAAAAATCCTGCCGCATCATCCCTTTTCTGGCTCCACTGCAGGCTTCTAGCCAGCCTGCCCTGCGGCCATTCCTGAAGCTGCTCTCACAGCAGTAGAGCAGCATCAGGATTGGCCTCAGCACCCTCAATTTGTGCTCCCTGGGAGACTGTGAGCCTGTGCCTGCTCTCTCAAACCCGGCAACGCAGCTGGGTTGGAGAGAGCATCAGTGCACAAAACGGCCAAACCGTCATATGCACTGAAGGCAGTCCCATCACTCCCCTTCAGTGCCTGTCATCCTGTGGCACCGCCCCCAACACTACAAGGTAGGCGAAAAATAAAGCGATAACAAACGTGGTTTATTATCATTTTATTTTTAAAGTTTTGCAGCTGCTGCTGGCAGGGGGCGACGCTCCTCCCCCATATCGGAGTAGCCACACCTGGCGAGCAGTGCAGTTCCATGCGAACAGGCCTGTTCACAGTCACGAAGAGCTTGTGAGTCACACTAAGTCCAGTACCTGAGAAGCACTACTTGGTTGAGGAGTCTTTTATGTCCCTGAGGCTCAGATCAGGAGGCCAGCAGCCTAGCCCTTGGAGGTGGTCTGGGGACCTGGGTTCAAGATGAAGGTGCAGGTCCACTTCTTCTTCCCCAGGCTAGAGGGCAGCAGGCAGCGGGGCAGCACAGCAGGGCAGCAGTTCCTTTAGAGTAGCAGTCCAGCAGTGTGGCAGTCCTTGCAGCAGCACAGCAGCCCCCCTTCTTCCTGGCAGAGTATCTATTGATCCAGAACTGTACTAAAGAGTTGGTGTCTGAGGTTCTTCTTTTATACCCCAGTGCCCTGGTTCTGAAAGGTGGGAGAAGCTTCTAGACAGAAGAATTTCCTGTCTTTCCTGCCCTGGCTCCAAGCTGGCTGAAGTGACAATGCAGGGCCATTAGGTCATTTGTGTGAAGGTAGAGCAGGTGTGAGTGGGGCTGTGCTCAGCTCCACTCTCCCCATCCTGACGGCAGAAGTCCCACTCAGGTACACCTAATCCCTCTATTGTGTGACTGTCTGAGAGGAATTCACAAAGTCTGTCAGTTACACCCAGCCATGTGACCCAGGCCAGACTATAGGCATAAAAGAACAGAAAATTGCCAAATTTCCAAAAGTGTCATTCTTGAAATTATGATCAAAAACCCTGCTTCGCCACTAAATAGGGTTTTTCACCCCAATTCCAAAGACACCAAACATGAACTGGTTATCTATTCCCATTTGAAAATTACACTTATTGAATATAATAATACACCCACCCTGCCCTTGGGGCTGTCCAGGGCCTACCTTAGGGGTAACATGTAAGTATTAACAAGCATTTGGAATGCAATAGGTCTTGCATTTGTGAAAGCTAGAGCTCTTGGTGTTGAAAATGCCAATGTTTTTTACTTTTGTGTTTTTGTATGCAGCGGAGTGATGATATTTGCATAACGCTATTGCCATTCGTATGACCTTGCGGCGCTGGAGAACCACAAAATTGAAAATAGGTTATGAGGGAGGAGAGACAAGAGTAATATGCTGGGTGGTAAAAAAAAGTAACAACATCCGGTAAATAGCAAACACTCATAGGGAATGGAAGACTAAGTAAAGCATGGCGTAGGAAAGTGCCCCTTTTTGCATGGTCGCCCCCACTTTTTGCCAAACTGTTGATGTACTTTGACTGAGTGTGCCCTGGGTTCCTGCCAACCAGGTACCCAGGGCCTATGTTCTTTCCCCTAAACTGTGCTGATTGCAAAACCCAATTGACACCTCTCTGGCCACATCTCAGTCCCTTGTTAAAGGGACCATAGGTATCAAGGGCTCTGTGACCAGGGAAGGCCTCTAAGGGCTGCAACACTTATTGTTCCACCCTTAGAGGCCCAGTACCTTTGCACACAAACGCTGCCATTGCAGGCTGCGTGTTTTGGTGCAGAACAAAGTGAAGAGTCGACATGGCACACATCCCTGTGTAAACCATACTATGTGGGGCAACATTAATGCCCCCAAACCAGTCGCACAGCTATTAGGGTGGGAATAACGCATTTCTCCATCCATTATAATCCATTTAAATCCAAGTATTACATGTACTCCATATTTGTATCCCACTTTGTTTATTATAATCCCATTCAGTCCACACATGGAATATCATGCTATTTTCCAAAGTTTCTCATGCTCGAGATGTGCCCATCCGGACCTCTGTCAAGAACACGCACTGAAGCATAATTCGTCCAAATAGCAGTGTTTATTAGAACCCAATGCATTTCGGGCTGATAAAGCCCTTCTTCAGGGGTAACTGCAAATGGCAGTAAACATATATCATAACCACATTGTCCACTATTTAACATATGAAAAAAGTGTAATCACCATTATTATATCTATACACATCCATGCTGGCCATGTGATACTTATTTAACGCCAAGAAACCTGGACAATCACTTACAAAATCATATTAGTCCCTTTAAACCATCAGCAAAAACAACTTGAAGTGAAATCCCAAATACCTCCCCTGAATGTTCACCATAACATGATTAACTCCCCCCTCCTCCCTTTGGCTCACTGTATCTAAACTCCTCCCCGACTCTCACACAGCACACTGTCACCGCCATTCAACAAAGCACCCTTACTAATAAACTGTCCGTATCATTTCCACTCGCATCCAACCTTCATCTCAAATCAATCATTCTCACGCTGTGTTCACACATTCATTCCAGCTCCTTCAGCCTTCACTCTCTCTTTGAGTCTCACAATACAAACAACCCCTGTCATTCCTACATCTTCACACACTGCTAACACCTGCTCCTTCCACCTTCACTCGCTCTCTGAATCACGTGATACTAACGTGCCCTTTCATTCCTGACATATTCACACGCTACTAACACTCGTTCTTTCACCTCTTGCAAACGCCGATATACTCCACAATCTGCTATTGCTGTGTCCACGCAACTTCACATAGCTGCCAAAGATTCCTTAGCACTTCCGTCCCCGTGTCTTGTTCTTAAACAAAGTGTTTCTTCCATAGTGCAACCACCCGCATTTTAAACAGAAACTCCCTCCCAAGTCCCTCCCTTAATCACATTGCCTAATGACACCACCTGATGCCCTCTTCCAACTAAAAACGACCTCTGTTTAAAAAAGAAATACAACTCCCATCATGCACTAAAAAATGCTGTTATTAATCAAAAAGAATGTTTTGAATAATGACTGCCAACCATAACATATTATCAAATTTCATAATAATAAACAGTTTGACATGTGTTAACTCATGTTATTTGCCAACTTCACGCTGTCATTGCCTTAATAGTCATTTCCATACAACATAAACATGAGCTTGCTCGACGAACAGGATGTTTCGACCCACGTGTGGAACGTGCCAATGTTCACTCATTTACCAGTTTAATCCAATTTTTCTGCTGGGTGCAAACCCACGGTAGGGCAATTTTCATGAAATGTACAACAGAATGATGGGATGCACACCTTTATTTCTCTTCTATATTCAACTGTGTTTGTCCAATACTGATCCTGAGATGCGTGCTCACTGGGTATGCCATGCCCTGATGGCATATGAAATCTAAACCATACTATGTGGGGCAACATTAATGCCCCCAAACCAGTCGCACAGCTATTAGGGTGGGAATACCGCATTTCTCCATCCATTATAATCCATTTAAATCCAAGTATTACATGTACTCCATATTTGTATCCCACTTTGTTTATTATAATCCCATTCAGTCCACACATGGAATATCATCCTATTTTCCAAGGTTTCTCATGCTTGAGATGTGCCCATCCGGACCTCTGTCAAGAACACGCACTGAAGCATAATTCGTCCAAATAGCAGTGTTTATTAGAACCCAATGCATTTCGGGCTGATAAAGCCCTTCTTCAGGGGTAACTGCAAATGACAGTAAACATATATCATAACTACATTGTCCATTATTTAACATATGAAAAAAGCGTAATCACCATTATTATATCTATACACATCCGTGCTGGCCATGTGATACTTATTTAACCCCAAGAAATCTGGACAATCACTTACAAAATCATATTAGTCCCTTTAAACCATCAGCAAAAACAACTTGAAGTGAAATCCCAAAAACCTCCCCTGAATGTTCACCATAACATGATGACTCTCACACAGCACACTGTCACTGCCATTCAACAAAGCACCCTTACTAATAAACTGTCCGTATCATTTCCACTCGCATCCAACCTGCTAACACCTGCTCCCTAGCAGTGTGTGAAGATGTAGGAATGACAGGGGTTGTTTGTATTGTGAGACTCAGAGAGAGAGTGAAGGCTGAAGTAGCTGGAATGAATGTGTGAACACAGCGTGAGAATGATTGATTTGAGATGAAGGTTGGATGCGAGTGGAAATGATACGGACAGTTTATTAGTAAGGGTGCTTTGTTGAATGGCGGTGACAGTGTGCTGTGTGAGAGACGGGGAGGAGTTTAGATACAGTGAGCCAAAGGGAGGAGGGGGGAGTTAATCATGTTATGGTAAACATTCAGGGGCGGTATTTGGGATTTCACTTCAAGTTGTTTTTGCTGATGGTTTAAAGGGACTAATATGATTTTGTAAGTGATTGTCCAGGTTTCTTGGGGTTAAATAAGTATCACATGGCCAGCACGGATGTGTATAGATATAATAATGGTGATTACGCTTTTTTCATATGTTAAATAGTGGACAATGTAGTTATGATATATGTTTACTGTCATTTGCAGTTACCCCTGAAGAAAGGCTTTATCAGCCCGAAATGCATTGGGTTCTAATGAACACTGCTATTTGGACGAATTATGCTTCAGTGCATGTTCTTGACAGAGGTTCGGATGGGCACATCTCAAGCATGAGAAACTTTGGAAAATAGCATGATATTCCATGTGTGGACTGAATGGGATTATAATAAACAAAGTGGAATACAAATATGGAGTACATGTAATACTTGGACTTAAATGGATTATAATGGATGGAGAAATGTGGTATTCCCACCCTAATAGCTGTGCGACTGGTTTGGGGGCATTAATGTTGCCCCACATAGTATGGTTTAGATTTCCCTCTACAAAAGCGGAACCATCCTTATACAAGCCTCTGACCGCAATCTAGTGTTATTTGACAAACTTTTCCCCACCATCAGGAATACTGTGGCTAATGCAAATTCTGCCCCACTCGGAAGGACGGGACCCCCAGGGATCCCCCAACCTTCGCAATCTCTATCTCCTACCTCTCCTACTTCTCCACCTCTACACCCCCAGCCCTCGCAATCTCTATCTCCTACCTCTCCGCCGCCATCCTCAGATCCCACATCTGAGTCGAAGGGCCCCCTTCTAGCTACCCTTACTCTTAATAACAACTCACCTGCCATACATGCATTGTGCGAACAGCGACAGCACAGTCATCACGCTACTCTTCTTTCTCCCTCCTCCACTTTATCAGCAAGCCCTAACTCTCCTAACGCCACTGCTTACAGCATTGCCTGGAAGCTCCCCAAGACACCTTCCCCCAGTCCAACTTATAACCCCATTAGGCTCCCACCGGCCTCCAGTGGTCTTGATATGTCAATCCCTTCCTCCCCCACCCGACCCATCCCACCGTGCTTGCAACTCCTTTGCCCAGAACCCCTTCCCTCGAGCCACTTTCAGTCACCAACCGCCCTATCTTCCCTTGATCTCACGAGCTCCTCACCTATCCTACCCATCCCTACAAGTGCCCAGCTCCATTTCCCAGAATCTCTTCCCTCGGGACTCTCTCAGTCGCCACCCGCCTCATGTTCCCCGGACCTCCCTTGCGCTCACCAGCTCCAGGGTCCCCGGGACCTAGCCTCCCAACCCCATCCTCACACCTCTCTAGAAGGCCGTCTCGGAGAGATAGCACGCTGCCTACAACAACTTAAGACAGAGTCCCGCAGTCTACTACTTATCACGGAGGCTCTGTCGTCTAACTCCAGATTAAGCTGCTCCACCAAGAAAAATTTTCCTCTTCGCTCGCTCCCTGATTGCGTATGTACCAGGCCCCCCTCTGCCCACTATCCTCGGCGGTCACCTTCTCACGTCACCCACACACCTCATAGGTGGTCCACCGTTCCACTCCCTATCGACCCGGCTCACCCCTCCAGGTGTAGAACCTTAAACGAGAACAACCTCACGAGAGTCACCACAACTCTTCCGGCACTAACAGACACCAACAAAAGTCTCAAATGCGTGCTCCTAAACTGTAGATCGGCGGCTAAGCACGCTGCGGATATTGCCGACCTCACCCTGGCGCAGGATCTTGACCTTGTAATGCTGACAGAAACATGGTTAAATGACGCAGCTGACCCCTGCCTGGACCTTCTAATACCTCCCAATTATGATATCATTAGGTCGGATAGATCCATTGGTCAAGGTGGAGGCATAGCTTGTTTACATCGTAGCAATCTTACAGTGAAAGTACTACAGACTGACCCCTTGCCGTCTTGTGAATACCTATGCTTTGAGGTGTCTGGTGTCAATAATCACTCCTGCAAACTGCACACGTTTTACCACCCGCCTCAAGACAACCTTCCTTTCTCAGAACTGATCATGGACATTATCTCGGCCAATGCAGACTTCCATGGCACTCAAATCTTCCTGGGAGATTTCAACCTCCACTGGAACGATGTAAATGATGGGGTAGTCAATAGCCTCAAATCCTTCCTTCTTGACCTCAACCTAACCCAAATATGTGACAGCCCCACTCATATCAAAGGAGCTACCTTAGATCTGATTATTGGCAAGCCCAACTCCATCCTCCTTGACTCGATCCTCCCATGTGATTGGACAGACCATTACTGCATTTCCTTCTGCATTCTTGATTCGGTAAGAGTATGTAATGCTCAGCCTAAGAACCCAAAACAGCTGAAGAGATGCCTACGTAACATCAACCCGCAAGATCTGACTGCTCTCTGCGAGAACACCTTGCCCCCCCCCCCCACCGAACATGTCTGATGTTCACGACCTTACGGCCCACTATAATCACGCAATGCTGAACGTACTAGACTCGGTTGCACCATTACAGCTCAAAAGAATGTCCTCTAAACGCTCCAAACCTTGGTTTACGGACAGTCTTAGCTCCGAAAGAAGAAACTTAAGGCTGGCTGAAAGGCAATGGCGGTCATATCCCTCCCTTGAGCATCTCTACCACCTGAGATCCCTGAGAAGCATATATAACAAACGCATCAGAGACTCGAAGGCCACCTTTTTCAGAACTCAACTTGACCAAGCAAAAAACCGTCCAAAAAAATTGTTCGAACTCATCAAGTCCCAATCCAACAGTCATCCGAACCCCGTGCCTCATGGTCAAGTGGCACTGCCTAATTGTGAAGAATTTGCAGACTTCTTTATTGCTAAGTCTAGTAAGATTGAAGCTGAATTACGACCTGCCCTGGACCACCTGACGAGCAGTCCACGGACCTCCCTCTGTCCATTAGGCGTTGCTATCTCTGACCATGTGCAACCCGTCCCCCCTAAAAACAATGCTTCCTGGAGTCTGTTCTAAACCCTAGATGAGTGCACTATATGCAAAACATTATTGACTCTGAAACCCTCCAATCATTACAATGACCCTATGCCATCGAACCTCTTCCCAGAAGTTAGATCCTCCTTACTAACATTGTGGACTAAGATCGTCAATGCATCACTTCAGCAAGGGGATATTCCAGACTGCCTAAAATTGGGGCAGGTCACGCCAATTCTCAAGAAACCAACAGCGGATCCTACGGACCTGCATAACTTTCGCCAATCTCCAACATCCCCACCCTGGCAAAGCTCCTGGAGAAATGTGTGCTGGCCCAACTCTGCAACCACATCGACCATTTCAAACTCCTGGACCAATGCCAATCTGGTTTCCGCCCGGGCCATAGCACAGAGTCGGCACTAACGCACATTGTCGATGATGCGCTAAGAATGCTGGACCACAATGAGTCGTGCCTACTGATCCTTCTTGACCTCTCGTCAGCATTTGATACTGTCAAACACGACAACCTAATTCACCTCCTGGAACACAGGATGGGGTTGTCTGGGCCGGTGCTTAACTGGTTCTCTTCGTTCCTCCAGAATAGATCTCAAAGCTTCAAGACTAACCAATCCCTGTCCCAGCCTGCACCGGTTACGCTGGGGGTACCACAAGGTTCTGCACTCTCTCCCACGCTCTTTAACTTGTTCATGGAGCCTCTAACAGAAATTCTGAAATCATCCAGCATTCACTATCACATGTATGCGGATGACACCCAACTTTATTTGTAGATCGCCTCCCCTGAGGATATTCTGTCCCTCAATTCAGTCCTGCTGGAAACAAAAAGTTGGCTGACACGGAACCACCTGAAGCTAAATGCCCTAAAAACAGAATTCCTCCTAATCTCACCCCACAAGCAATCTCCGGTCATGGAGCAATGGCTAAATCAGCTTACTGCTCTCAACTGTAGACCTCACCTCGTGGACTCGGCATCCTCGCTTGGTATTATATTAGACAAAAATCTAAACATGCAAAAGCACATCAGCTCCCTCACTAAAGGAGCGAATTTCCAAATCAGCATCCTAAGGAAGCTCAAAACCTTTCTCCCTGCTCATGACCTAAAGGTTGCAGTGCAAGCATTAGCGATCGCAAAGCTGGACTATGGCAGTGCAACACTCTGTGGCTTGCCCAGAGCGAAAACGGCTCCTCTTAGGGTGGCCCTCAACTCTGCTGCTAGGCTCTTAACGGGTTCTAAAAAATACAACCACATCTCTCCGGACCTGCTGGCCCTGAAGTGGCTCCCATATGAAGCTAGGATACAGTTGAAAATTGCATGTATGGCACACAAAGCCATCCACTTCAAAACCCCGCTTTACCTCGCTCAGAAACTTGAGCTCTCCTGTGGTACAAGAGCCACCAGAAGTGCCAGCACCCTCCTACTCAAACCACAAAAATTCAAGAAAAGAAATACTTACTGTGAGAAGTTGGCCTGGCATATGCTGTCCACTAATTATAGTGGGCACCTTGCACCAGTCCAAATCGACTCTTATGGTAGGTAGGTTAAAGACAACCTTATTGAAAGCTATCCTAGTGGTAGCTGTGGAGAGCAGCCTTCAGGCTAAGTCTTGAAGGAATGTAAAGCAGCTTGTTTTACCAGTCTATAATCTCTTGAGTGACCAAATGAAAGAGCACCACACCAGGTATATATTCAAAATATATGTATTTATTACTAAACACACCCCTCTAGTCTCTTTATGAGGCTAGAGTTCGAAGTACATAGGTTATAAGATCTTAAATCACAGTAATAGCACAAATACACGTTTGGGCCCTAGGGCGTACCAAACCATATACCAATAAAGTGGTATGCGAACCACGACTGAACTAGACACTAGGCCTAGAGCCTCTAGAAGTGCTTGGACCACAAGGAACCACCCAAGGTAGTGACACAGGGGACCCACGGGAGACGCGTGCAGTGTAAATACACAACCGCGATACGCCGTTAACTTCTATGGAGAAAGTCGGGATCGGGAAAATAGAGGAAAGGGACACTTAAAAGAGGACTAGGACAAAACCCTTTGAGATCTAGGACTTTGAAGAGTCTCTACCCACGGGAGCACCGGAGTACTCGTGTTACCTCACCCAGGGAAGCCGGGTGCATAGGTGCCTTTCGGGTCGGGTTTCGTCGTCGTTTCGTATGGCGATCTGCTGCAAAGTGCTGCTGGCGACCAGGAGAAAAGTGTCCGGGTGGATCCAAGAGTGGATCGGAGTTCTGAAGAACCTGAAAGCAGAGGGGACAGAGTCTGGGTCTCTAGCCAGTGACCAGGAAGGCGATGGACAGATGCCCACCGATGTCGAGTGCTTCAGGTGCGGTGACGGTCGTCTTGACTCTTCAGCCACGAGGTCCGGGAGGCGTTGTCGGCGACCAGGAGCAGGATTCGGGCTGCTGCTCAATGTCTGTCGAGTGCTGAGGTGTCGGCGACTGGATTGGACCCAACAAGCCTTGGCAACGGCAAGTCTCGAGTAAGATGTAGATCGTCGATGATGCAGACCAGCAAGGTCTGGGGAACTCACCCAGCGAGGGTAAGTGAGGGCAGGCCTGGAGCAACCAGACTGCCAAGTAAAGAAAAGATTGGCCTTCGTTAAGGGCTACTAGCCAACAAGCTAGCGACCGCGCGAAGGAGCCTCGTGACGCCGCACGTGGAGCTGGCTTACAGGACACTCGTGGAGTAGGGGCCAGTGATCTTCGGTGCAGGTGGTGCTGGAGGCTAGGGCTACTCGGAGCCCAAAGCACGACTTCTTGGGAGACCCAGAAGATGGTGCACTTGCAAGTGTGCTCGGTGTCCAGGGGTCACGGTCTCAAGTCACCCACGATAGCCACGGGCCTCAGCTTTGCTGGGGACTCAGGGTAGCCTCGGGAAGTCTGAGAATCCACCTCTGGTGATGCGATGACTTCGGCGTCCGACGGGAGCTTCAGTGATGCGAACCGGACAGATGCTTCTTTGGTGCCTGCCAAGCAGGGGAGTCACTCCTTGACCCCAAGGGAGATTCTTCAGTCCTCTAATCTTGTCGTAGAGCGTCGAAGGTCCAGGATTCCGTGTCAGAGTTTCGTCCAGGTATAATCTAAAGTCCTAAGGACTGGGTTCCCACCTTTATTCTAAAAATAGGGGATGGACTACTCTGTGGCCCCACCTATGGGTGGGTCAGGGCAGAGGGGTGGCTACACCCTTTCCCTTTGTCCAGTTCGCGCCAAAGCAGGGGCTGCGAGCCCCTGATCCGGTTTGAACTGGGGTATGCACAGGGACACCAAATGTGCCCCCAGTGCAGGACTTCAAAGCACCCGAAAGTGCTCCCGCCCAGCCCCAATACACATTGTCCTGTCTGGGGAGGTGGTCACACCTCCCTGGGACAGGAAACCTATTGTCCAGGCCTCCCCTGCCGGAGTTTCGTCCAGCAGCAGGAGGCCAGACTCGTGTCTGTGGCAGCAGCATCCATTTTGTGATGCCAGGGCTCTGGAAAGAAGTTACCGGACTCGTCAGAGTTAACATGCCTTTCCCTCTAGAAGGGTGGAATGCTACCCCCACCGCCAGGATTGGCGGGGGGTAGTATTCCAAGATGTTTGACACCAAACACGACATGTTTAGGTGCAGCCATTCCAAAGTTAGCATTTTACCGCGAGGATATAATGCGCTTAAGAGTATATGGTCAGGCTGCACTACAAACAGCATCAGAGATGGTCTCCGAATGCTGCAGAGGGGCCCTGCTCATGCAGGGGCACCCTCTCACATAGGAACCATGCACTCTGCCTTTAGGATTGATAAGGCCTGCCTTAGGAGTGACTTATAGGTTTATATGTGTGTACGCTTTTAGTGATATAGGTAACCTATACCACAGTAAGGGGTGCATGCACCACGTTACCCAGGCTGCAGTAGCAGACCTGTGGTGTCAGTTTGGATGGCCTTCCAGGGGTGGCATAATATATGCTGCAGCCCCTGGCAGGCCTCTGAGGTACCTATGCCCTTGGTACATAGTATACCATATACTAGGGACTTATAAGGGCACTCCAGATCCCAATCAGTGATGTGCCTAAGGCACGTGGAGACCCTTTTAAAGAGGAAACAGCTAGGCTGGGGTTCTGAATAGCAGGGCCCCAGCCAGACTAATGTCGAAAACCAGTGAAGCATCAGCAAAAAGTGGGGGTACCCATGTGAAGCAGATCCTACTCTCCTACACAACCCCCCCCAAACGTAGGGACATTAAACTAACCTTGCCCATTTAAGTCTTCATGTTCTAAGTGGAAATACCTAGAGAGTCCATCTGCATTCGCATGGTTACTCCCAGGCCTATGTTCCACTGTAAAGTCCATCCCCTGTAGGGAAATGGACCACCTAAGCAGTTTGGGGTTTTCACCCTTCATTTGTTTTAGCCATAAGAGGGGCTTATGGTCTGTCTGAACCAGGAAGTGTGTACCAAACAAGTATGGCCTCAACTTCTTCAGAGCCCAGACCACAACAAAGGCCTCCCTCTCTATGGCTGACCAACGTTTCTCTCTAGGGGTCAGCCTTCTGCTAATAAAAGCTACTGGCTGATCCTGACCTTCTTCATTCAATTGTGACAGTACAGCCCCTACCCCCAATTCAGATGCATCTGTTTGAACAATGAACTTTTTGGAGTAATCAGGACTCTGCAGAATTGGAGCAGTGCACATGGCCTGCTTGAGGTCATCAAATGCCTTTTGACAGCTAGCTGTCCACTGAACCTTTTGGGCATTTTCTTAGAAGTTAAGTCATTCAAGGGTGTCACTATTGATCCATACCCCTTGACAAATCTCCTATAGTACCCAGTCAGGCCTAAGAAGGCTCTCACCTGAGTCTGGGTAGTGGGAGCAGTCCAGTCCATGATGGTCTGGATCTTGCTCTGCAAAGGTTGAACCTGGCCTCCACCCACAAGGTGGCCCAGGTACACAACCTGACTCTGCCCTATCTGGCACTTAGTGGCCTTGATAGTCAGGCCTGCCTTTGCAGGGCCTGTAAAACATTCCTGAGGTGGACCAGGTGATCCTCCCAGGTGGAGCTAAAGACAGCAATATCATCTAGATAAGCTGCACTATAGGCTTCCAGTCCTGTGAGAACTGTGTTCACCAACCTCTGGAAAGTGGCAGGTGCATTTTTCAGACCAAAGGGCATTACCACAAATTGATAATGCCCACTAGGGGTTGAAAATGCTGTTTTGGGCTTTGCAGTATCAGCTAGTCTGATCTGCCAGTAGCCAGCTGTTAGGTCAAATGTGCTGAGATATTTGGCAGAGGCCAAAGTATCTATGAGCTCATCTGCCCTGGGTATTGGATGGGCATCAGTCCTAGTGACTGCATTGAGACCCCTGTAGTCTACACAAAACCTCATCTCTCTTTTCCCACCACTGGTGTGAGGTTTCGGTACTAGGACTACTGGACTAGCCCAAGGGCTATCTGAGGGCTCAATTACTCCCAATTCCAACATTTTCTGGACTTCAGTCCTGATACAGTCCCGGACATGGTCAGGTTGCCTATAAATCTTGTTTTTAATAGGCAGACTGTCCCCAGTGTCCACTTCATGAGTGCACCAGGTGGTCTGACTGGGTGTCAGTGAAAACATATGTCTAAACTGATTGAGGACTTGCCTGCAATCAGTTTGTTGCTGGGTAGTGAGGCTGCCTGCCAAGGCTACACCATCAACTGACCCATCGTCAGGGTTCTGTGAGAGCAGGTCAGGGAGTTGGTCACTCTCTTCCTTCTGCCCTTCATCAGTAGCCATGAGCAAGCCCATGTCTGCCCTGTCCACATATGGCTTTAGTCGGTTGACATGGAGAACCCTTTGGGGACTCCTGGGTGTTCCCAGGTCCACTAAGTAAGTGACCTCACCCTTCTGCTCAACAATAGTGTGGGGTCCACTCCATTTGTCTTGGAGAGCTGCTGGGGCCACTGGCTCCAACACCCACACCTTCTGTCCTGGCTGGTAAACAGTCAGAACAGCCTTTGGTCATGCCAGGCCTTTTGAAGTTCCTGGCTAGCCTCAAGGTTTTTGGTTGCCTTTTTCATGTACTCAGCCATCCTGGAGCGGAGACCAAGTACATAGTCCACTATATCTTGCTTTGGGGGCTTGAGAGGTAACTCCCATCCTTCCTTCACCAAGCACAGTGGACCCCTCACAGGGTGGCCAAACAGAAGTTCAAAAGGGCTGTAACCAACCCCTTCTGAGGCACCTCCCTATATGCGAATAAAAGGCAGGGCAAGAGTATGTCCCATCTACGCCTAAGCTTTTCTGGGAGCCCTTTAATCATGCCCTTCAAGGTTTTGTTGAATCTCTCAACTAAACCATTGCATTGTGGGTGATAGGGTGTGGTGAACTTATAAGTCACTCCACACTCCTTCCACATTGCTTTTAAGTACCCAGACATGAAGTTAGCACCCCTGTCTGATACTACCTCCTTAGGAAAGCCCACTCTTGAGAAGATTCCCAGGAGGGCCCTTGCCACCACAGGTGCTGTAGTGGTCCTGAGGGGAATAGCTTCTGGGTACCTGGTGGCATGATCCACTACCACCAGGATAAACCTGTGCCCAGAGGCTGTTTGGGGATCCATGGGACCAACAATGTCAATCCCTACCCTTTCAAAGGGCACCCCCACCACAGGTAGTGGTATCAGGGGGCCTTTGTAGTGCCACCTGCTTTGCCACTGGCTTGGCAGGTTACACAGGAGCGACAAAACTCCTTACTGTCTTCAGACATGTGGGGCCAGTGAAAGTGAGGGACAATTCTGTCCCAAGTCTTGTTCTGGCCCAGGTGTCCTGCTAAGGGAATATCATGGGCTAGGGTCAATAGGAAGCCCCTGAACTTCAAAGGTATTACCAACCTCCTGGTAGCACCAGGCTTGGGGTCTCTACTCTCTGAGTACAGGAGTCCATCATCCCAATACACTGTATGGGGACCACTAGCTTTCCCAGCAGCCTCAGCAGCAGCTTGCTGTCTGAGGGGTTCAAGGGAGGGGCAGCTCTGCTGCTCCTGGCTCAGATCTGCCCTAGAAGGTCCCCCTGTCCCCAAGAACTCAACCTGGTCAGGTTCAAGTTCCTCTGGGACAGTTCCTTCTTCAGGGCTGAGATCATCCCCTCAAGGGACTGATCTTCCTCCTGAGCCAAGGGGGAAGGCACTGCCTTAACCCTACTACTCCTCCTCTTGGAAGGCACTTGGTCCATTCTTCCAGAATCCAAGGCCTGTTCAGTGCTAGACATTTTGGCTTGTGACCTGGTCACAGCAAACACATCTGCAGGGATCCCCAGCATTTCTGCATGGGTCCTGAGCTCCACTTCTGCCCAAGCAGAAGTCTCTAAGTCATTGCCAAGCAAGCATTCGACTGGTAGGTTTGCACTTACCACAACCTTCTTAAGGCCAGTTACCCCTCCCCAGGAGAAGTTAACAACTGCCAGAGTATGGTCTGTTCTGACATTGCTAGCATTGGTCACTTGGTACATGTCACCAAGCATAACTTGCCCAGGTAGCACAAGGTCTTGTGTCACCATTGTGACACTTGCCCCAGTGTCCCTAAATGCCAAAGCCTCTCGTCCATTGATTAAAGGCTGTTGTCTGTACTTGCCCAGATTACTGGGACTCATAGAGGAGGGCACATCCATGCCTCCATCACAGACTAACACAGCCTGAGTCAGTTCTCTAACTAGGTCAGAGCCCAACTCAGTTCCCAGGGTGAACCCTACTAAACCCTTTGCTGGAGCACTTCCACCAACTGTACTAGGGGGAACAGGTGCCTTAGGGGCATTGGTGGGTGCTGGACTGGAGTCTTTGGACTTGGTGCAATCACTGGTCCAGTGGGTCTTTTGCTTACAGACCTTGCACCATGGTTTTCTTTGGCCTTTACCCTTGGTAGACTGGGAATCCCCACCAGAAGAAGATTTTTGGGGGCCTGATGAAGACTTTTGATCTTTACCCTTCTTCCCACCCTTGTCAGAGTTCTTAGCATCTTGCTTCTTGGTTTCCCCACCTTGGTTCTGTACCTTCTGCTTCACCCTGGTTCTGACCCATTTGTCTGCCTTCTTTCCCAATTCTTGGGGAGAGGTCAGATCAGAGTCAACCAGGTATTGATGCAACAGCTGATTTTGACAGTTATTAAGAATCTGCTCCCTCATTATCAGATTATACAATCCTGAGAAGTCACACACCTTACTGCCCATCAACCAGCCTTCCAGAGCCTTGGCAGAACAATCCACATAGTCTACCCAGTCTTGAGTCTGTGCTTTTTGGGTGTCTCTGAACTTCAACCTGTACTGTTCAGTGGTTAGGCCAAACCCATCAATAAGAGCACTCTTCAAGACCTTGTAATTGTCAGCATCCTCCTCTCTAACAGTGAGGAGCTTGTCTCTACCTTTGTCAGCAAAGGAGAGCCACAAGATTGCTGCCCACTGCTCCTGAGGGACCTTCTGTACTTTACAGGCCCTCTCTAAAGCAGTTATCCATTTGTGGATATCATCCCCACTCTGGTAGGGAGGGACAATCTTGCTCAGGTTCCTATGGTCATAGGACCTTTCCCTATCTCTAGGGACATGGCTGCCACCATGGGACTCTAGTCCCAACTTTCTTCTCTCTCTAAGGAGATCTAGGGATTCTCTATCTAAAGCCAATTGCTTCTTCCTGATCTCTAGTTGAGTTTCCTCATACTGGACCAGTCTCTTTCTTCTCTCATGAGAGGATTCCCTCCTGTGAGAAGAAACAGAGCTCCCTATTGAGGTGCCAGAGTGGTTAGACTCCTGAGAAGGAGACCTAGACTTTCTGAGCACACTCATAATCCTTCCTGGGGGACAAAGGTGTGGTTCTCCAGATCCTCATCTTCCTCTTCCCCAGAAGGGATTGGGTTCTCCAGGTCAGGGTCATTGTCACCCTCCTGGTCAGTTTCAGAGGGGGGGCTGGGTAGTGGTACCCCTGGCCCCTTCCTCATCTGCTGGCCCACCCTCTGCTCCTACCCCTTCAGTCTCTGAGGACTTACTAAGATCATAAGCCACCAACAACTCCTGGAGGTGTTGGGTGGTGGGACTTTGGCCTGTCCTTAATTTCCTCACGTTACACAAAGCTCTCAATTCCAAGAATGGGAGTGTGTCATACTTGGAGGGTGGAAGCTCCATGGCTTCCTGCAAGGCATCTTTGGATCCTGCTTTTAAAGACATTACTAGTGTGGTGTGGTGTATGCACTACCTACTCTAGTGTGGCCTACTAAACTCTCTTGAGTTGTAGAAAGGGTTGTGCTATCCCTTAACACACAACTCTAAGTTCAGTAGAACTTACTGTTATTCTAAGCTTAAATTATATGTACCTTAGGGTACCTTTAGTGGTTTTCAGTTGATCAATTCAATTGAGATTATCTGGTAAAACAATAGCAAGCTGGAATCCCACACGCTGCACACCAATGTGAGAAGTTGGCCTGGCATATGCTGTCCACTAATTATAGTGGGCACCTTGCACCAGTCCAAATCGACTCTTATGGTAGGTAGGTTAAAGACAACCTTATTGAAAGCTATCCTAGTGGTAGCTGTGGAGAGCAGCCTTCAGGCTAAGTCTTGAAGGAATGTAAAGCAGCTTGTTTTACCAGTCTATAATCTCTTGAGTGACCAAATGAAAGAGCACCACACCAGGTATATATTCAAAATATATGTATTTATTACTAAACACACCCCTCTAGTCTCTTTATGAGGCTAGAGTTCGAAGTACATAGGTTATAAGATCTTAAATCACAGTAATAGCACAAATACACGTTTGGGCCCTAGGGGCGTACCAAACCATATACCAATAAAGTGGTATGCGAACCACGACTGAACTAGACACTAGGCCTAGAGCCTCTAGAAGTGCTTGGACCACAAGGAACCACCCAAGGTAGTGACACAGGGGACCCACGGGAAAGCGCGTGCAGTGTAAATACACAACCGCGATACGCCGTTAACTTCTATGGAGAAAGTCGGGATCGGGAAAATAGAGGAAAGGGACACTTAAAAGAGGACTAGGACAAAACCCTTTGAGATCTAGGACTTTGAAGAGTCTCTACCCACGGGAGCACCGGAGTACTCGTGTTACCTCACCCAGGGAAGCCGGGTGCATAGGTGCCTTTCGGGGTCGGGTTTCGTCGTCGTTTCGTATGGCGATCTGCTGCAAAGTGCTGCTGGCGACCAGGAGAAAAGTGTCCGGGTGGATCCAAGAGTGGATCGGAGTTCTGAAGAACCTGAAAGCAGAGGGGACAGAGTCTGGGTCACTAGCCAGTGACCAGGAAGGCGATGGACAGATGCCCACCGATGTTGAGTGCTTCAGGTGCGGTGATGGTCGTCTTGACTCTTCAGCCACGAGGTCCGGGAGGCGTTGTCGGCAACCAGGAGCAGGATTCGGGCTGTTGCTCGATGTCTGTCGAGTGCTGAGGTGTCGGCGACCGGATTGGACCCAACAAGCCTTGGCAACGGCAAGTCTCGAGTAAGATGTAGATCGTCGATGATGCAGACCAGCAAGGTCTGGGGAACTCACCCAGTGAAGGTAAGTGAGGGCAGGCCTGGAGCAACCAGACTGCCAAGTAATGAAAAGATTGGCCTTCGTTAAGGGCTACTAGCCAACGGGCTAGCGACCGCGAAGGAGCCTCGTGACGCCGCACGTGGAGCTGGCTTACAGGACACTCGTGGAGTGGGGGCCAGTGATCTTCGGTGCAGGTGGTGCTGGAGGCTAGGGCTACTCGGAGCCCAAAGCACGACTTCTTGGGAGACCCAGAAGATGGTGCACTTGCAAGTGTGCTCGGTGTCCAGGGGTCACGGTCTCAAGTCACCCACGATAGCCACGGGCCTCAGCTTTGCTGGGGACTCAGGGTAGCCTCGGGGAAGTCTGAGAATCCACCTCTGGTGATGCGATGACTTCGGCATCCGACGGGAGCTTCAGTGATGCGAACCGGACAGATGCTTCTTTGGTGCCTGCCAAGCAGGGGAGTCACTCCTTGACCCCAAGGGAGATTCTTCAGTCCTCTAATCTTGTCGTAGAGCGTCGAAGGTCCAGGATTCCGTGTCAGAGTTTTGTCCAGGTATAATCTAAAGTCCTAAGGACTGGGTTCCTACCTTTATTCTAAAAATAGGGGATGGACTACTCTGTGGCCCCACCTATGGGTGGGTCAGGGCAGAGGGGTGGCTACACCCTTTCCCTTTGTCCAGTTCACGCCAAAGCAGGGGCTGCGAGCCCCTGATCCGGTTTGAACTGGGGTATGCACAGGGACACCAAATGTGCCCCCAGTGCAGGACTTCAAAGCACCCGAAAGTGCTCCCGCCCAGCCCCAATACACATTGTCCTGTCTGGGGAGGTGGTCACACCTCCCTGGGACAGGAAACCTATTGTCCAGGCCTCCCCTGCCGGAGTTTCGTCCAGCAGCAGGAGGCCAGACTCGTGTCTGTGGCAGCAGCATCCATTTTGTGATGCCAGGGCTCTGGAAAGAAGTTACCGGACTCGTCAGAGTTAACATGCCTTTCCCTCTAGAAGGGTGGAATGCTACCCCCGCCGCCAGGATTGGCGGGGGGGTAGTATTCCAAGATGTTTGACACCAAACACGACATGTTTAGGTGCAGCCATTCCAAAGTTAGCATTTTACCGCGAGGATATAATGCGCTTAAGAGTATATGGTCAGGCTGCACTACAAACAGCATCAGAGATGGTCTCCGAACGCTGCAGAGGGGCCCTGCTCATGCAGGGGCACCCTCTCACATAGGAACCATGCACTCTGCCTTTAGGATTGATAAGGCCTGCCTTAGGAGTGACTTATAGGTTTATATGTGTGTACGCTTTTAGTGATATAGGTAACCTATACCACAGTAAGGGGTGCATGCACCACGTTACCCAGGCTGCAGTAGCAGACCTGTGGTGTCAGTTTGGATGGCCTTCCAGGGGTGGCATAATATATGCTGCAGCCCCTGGCAGGCCTCTGAGGTACCTATGCCCTTGGTACATAGTATACCATATACTAGGGACTTATAAGGGCACTCCAGATCCCAATCAGTGATGTGCCTAAGGCACGTGGAGACCCTTTTAAAGAGGAAACAGCTAGGCTGGGGTTCTGAATAGCAGGGCCCCAGCCAGACTAATGTCGAAAACCAGTGAAGCATCAGCAAAAAGTGGGGGTACCCATGTGAAGCAGATCCTACTCTCCTACACTTACAATCGTGCCTTCTCAGGCATGGCGCCGAGGATCTGGAACTCTCTCCCCCCGAAGTCAGGGTGATCCCTTCCACTATCCGCTTCAAAATGGAAGTTAAAGGAGTCTTGCTGAAGAAATATTTGCCTCAGTCGCCTTCCCCACTTGACCTGGGGTCCTGAGCCGCGGCTTGTAGCCCAGAGGTTTTGCTCGCGTGACTGTTGGACATTTTTAATAATCTTTTGTACATTTCGCTCTGTTGACTATGTATGTTTGCCTATACCCTTCCTTGCTGCATTATCTGTAAAGCACTCTGATACCCTCGGTGGTCATGTTCGCGCTATATAAAACTTTATAAATAAAATAAATAAATAAATAAATATGCAATCAGGGCATGGCATACCCTGTGAGCACTCATCTCAGGATCAGTATTGGACAAACACGGTTGAATATAGAAGAGAAATAAAGGTGTGCATTCCATCATTCTGCTGTACACACATCCCTGTGTGCCACGCCTACAATCCATTGCCCTGGCATAGGTAAGCCACCCCACTCACTGGGTGCACTATACTAGTGGTGAGGGTACAGGTGCATGAGCCCTGTACCCCTACAGTGTCTAAGTCAATTCTTAGACATTATAAGTGCAGTAATGCCATAAAGAGTATATGGGGCTGGAGGTTTGTAATTACGAACTCCCAAGCAACATAATGGCTTTACTGAAAACTGGAAAGTTTGGTATCAAACTTCTCAGCACATTAAACCCACACTTATGCCAGTATGGGATTTAATGAAAAATGCACTCAGAGGGCATTTTAGAGATGCCCCCTGAAAAACGACCTAACTCTAGTGTCCTGGCTGAGTGGCTGCTCGCCAGCTGCCACCACCAGTCATGTTTCTGGTCTCCTGGGTCGAGAGCCTGCCGCTCTCGGGGTTCTGAAACAATGCACATCCTGGGATGAGGTGCCAAGCCTCCTCCCCCCGGATGGGCAGGGTCCACGAAGAGGAAGCTTCAAAGGCTTGCCACCTTTGTGAGCTACCCCAGTCATTTGCTGCTCCCAGCAACTGGCCCCCACCGTTGCTGACCTCCACTTTGGGCGGGAGAATCGGCAGGAAAACCAAGTTAGGAGGAGAGGTGTGCCCACCTTTGCCAACCCCACCCCTCAGGTGGGGGAGGCGAGGTGAAGCACAACTCTCAGTCCTCGCCATCTTGCAGATGGGGGTACCCAGCCAACCAGAGTGAGGCTTATGCCCTCCTCCCACTGGAGGGTGGCATAATAAGAAAGGGACCCATTGGTCCCGACCTGTGCCTACCTGTAACGCCCCTAAATCTAGTATTTAGGGGCAACCCCGAACCTTGCATCCTCAGACAACAAGAAACAAGAAGAAGAAGGACCGAAGAGCCGTGCTGAAGAAGAAGAGGAGGATACCAACTGCCTTGGCCCCAGCCCTACCGGCCTGTCCCGACCTCGACCTGCTCCAGCGAAATCCCAGCATGTCCTGCAGCCAGCAGCCCCCAAGAACCTGGAGGACCTGCCCTGCCTTCCCCAACCAAGACTTTTCCTCAGTGAGCACCAAATTTGCTCACCCACAGACTCTGGCTCTGGTCAAATCCGCGAGTCTGCACCACTCTGCACCCGATGCCCACGGCCCAAATTTGAGTGGCCCAACACCACGAGGAGGTCTCCCCGGCGATCCTGACCTGGGACCTGGTGATCCCTGACCTGCCTCGAGTCTCTAATCGACACCGGCAGCCCCTTTCTGGAGTAGCCCCCCGACCGAAACCAGAGCAGGTAAGAAAAACCCGATGCCAAAAGACGCCCCTGCACCCGACGTCCCACGGCCATGGGTGGCCCAACCAACGGTGTCCAAGGTTCCCCAAGTATCCCAACTTACGTCTCCAACTGGTGGTCGCCTCCAGAAGATCTTCGTCTCCGAGCCTGCAGTGTTTGTTGCAACCGGAGAATCCCCATTGAAATCTACAGGGCACCCGACGCTAAACCAGCGCCCTGCACCCGGCTGCCCCTGTGCCGCTGTGGGTGCACTTTGTGTGATAAATTGGAAACCCCTTTGCCCTGAGCCTAACACAATGAGCTTTGCTCCCACAACCTTGTGGCCTGCTCGTTAGCAGCCACCAACCGGAGGCCCCCTATCCCCTTTGGATAACATTGGGACTCAGCAGTCTGCATCCGGCTGCCCTAGTGCCGATGAGGATGCTTTGAGAGTGCATCCTTGGCCCTGGGGGAACCCTGGTTCTAACCCCAGAAACCCAACTCCCACAACCAAGTACTTACCTGTAAACCGATAACTTCATTTCCTCCCATAGGATCGTATTGACTGTTTTTCTTTGAAAATTCTTCTAAGTGTGGAGTTGCTTTGAATGAAACCTTGAAAAACTGCAAATGTACAAAAACTAAATGACTTACCTTTTGTCTAGGAAATGTCCCAGTGTGATATTTAGGCATATCACACGGTTAGAAAAAGTAACTTAAAAAGTAATCCAAGAAGTAACATGTACAATAATCTATAAAGTAACTGAAAAGTAATTTTGACTGTTGACTTACCTGTAAATCAACCAACTGCATTTGAACCTGCATTCAACTGTAATTCACTACATAAATCTTGCCAAAGTATTATTTCACTTACCTGCACCAGGCCTGGCTTGGTTCTAGAAATAAAATAACTAAATAATATTTTTATACAAACAAAACTGGTCTGACTTCAGTCTTTGAGTGTGTGACATCATTTCTTGCCTGAGTGTGTACAATAAATGCTTACACTACCCTCTGATAAAGCGTTACTGCTCGCCCACACTACCACAAATAGAGAGTAAGGTATTATCTACTTTTACCTCTGGGGTTCCACTGGACTCTGTGCACACTATAACTTACTTTGGTATAGTATATACACAGCCAGCTTCCTACACATATGAAAAGTAACTGGAACGTAGTTACGTTAATGCTTTTACACTTATTATTGAGAAATCCTTGAGTGTTTTTGCCTGAAAAGTTAACAACATGACTACAGGGCTGTAAGGGACCTGTTTCAACATCCATTACTTATATCCTTACAAAACATAAGCAGTATGGTTTAAAAAGACCACATCTCTGAACAGAGAGCCGAAAGCCTAACACACGAAGTATCACCAATGCACTCTATGTTAACAGCAGTGCCTTTACAATGGACACATTGAAATATTCACTGTGCATTCCAGAGCACAGTGCTTATATACAGGCATGGCAATATTCTCCAATGTACTCACATGGACAAGGTAATAAAAGTAAACCTGCTCAAATACCAAAATGTCTGCTTTCAAGCTTATAGCACTACCTTTGTTGCATCCTCAATTCAGTCTATTAAAAACAGCATACACTTTGCAGGTATTAAGAGATATCTTCAAAGATATCTATTGTACCCTGCATTTCGTCGCCGGCTGTACCTAAACTGAGTCGTGTTAGGCAATGTTGATGAAAAAAAATGTGGCCCAATGATATTGGTTATTTTGAGCATGTGTACACATGCTGTGGTACCGGGTAGACCTTCGTTTTATGCTTACTACCCTTTTAAAAACTGGGGGCTGCAAGTTATCAGCGCCTGCATACCCCTGAAGTGGCAAATAGATGCCACATAATGGAATAAACTGAAAATAGCAGTCACCCTAGTGGTGACAAACCAGGGACCCTGTCGCCTTCTATGCCTGTGTACTCACCGAAGCACTGTTGTGTACTTGGTCAGCAAGTTGTGAGCAAATATGCATTTACCATGCCCACTGCTTGTTTATTCCCCAAGGCTCCTCGTGTTGCATAGATTACGTTCACAATAATTGTTACTTACGAGAGATTCATGTATGAGGCTACCTAACCGGCTACCTCTGCCTGACACATGGAGCAGCAGGCAAGCCCAAAGTGTTGTTATTTGGATCCATTAGACAGGGAAAAAATCAAGTAGAGGAAAGAGGGGGTAAGAGCTGCTGGTTGTAATAATGGTTTTCAGCAAGTGAGAAGGAGTGAGACAGAGACAAAGAGGGAAAAAAAGAGAGGGAGGGGCAGTGGCAGTGGCAGAGTGGGAGAAATGAACTCTGTTGTTTAAAGAAAGGTGATAAAATAAAAGTAGCGATTCAAAGGCAAACTCTGTAAAGTGGTGCTAAAAATGTGTTTGGTTGTGAATAAAATCAATCTGGCCACTTTTCGTATTTTGAACCTTTTGTTTTTGTCTCCATTCCGAGGCTGCACTTTGGAATAGAAAATTGTCAGAAAAAGATGAAATTTGCAGCCAAAGTGTTTCTTTCTTTTTTGGATCCATTTCATAGAGGAACAAATCGAAGAAAGAGAGGGTAAGAGCCATTTGTTGAAGACATGGGGGCAGATTTCCAAGCCCCTTGCGTCGCCGGTGCGTCACGTTGCTTGACGCACCGGTGGCGCAACCTGCTGTGCGATATTTACAACCACACGTAAAGCCACCCTGCATGGCTTTACCTGTGCTTGTAAATATCCCCCCTTTTCACGCAACACTTTGTGTGTTAGGGGCGTGACATGGGTGTTGCTGTGGGTGTTCCCATGCAGCACCCATGTCCACTGATGCATTTCCAGATTTACGAGCAATCGTAAATTTGGAAATACGTCAGAATGCTATGCCACCGAGGTGCAACGAGGAGAAATGTTTTTATTTTTCCTTTGTTTTTTCCTCTTTCAATGGGTGCTACATTCTGCAGCACGCATTGAAAGAGGAAATCACCTCAATTCATTGTTTTTGTGCAGGAAGGTGACCTTTCCTGCACAAAAACAATCTCCCCATGATGCAGGCATCCTTGCATCATGGTGCAACGGTGCCTGCGCCAGTGCATGGCAGCAGTTTGTGCGCCAGCGCAGGGGGAAGCACAGAGATGCGACATGTTGTAAATATGTTGCATCCCTGTGCTTAGAAACTAATGCAGTGCGGCGCAGCAAAATAACTTGCTGCACCGCGCTGCGTTAGTTTCTTGTAAATCTGCCCCATGGTTTTTAGCAAATGAGCCGAGGAGCAAACCTAATGCCGTCCGATGTCCTTGCTGGAAAATGCTATTGTGGCGAGCTGCTATTTTGGAACTCGAGAACTTGTGCTCATGTGAAGCGCTTCAATACCTTCTGGTCGGGTTTGCGCTACAACTGTCAAACAAGCGGTTGCGGAAGAGTGTGTCTGAAGACGACATTTACAGCCAAAGTGTTTCTTTCTTTTTTGGATCCATTTCACAAAGGAACAAATCGAGGGTAAGAGTCGTTTGTTGAAGTCATGGTTTTTAGCAAGTGAGCCGAGGAGCAAACCTAATGCCATCCAATGTCCTTGCTGGAAAATGTTATCACGGCGAGCTGCTGCTTTGGAACTGGAGAACTGGTGCTCACGTAAAGCACTCCATTACCTTCCTGTCGAGTTCACACTACAACTGCAAAACAAGCGTTTGCAGGAGATCTTCTCCTGCCTGCAACAGCAGGTGGGAGAAAGTTCTTTAAGAAAATAGTGCTCGCAGACTGTAAATAAAACATACTGAGTAACAAACACATGTAATATGGGCAGTTCTCATGGGAGGTTACAACAGGAGAAAAGGAGGCATTAAAGAGGGACTACTAAGCCTTTTCACGAATAAAAAGCCACCATTTACAAAGGACAGTAACAGGAGCCAATTGAAAAGATGGGTGGAAAATGGGCGAAGCTTAAAGTCCATACCTGAATACAGCATGTCTCGATGAGACAGCACAAGCGCTGCCTTGGCGAGACCTAAAAAGGAAGGTTTAGGCCTGTCAAAAGGTTTACTTTGCCAGGTCGACATGGCAGTTTAAAACTGCATACACACAAGCTGCAATGGCAGGCCTGAGACATGTTTAAAAGGCTACTTAGGTGGGTGGCACAATCAGTGCTGCAGGCCCACTAGTAGCATTTAATTTAGAGGCCCTAGGTACATGTAGTACCACTTTACTATGGACTAGCAAGTAAATTAAACATGCCAATTGTGTATAAGCCAATCTAACATGTTTTAGGGAGAGAGCACATGCCCTTAAGTCCTGGTTTGCAGTTGTAAAGTGCCCAGAGTCTTAAGACCAACATAAATAGGTTCAACAAAATGGAGAAGAGCAGGCAAAATGTTTGGAGGAAGAGGACCCTAAGGCTGACATGTCTAACACAAAACAAATGGCTTTAAAGTATAATTTTAAATCATTTGTTTTTTTTGCACCGTTTACTTAGAAACACCATATAGCCAGTCAAGTCCTGCCCACCCGCTTTGAAAGTGTAACTGTTTTGTACATGTTTTTTTTCTTTTTAGTTAATGACCAAATTTGGATAGGTGTACACTGCATAATTTTTAGGTGAGCACATGCATGGTGTATATGTCTACAAAAGGACGCAGCCTTCCACATCAAAAGCTTTTTTCTTACAATTTTTAGCCATTCTGTATAGATTCAAGGATGTCGTGCAGCATGGCTAAAAAATAATGGCAAAGCCAGTACGTCCCAAATGCGAATCCTATTGGCTTTGCTTATTTATGTTTAGTATTTAGCATTCCTTGGGCGTGCATGTGCTTCCTTGCTCTCTCCCCTGCTTGTTTCTATACCCTCTTGTATGCTCTTTCTTGTATTCCCCTCTCCTGCCCCTGAATTCCCCACCTCCTCCTTCTCCATTTACACTTATTTTTTAAAATTTTAATTTATTTTTAGTTATTTGTTTATTCATTTATTTTTACCAAGACCGGGAAGCTGTAAAAAAGCTCTGAGACATTTTCTTCCTTTATTTGTGGTCACACACCCTTTGTTTTTCTTTTTTTTCCGTTTAATTTGCTATTCGAACATGGCCAGCCATGATGTTGGAATGGTAAATAAAAAATGGCTGGCATGTGTCACTCCGTATGTGCATGCATATGTGCGTATGTGTCACAATGCATGCGCACAGATTGGCAGTCATCTTGGAATGGGGTTTCTTTAAGAGACAACCCATTGCAAAATTGCTGGCTATACATGCACATGACGCATGTGATGGACAATTAAAAATGCAATAGCAGAAAAAACAGCACTGGCAAAGCCAACAGCTCGCCTGCTAGGCCCGACACCCATTGGCTTTGCCAATGCTTGTTAACGCTGAAGTTTAATGATGCCGTTCACAACTGAGGATTCCCTAGACACTTCAAATTGTAATTTAGAGCGCTGAATGTATCAATCTCAAGAGTTGAAAACGATTACTGACAGCCCACCCGAGTCCTATCACAACATGCCACAGCTTTACTCAACAAGAGATAATACAAATTTTATAAATGTACACAAACAATAAATTAACTTGTTATCACTAAATTAATGCATCTTTTTCAAAATATGCTGTGATCTGCAGCATAAATATATATAAGACACTAAAGACCAAAACTGCTTAAACCTGTCTGAAAAGTTCACATTCAACAGAGATCTTGTCATACATGCAGCCAACACATTGCCATTTTTCAGGTTCAGAACTGTAGCAAAGAATGCTGAATAACACCCATCTACAGAGAGATTGTTCTCCACCCTCCAACAATTCCAGAAATAGATGGAGACAGACTCTTGAAAAAATTCCTGGAATACAGAGGTATCTAATTCAGGTCTCCCTGACTCTTCACAAAAGGTCCTACTCAGCTGTGCTGTATCTGGAATTATGCTGTACTCTAGTGAGCTGTTGTATTTCTGGTGGTCTGACCCTACATCTTTTCAGTACTAGGTTACTTCTTGCCTCTTGAAATATCATCACCGTCTGGTATAATAAAACAATATAGTATAGCATAATAAAAAAACAAACAGCTTATAAGACACTGTAGCCCCAAGTGAAACTCACAGCGACTGATAATACTGTAGTTGTCAAGACTTAGCATAGGCATAAAATTGAGGTAAGATGTCAATTGGTATAAGATAAATGCTGCTTGCTAAAGTGAATTTTAGCTCACAGTATCTTTTCAAGTTTTGCAGAATTATGCATTTGCTATATTTTTTCTGCTAAAGTAAAAGTCACATCCAAGTCTCTTTATTTCAGGCTATGAAACACATCATATATATTACCTACTGGCGGTTGCCAGTAGGTAGTTATAGTTAGGATGCAGTTTCCATAGGAAGAGCATTTTTTCATTTGCCAATAACTTTGGCTTCGTTTGACGAATCTTCGCGAAATTTTCAAAACTAATTTGACGCTCACTTCAGCTGCTGTCTTGAAACTTTCTGGGTGATCCGTCAAGTGGGGGCCCGAGAAAAAGGGGTGGGTTCCCAAAATGCTTTTTCCCCATGTTAAGTTCCATAGTAAACTTTAGACCCGGCTACAGCCCGAACTGCTGAACGGAATTGCACTAAATTTGGCAAAAGGGTAGCTCTTGGTCCAGAAAGCACTCTTTTTGTTAAGTGGTGTAAATCCGTTCAGTAGTTGCTGAAAAATTTAAAGATTCCGCGACCCCTCCCGATCTCGTGCCTGAGATCTGATTGGCTGCCAACACTTCAAACCAGGAAGTGTTGTCAGCCATCTTGTGACTCGGATAAACCGAGTCACAAGAAAAAACGTTTAAAAAAAAGATAAGGGGGCAGGGTAGAAACATCTAGACCCCCTAGGCCTCTTGGGGGGTCCCACAGAGAACCTCCAGGGCCACAAAAGCTTCTCCCATGCATCATTAATAAAGGCCCCTGCATGGGCCAGGTCCCAGGAGCAGTTTATGAGTTAATGCAGGGGTGCCTATGCGGCACTCCTGCGCCCCGGGGACCACCACCTCCCCAGGCGTAATGTTATGGGGGCTTCGAGGACCCCCTGCCCTGGGGACCACCACCTCCCTGGGGCTTTAAGATTTTAATGTAAGGGAGCCTCACCGACCCCTCCTCCCCGGGGACCACCACCTCCCCGAGGCCAAACTCTATATTTAAGAAATGGGAGGGGGCCGTGTGGCCCCCCTCCCGGGCTGTTCTGGGCCCCAGGGACTGCCACCTCCCTGGGGCAGGCCCCTACTCAAAGAAGGAGGGGGGGCCACAAAGAAAATATATAAAGGCCTAGAAAAGGGGGCAGGCCCCGGGGTATGGGGTCCTCAGGCCAAAAATGGCCTAAGGAAGGGGGGCCATGCAGCCACCCTTCCTTTATTTGAATTTTTTTTATGAAAGGCATGGTCCCGGGGGATGGGGTCCCCAGTGCCAAAATCGGCATGGGAGGGGGGCTACGCAGCCCCCTTCCTAGAACATAAAAAATAAATTAAACTGGCAACTTGCCAGAGGCCCTGCCCCATTTCTCCACTACTCTGCCAACGCGCCTCCTGCCGTGCTGCTGGTCTGGGGATAAAGTCCCCTTGACTGCTGACAGTCCCTAGGGGCCAACAAGACCTCCTATTACCTCTACTAAGCCCCACACAGTGGGAGTGCTGAGAGGTGGTCAGAGGCCACGCCTCCTTTCTCCACCAGTCTGCAAACGTGCTTCCAGGCACACTGCTGGTGGGGGGATGAAGTCCACTTTAGTCCTGAGGGCCTCAGGACTGAAGTGGACTACTTCCCCCAACCAGTGGTGCGTCAAGAGGCGTTGTTGCAGAATGGTGGAGAAAGGGGGCGTGGCCTCTGACAACCTCTCAGCAATCCAGCTGTGTGGGTGTTACTGGAGGTGGCAGGAGGGGTAGTTGTCCCCTAAGAACCCTCAAGAGCCAAGGGGTCTTCATCTCCCAACTAGTAGTGTGCCAGGAGGTGTGTTTGTAGAGTGGTGGAGAAAGGGGGCGTGGCCACCAAACATCTCTCAGCAAACCCACTGTGTGGGGCTTACTGGAGTTAACAGGAGGGGTAGTTGACCCCCAAGGATCCTCTGGAGCCAAGGGGACTTCATCCCCCTACTAGTAGTACACCAGGAGCCACGTATGCACAGTGGTGGAGAAAGGGGGTGGAGTCCAAAACCTCTCAGCAATCCTGCTGTGTGGGACTTTCTGGAGGTAACAGGAGGGGTAGTTGGCTCCCAAGGTCGTCCTTGAGGTCCAACTACCCCTCCTGTTACCTCCAGTAAGTCCCACACAGTGGGATTGCTAAGGGGTCTTTGGAGGCCATGCCCTCTTTCTCTACCACTCTGTAAACGCAGCTCCGCTCGTGGTACACTACTGGTTGGGGGATGAAGTCCACTTTACTCCTGAGGGACCTTAGGGCTAAGAAGCCTTCCTGCTACCTCCTGTAAGTCCTGCACAGCGAGATTCCTGAAAGCTGGTCAGAGGCCCAGCCCCACCACTCTGCAAACACGATTACTCGTTAAAAACCATAGACATTCACTGAAAAAAACAAAGGTTACAGGAACATTATAATTAGGAATTTGCTTTTAAAAAACCTTAGAAATTCACTGAAAAACAAAGGTTACAGGGACGTTATAGTTAGGGTCAGATTTCAATCGTACAAAACCAGAGAAATTCAGCAGTTATAGTTAGCTGAGCTAACTATAACTTACGCCCCCACAATGCACTGCTTCTGACCTCACATATTACATCACTCATGACCTGGTCAGTAACATCACTGATGACATCTCAAATGACATCACTGATGACATCATCCACAACATTACCAACGCACCTACTCACACCCCATAGAACCTTTCATACACCCACTCCCACGCAATCATTCACAAACCCATTCATGGACCCATACCAGTACTTACTCACCCACTCATTGATTCATAGATCTACACACAAATCCACCCACTCACCCATACAGCCACTCACTCACTAAAACAGCCACTGGCCTGTCCACTCATACACCCATACAGCCATTCACAAACTGAGTCAGTAACCCATAGAGCTACTCACACACCTACTCACTCACTCATAGAGTCAATCACACAGCCACTTACTCACCCATACAGTTGCACACACATACCCACTTACTTACTAATACAGATACTAAAACGTACTCACTCACCTATACAGTCACTGACACAAGCACACACTCACCTATACAGCCACTCACATTCACTCACTCACCCATGCAGTCACTTATATATCCCATCACTCACCTATGCTGCCTTTCACATACCAAGTTATTCACCAATATACCGCTTACAAATCCCCTCACCCACACAGCCATACACACACTCACTCACACACACACACACTTTTTTTCATTTTACAAAGAACTCTCGAGCCATTTAACAAATCTTTGAATGATTACAAAACTTTTTTTTAAAGTTTATCCACCTCAGCTCCTTCCTGGAAAGTTTCAGGGTGATCTATCAAGCGTGGGCCAAGAAAAAGTGTGGGGGGTCCTAAAATATTGTTTTCCTGATAATCCACAAAGGACATTTTGGGAAGCAATACAGAAAAGACAGCTCAATGTACTACTCCAAATTAGTTAGAACACACACACACACACATACAATAGAGATAGATATGTATTTGTGTGTATGTGTGTGTGTCTGTGTGTGTGTGTAGAAGTAAAATCAGTCATTTATTGTGGCTAGCTTCTTCATCCCACTCTAACATTAATGTTGTCACGTACTGATAATAAACCTCAACGTGGTATAAATCATGTTTTAGCACAGCATATATTTATCGAAACAGAGCATTTATCTTTAATATTATTGGATATCTAATTTCCACTTGTTCTAAGAAAGCATAATAATCAGAGGCATTTTATCATGCTCAAAAATAAGGAGAAGGTGACATGCCAGGTGAACTTAAAGAGTGAAAATTGGACTTGCCCAATCCTGCTAAATCATTTGTACATGAATTAAAGACAAGACAAGGGGCCTTAGTTAGAGTTCAGTGGCTGGATACTCTGTCACAAATATGAAGGATGCTACGTCCACCTTATTACAAATGCATTAAAGCCTATGACACTTGCAATACCATGGCCAGGATATCCGCCCCCTTTTGACAGAGTACCTTTTCCCCTAAACTCTAACTAAGACTCCATACAGTACTCAATCTATTAAAGAATGAGTGCGGGTGCCCGAAGCTCTGTTCAGAAGCCTGCGGCCAGCACAATTAAATACTGGTGCGCTGAATACCAAGTCTGTAGCCTTAAAACCACCTGATTTATTTATTTGAAAAGTTTTATAGAGCGCGAACAAGACCCAAACAGGTATCAGAGTGCTGTACAAAGTAACGAACGCTGGCATGAGGTAACAGCATGAGTACAGTACAATAAGAAAAATACGAAGTACCTGAAACATAAAAAGTACATGGGGGTGCAAGGGGAAGACGAAATAAAAAGTGATCAACAGGTATCGGCCCTACTAGTAGGCGCTGTACAGTTCTAGCAGAGCAGTATATCAAAGAGACAGCAAAACACATTTTGAAACACAATGTAAAAAGACTTTCAAACAGGAGATGGAAGTAAATTGCAAATGGCATCAGGGCTATTGCTGATGAAGTTCATTCAGGAGTAGCCATTTGACATGTTTTTTGAATGACGCAGATGATGGGTTGGATCTGATCTCAGGAGGAAGGGCATTCCAAATTCTTGGAGCATGCCCGGAGAAGGCATGGTTGTAAGTTCTTTTCTTGTTAAATTTAGGAGGTTTCAGTAGTAGAGTATTAGAGCTTTTTAAGTTCCGACTAGAGCTGGAAAGCTCAAGTTTTTTTGCCAGGTAAACGGGGGTGTTGTGGTGAATAGCTTTGTGCGTCAGGCAGGCTATCTTGAAATGGATCCTTGCTTCAATGGAAAGCCAGTTAAGTTGAATTAAGTCAGGTGTGATATGGTCATGTTTTCTGGAGCCCGTGATGAGTCTGGCAGAGGCGTTCAGAGTGGCTCTTAGCAGAGCTAACCTAGCTTTAGGAAGCCCAGCTAGGGTCACCAAACCATATTCCAATCGTGAGTTAACTAGGGATTGGACTGCTGACTGGATGTCCTCAGGAGGTAAGAAAGGCTTGATTTTCCTAAGAGTGTTGAGCTGATGATTGGCCCTCCTAATGGTGGCACTGATGTGCGCTTGCATATTAAGGTATTTGTCAAGGGTGACGCCTAAAGATCTAGCAGAGTCAACAATATGAGGGGTGCAGTTGAGTGCAGAAAGTTGTTTGATCCAGTCTTGCATAGGTGCCAAGTGGTTACGGGGGGCAATAAGGAGAAATTCTGTTTTGCGGGTATTTAAGATGATTATGCGGTAGCCATTGTTGAGTTTTTAGAAGCGCACCATTAAGAGTTTTTATGTCATCTGGAGAGGAGATCTTCAAATACAGTTGAGTGTCATCCGCGTGCATATGGTATTGAATGGTAGCGCAGTTCAGAATATGAGAGAGATGTTCCATGAAGAGGTTGAAGAGCGTGGGTGAGAGTGCCGAACCTTGAGGTACTCCAATAGTGACCGGGGTAGTGGCAGCAAGTGATTGGTTGACTTTGATTCTTTGGGTACGGTTATGTAGGAAAGAGGCAAACCAATTTAAGACAGGGCCAGATAACCCCATCCTATGTTGAAGAAGAGCAATCAAGTTATCATGTTTGATAGTGTCAAATGCAGAGGACAAGTCAAGAAGGATCAGAAGACAAGGAACATCTTGGTCAAGTGATCTCAAGGTGTCATCAACAATGTGAGTTAGAGCTGTTTCTGTACTGTGCCCCACTCTGAAGCCTGACTGATAGAGGTCAAGGAGCTGAAATTTCTCGATGTGGTTGCAAAGCTGTGTGTGGACGCATTTCTCGAGCAATTTAGCTAAAGACATAATGCTGGTGATCGGACGGAAATTGTTGGGATCGGCTAAGTCGGCATTAGGCTTCTTGGGGATGGGCGTGACTTGCCCCATCTTAACGCCGTCAGGAATCCTCCCCTGCAAGAGAGATTGTTGAATGATCCGGGTCCAGAGTGGGAGAATGGCCGAGTTGAGATCTTTGAGAAGCTTAGCAGGTAGGAGATCACTTAAATGATTGGAGCAGGAAAGAATTCCAGGAGGTGTTGTTTTTGGGAGTGCGCACTGTGGGGTAGAGAGGTGCACCCTGCCGTAGGTACTACAGATGCAAGGGAGCTCAAAGACCGCAAGTTAGGAGCGGCACGTTGTAGATCCAGTTCAATGACCCTAGATTTTCTGAAAAGTGAGCTGAGAAGTCCTCCTCACTGGGACCGGGAGTCTTGAGTGCCGGGATAAGATTAGTAGAGTGGTTAGCTTGTTGTTTGATGATTTCAAACAGTTTCTTGGGTCGGTTTTTAGCGCTGTCAAGCTGAGCCCTGAAATTATCTGTTTTAGCACGGCGAATATGTTCGTTATAAGCGCATCTCAACCTCCTTAACTGATTGAGACTAGTCGTGGAGGGAGCCTTTCTCCACAGTCTCTCAGAAAGTCTAAGTTTGCGACATTCCTCATTGAGGGAGCCATTGGACCAGGGTTTGGATTGTTTGATCAGAATCCTTTTGATTTCTTCGGATAGGGGGAGGTTCAAGAAGATTCTTGCTCATGTTAGTTAGATTATTGATGTTGCTGTCTCTCAGATTGCGAACCCGCTGTTTGTTTTTAAGTGGTTGACCTTGTCTGAGCAGGACCTTTTCCAAGATGCGAAAGGAGATATGGTGATGATCCAACCAATCACAGGGTATAATGTCATCAAGTTGAATGGTGTGGTCTCTAGCTATGATAAGGTCAAGTGTGGCGCCCTTGTTGTGGGTAGGTCCATTGCGGGCCTGGATGAAGTTGAGGTCGGAGAGGAAAACCTTAAAGAAGTAAACTAAGGAATCATTAGTGTCATTTCAGTGAAGGTTGAAGTCACCGAGGAAGATATGGTTAGGGTGAAGGACCGAGCAAGCGGAAATGGATTCCATCATTTGCTCTATGAAGCGCAGGTTATCCCCAGGAGGATGATATATCGTGTGGAGCACACATACAATCTTGCCATTGCTCCAGATCTCGGTGTCTAGGTGCCCACAGGAGGACATCCGAGCATTTTGAGCCTGCTTCAACAAGAGGCTGGAGCGATGGATGCAGGCAATGCCAAACTCCCCCCCCCCTGATTTAACAGGTCTATCGCATCTGATTATGTCATATTCAGGAGGGATTAAGATGTCGAGCATTGGAGAGGAGGAGTCATTGAGCCAAGTTTCAGTAAGGATCAGGAAGTTCAATTCTTGTGAGATGATGAGATCAGAGATATCCGCTGCGTGTTTCACTGCTGATCTGCAGTTGAAAAGCATCGATTTGATATGAGAGTTGGTAGTTGCCTCTACTAGGTGAGACATGGTGGTCTGAAGTAGGTTATCCTTATTCACAGATCTAATGTTAACACTCTGTTCTCTGCCAGGGTCAGAGGAGATAGTAGGTATGTTGATTGGTAGTTGCCTCTACTAGGTGAGACATGGTGGTCTGAAGTAGGTTATCCTTATTCACAGATCTAATGTTAACACTCTGTTCTCTGCCAGGGTCAGAGGAGATAGTAGGTATGTTGATTGGAGAGTCTGAAGAGCCATCATACGACAGCAACAGTGCGAGCGTATCATCAACCGACAACTGAGGCAAGAACCTAAGGGGTCTGGACTGGTGGTTAGGAAGAGGTCGAGAGGGCCAGAATGGGCTGAGAGGGTTAGTGAGAGAAGACCTTTCCACTCAGCAACGTTTAATACTTGCTGGAAGAGTAGGTAGATCAGGCCCATAGGAGGGAAAGAGTTTGCAAAACTTCTCAGTCTTCAATGAGCAGTGTAGGGGGGTCTGCAGGTTCTCCTTTACAGTAAGGAGGTCCTGCTTGAGATCAACCAATTTCTCTTCAAGCAAATGGAGGCTATCATAACCAAGTACCGGCCCAGAGTAAGATAATGGGTGGGGCCCCTTACCCTCACAAAGAATGTATGGGGAGACAGACCCCCGCTTGAGATCAGTTATAGTATCCAAAGGGGGGAGGATTAGCATAGAGAGCGTCCAGGTTCCGAGCAAGAGGTTGAAGAGAAAACCTTTGAGGCTGAGTGGTGGAGGGCACAGTGAAATGGGTGGAGAGATAGGAGAGGAGGGAGGTAGTAGAGGGTTAAAAGGTAAGGTACTGGGGTACAAAATTGGGTGCAGAGTAGAAGAAGCAATCGGATTAGAGTTACTGGCACATGGAGATGGAAAGCATGGTGTGTCAGGGTTGGTATTGAGAGTATTACACTCATTAACCGTGTCGTGAGAGGTATCAGAACGGATCATAGTGAGTGAGGGGCAGATGGGGGGGGGCGGAAACAAGTGGGAGGGAGCAGGAGGTTCAGCAGTAATGGAGAGACTAGAATGATCTAGACTGGCAGGAATCGGGTTAAAGATAGGGTTGTATGGGAGGAGACAGGGTGGGAGGGAGCAGAAGGTACAGCAGTTACGGGGAGACTAAAATGACCTATACTAGAAGGATTAGGGTTACCAAGTGAATTTTTAATCCTAATAAAAATACTGTCAAAGCGATTCAGATTCGGGTTAGAGGCTTGAATAAGGATGTTGCCATTATTGTAGAGAGAAATGGTCAGTTCAGTATTGAGGACTGGAGAAGGAATTATGATTATACGGAACCCGTGGGGGGATTTGCACAGAGCTTTGGAACGAAGCTTATCAGTTAAGGCTCTTCTCCACTGGGCTCTTCTGGTTGTGTAGAAGATAAGATCTGTAACCACTACGCCCTTAGACGCACACAAATAAGTATCAGCGATAAGAGTTTCATTACAGCGTTTGAGTAGAATGTGTTTAAAGGTCTTTGCTGCTTTCTTCGAGAGGTTGTGAGGGTAGACAATCTTGAACGCATTAATGCCTACCCGTGCCAGGCAGTTAGAGGAGCGAGTAGTAGGTTGCGCCATGGTAAGTAAAGCGAGCAGAGTAAGGGGTGAGGAAGGCAACGGTCCGATATAGTTGAGTTCTCCCTAAGCGAGAAGTTGTAAAACCAATTTATGAGGAGAAAAATACAACTCTTGGTTTACAAGTTCAGCTTCGCAATGTGCAATATTCCCCTCATAGGTTTCAAGTTCGACAGAGCTATGTACGAGGATGCACTAGTTAGTTGTTAAGATATCACCAGCGGAAACATAGAACCTTATTGCAACCAAAGAAAAATTCAACTCTTGGGTTACAGGTTGAACATCGCAATGTGCAATATTCCACTCATAGGTTTCAAGTTCGACAAAGCAATGTGCGAGGCTGTACTAGTTAGTTGTTAAGATATCACCAGTGGAAAATTGGTACCTGTTTGCAACCAGACAGATTCCAAGCAGGCCACACCCAGGTAGGACAGGGGGGAAGTCTTACTTTTCTTTCTCTGCCCAGACTGGAGTTCAAAAGTGCCTTATTGCAGCCAGACCATTCCAAGATGGCTGCACCCAAGTTATAGCATGAGAGGAGTCCTACCTTTCTTTCACTGTCCAGACAATTAGGGCTTGAAGTGAAAAGTCTCTTGACTACCAGCGAGATCAGCACTTCTCAATCACCAAAACACCAGGGGGAAAGCTCCCAGACGTAGAGGTTTCCCATGACCACAAAAAAGTCAAAAGTAATGCAAAACACACATAGCAAAACCAGGTGTCCGGGCAGAAGTCCCCGGATACACTAATAAGCTCTTCCCTGAGCATGGGTAGAAGCCCAAACAGCCGTAGATCAGCGGCAGGCCGGCGGCTCCCCAGGAGTTGCACCGTGGTTTTGGGAAACAATCAGACCACAAACAACATCGTCAGGGCGGAAAGCCCGGGAACTCTGCTCCTCCGCGCTGTGACCGTAAGGAGGGGGGCTGTCCGAAACAGCCTGGGTGGTTTCTATGACCCAGACTCTAGGTCCATGCCCAAGGCGCGAGCCAGAACACCAGGGCTCCAACGTGGATCAAGCGAGGGCGGCCCCGCAAGAGCAGCAAATGCCCGACAGCCACCAAGGGACCTGAATGGCTCCCAGTGTAGAATTCGGCGAGGGCAGCGTAGCTGAACGGGGGAGCCCCGCATATGTAGTAATGCCCAACAGCCCACAACTGGGAGCCGCACTCAGGTCTTGGACGTGTAGACTGCCACTTGCTCTTCTCCGCACCACACCAAGCTGCAACGTGACCACGGGGGATGGGGACCCAGACTCACCTGTGCCGATCAGCCGACCCAGCCAGCCAGGACCAGCCCGCAGACGGCATAAGGGGATCCTGTGACAGCGAGCCTGCGACGGCGAGCCGGAGCTATCCAAGCGACCCCAACAGCTCCAGATCACGACGGAGTGGCACAACCAGCGTGCTGGATGGCTACTGGGTATCTTCACTGGTCCAGCGTCCAAAGACCAAGACTGCTCCTGCTGACCGGGACCTCCCACTCGGACTACTCAGTGCTGGTAACGCGAAAGAGCCAAACCAGGTGAGTAAAGCTAAAAACCAGTTACTCACGTTAAACTATTATAGTTTGTTACAAATTAGAGGGTGGATGGCAGGGATTGTGACAGGATACATCACAGAGTTGTAATCCTCAATCCGGGAGCTCCATTTTGGGTCTCCCATGCGGCGGCCAACTTGCTGAAGAATGCCTCTTAAATCTACTACCAGACACTCCCTGACCCTTTATCTCACTCTTGCAGGCTCCTGCTTTTTCCCTTTGCGACAGATTTTTCGCCTTTCTCTTCCTCCCTCTTTCAGCATTGTCTGTTTTTCCCTTGCTTGGTCTCAGGAAATGTCCGATCAAGAAAAATGAATGCCAGTCCCCAAAAATAAGAACCGGTGGCCCCCACCTCCAATCACTGGCTCAAATTAAGAACTGATACATAATAACAGCTGTACCTGGCTCAAACTGCATGGTTGGATTCTCCTCTGGCATTGTAGTTGATAGCAGTCTCTCTAACAAGGCATTTACAGAGCGTTCAATTAAGGCCACAAACGACCTTTTGCTTTTTGTAACAGGAAAATGAAGCCCCAGTGGGAGAGTGGTTATATATTATGTGGCTCATAAGCAAACAGCTACACAGCATGTTACTATTCATCCAGGCTTTTAGCGAGCTGTTTGAGGATGTACTGCGACCTAAAGTGCTTCAGCACAGGTATTCTATTCTATTGCAAATTCAATTGATCAGATGTGACAGGTATCAGACGCACTGAAGGGCGGTTCTTAGTAAATGGTAAAGGGCCACGGGCATCAATTTCGGTAAGACTTTAATATCCTTTGCTGTCAGTTTTAGCTTTAGTCTCAGTACATGGATGTGATGACCCTTCACTGCCAAATCCACACAAGACACAGAATTCACCGTATAATAAATAGTTAACAGTGAACATTGTTGTACATTTTCCTAGAGCTTTTGGGTGATCCAGGAGTATCATTAAGTATATATTTTACTAAAACAAAAAATGGTTTAGTTCTGGCTTACTAGTAAATAATTCCAGTAAAGCGTAGCTTTATTTTGTCATAATGTATAATAAGTGATTTCCAGTAAGGATACCTAAAATGATGGATGTATAAAAAGACAGGTTGCAAATAGTGGTCGCTAATTGCACACTATTTGGACCAGATGTACGACCATTGATGTATGCGACTAGCAAATTGCATTAAATTACGTGTCGCAATTTACGAGTCGCAAACATCAATGTACAACAGTGTCAGAGACTCTGTTTGCGATTCCCAATGGGGTCGCAAATTGCATGCCTCATTCATATTAATGAGGCTGCCACAATTTGCGACCCCATTGGGAATGGCTGGCACTCCCAGGGATGGTGGCATGCTGGGGTCAGCAGACCACCATGTCTGGGACTGCTTTGTCACTAAAGCAGTTTTTTTTAATGCAGCCCGTTTTCCTCAAAGGAAAACGGGATGCATTTAAAAACAAAAGAAATTAAACGTTTTTGTTTCATTTTTTAAGGGCAGGTAGTGGTCCCTGGGACCACTGCCTGCTCTTAAAAAATGTTTGCGCACCCATTCACAAAGGGAAGGGGTCACAAAGGGGGTACATTGTGCTACCATTTTTTGCGGTCGCAAAGGGCAAAATGCCCCTCTGCGACCGCATAAAACGGTCGTACATCTGGCCCTTAGTGTCCTGCCTCTGATTTTGCGTTGCCACACATGTCCTAATTGGTTGCATTGAAAAATCTCTAGTCATAGGAGATCACAGATTGCCCTGCGTAATACATATTAATTAGACAGGTCCGTATTTACAACCCCCTTGTGACTGGCTAAAAACAGAGAAATTGTGGAAAGCACGGAACAGCAGACCCTGTGTTTGCATTCCCAAACAGGAAACCTTTTTTTTAAGCGGTTTGTGTTTCTTAAAGGAGCTAAAGCTGCTTGAAAAAATATGAGTTTCCCGTTTAAGAATACATACATCGGGCGTTGGGGGGAATAAGATATGGTGGTCCCAGAACCACTGCCTGCTCTGCTTGAGGTGGCTCAATAGGATGTGCAAAGTGGAAGATGACAGGGAAAGCATCCCCTTTTGCGAAATCAGGCACCACCATCTCTGAGGAACCAATGACTGTTCAATGGTACTGATACATACCATACCGAATTGCAATTAAAACGGAAGACATACACGGCATGAAGCACGCAAACACATTTGGAATGAAGAGCCAACGGAGGAGCCGGCGGCCGCTGCACGCCGACTATACTGCTCCACTTTTTGATTTCGGCTGCCCGCCCGGTCCTTCACCTGCCGCCGCTAACGGCAGGGCTGGACTGGTAGTAGCTGGCACCGGGCGTTTCCCCGGTGGGCCAGAAAGGTGGGGGCCGGTTTTGTTTCAGGTGGCCGGTTTTGCAGCTCGACCGGCCTTATGGGCCGGTCGAGCAGATTCAGTTCTGCCAAGTATCACGCATCAGGCATTAGACTAACGTAGTACAGTGAGGTGCTCCGCATCACCACACTGAAATGCATTGTCACGCATAATGCATAGTGTCTCCGCTATCACTGTGACTGAAGCGCTGCAAAGTGTGTGTGTGTGTAGCAGCTCAGCTGACTGGCAGTGGGCTGCCTGTGGGCTGCCTGTGGCCTGCCTGCGCTGCATCGCTGCTCCCATGGGCTCGGGGCACTCGGCTTCTAGCTGAGCTAAGACCTGCAGGCTCAGTTAGCTACAATGTATCTCTTCATCAAGGATTCCCGCGGCGCCATGCGGCCGAGTCACTGTCAGTCAGACAGCCTGCCTGACCTCATGGCCCGGGTAGTGATTAATAGCTACTACCAAGACAGCCCGGGGTCCAGTCAGGTTGCGTGAGACACACGTGTGACTGTATTGGCTCCATGGGGGAATGTCACGTCCCTGTGCTTGGGGAGTTTGTGTGAGGAACTAAGGCTGGCAGCTCACTGGTTTGCAAGCGGGGCCGGCCACAAATGGTGCTAGGTCCGCAGCGCTGCGGCTCGCACCGGCCCAGCCACCCGCACTGTCCCTGTGGTGGCTGTGGGCTTTAATGGCCACCCAACCGCAACTGAATTCATTTCAATTATAATTTAATTCCAGGCCTGCTGAGGGAGAGTGCAGTGGGACGGATCATCAGTGATGGAGTCATGACTGAATGGAGTCACGGTTGCATCGGCCACCAGGATTCACTGAGGACACACTGCCAGTAGCCACCTGGACAGACTAAGGCGGATTGCCGCTAGGGGGAGGAGGGCTGCCACCTGCCTTGAGTCACCGACGCGCCAGTCATCCAGCGCTGCCTGGCTGAAGATGAATGAGAACAGTAAGTTACAAGTACTAGTTGTTGTTTACCAGCCACCCACCCGAGTGTGTCCGTGTATAATAAATAACACATTTCCAATGGAGCGCGCCACATGATCAGGCCGCTGTCTGCAGTCTTAGTCAGAGAGTAGGTGCTCATTAGCAGACTCTGCCCCAAGAAAGATCTTTCGGTGTGTGGCTAAAACATTGCCTCCCTGAAAGGAAGACGAGGACACGGCAGCAGAAAGGTAAGAGTGGAGTATATTACGTCCGACAGGCTCCAGTCCAGGCAGCAACTGCCGCCCAAACCCCAACACTCTCGAATGGAACCTCAGGGGCAGCGCGAGCTGACCACGAGAGTTCCCAACACACCCCCCTTCCTTCACACATATCACAAAAGAAAACAAAAAAAACAAAGCATTACAATAAATAAAGGGAATTACATTAATACATTTCATAATCAACAAATCAACTAGGCACTGCTTTACACCAGGTAGACGCAATTCCTAGGTACAACAGGTCGTGCTAAGCAGACACCCTGCCATGAACATTTGTTGACATAACATAGTCATGAAACTTGACAGGAACAGATTTCAACCTAGATGACACAGGCCTGGACACGTTCTGATCTTGAGCAATGACTTCCTTGTCCATAACAGCACTAGGTGTAACACTAGAAGGAAGTGAACCCCAAATCTCCGGTTGACATAGCCGAGCATCGACTCAGGCACCATGGAGATAGCACATTTGTTCCACACTTTCCCATTCTCCAACACCACTACACGATCCTTCACTACAGACACTCTTTTAGGAGCTGAAAAGCGTGACTCTCCCTTGCGAAGAAAGCCCGGTTTTCTGATCCTCACCCAATCCCTGTCTTGATACACAAAGCACGATTATTATCACTCATGGTGCTATACTTTGCTTGGACAGCCGCCCTGACATCAGTTACTTTAGAAAGCTTTTCCAAATCAACCACTCTTCTGGACATCCATTCCTTGTTTAACTTGGAACCCGCTATTCTTCCCCTCAACAAGGTAAACGGGGCAATACCAGTACTAACATGCGGGGTGGTTCTTACAGCCCACAACATATCAGTCACCGCCTCCCCGCCACTGTAGCCCATTTATTAATGCTAACTGTAAGTGTTCCTTTACAACGCGATTGAAACGCTCGACAAGGCCATTGCTGCGGGAGTGATAGAGGACGTGAGCGTGTGTTTGACACCAATTTCCTTTAGAAAAGTTTCCATTTCGCTAGAAACTAGTTGGGTCCCATTGTCTGACACTAATTCCTCAGGGAAGCCTTCTCTGATGAAAACGTCTCGCAAAAACTTGATAACTGACAGAGAACAGACATTCTCCACAAACCTTACTTCGGGCCATTTTGACATGTAGTCGATCAAAACCAGGGCGTATTTGGGAGAACTCCCAATTAGCCCAAAAGGACCCGCAATATCAAAAGCCAATTTTGTCCACGGAGTATTTTTAACAACAATAGGTTCCACAGGTGAGGGATGAGTTACCTGAGATTTATCACTTGTGACACAAGTACAACAATCCCTAACAAAGTGTTCAGCATCCTTGTCCAGAGCAGGCCACCAAAAATCTTGTCTGATTCTACGCTTCATTGCCCGTATACCAGGATGACCCTCATGAGCCAAATTTAAAATCCTTCTCCGTAAAGACGAAGGAACAACCAATAACCCACCACGTCTTAACGCACCATTGACCACAGACAACTCGTCTTTCACCATTTTATACGGAGTCAGCACAGAAGGACAATCCTTATCACTGGGCCACACACTGGTTATAAGATCCATGACTTTGACCATATCAGTGTCTTCAGACACACACTCCAACCATTCCCGTTCCGACAAGGCTCCACTCATAGTATCCTCCAGTGAGCACACTGCACACACCATCTCCAAATCATCATCATCCTCAGCCTCAAGCCCATTACTAGAGAGTGGTAATCTAGACAAACAATCAGCCACAAGATTCTTAGCTCCTGCCACATACTCCAAGCGATATTGGAATTCCTGCAACCTATACTGCCATTTAGAAATGCGCGGCGTAGCTCTCCCACCACCCTTAGTAGTAAATAAATCAACTAGAGGTTTATGGTCAGTTCTAAGAATAAACTTGTTTCCCCATAAGAAGTTCCTAAAATGCTGAACACCCCACCACAATCCCAAAGCCTCTTTTTCAATTGTTGAGTAAGTGCCCTCTGCACCTCTCAAGGTCCTAGAAGCAAACGCTATTGTTTCCTCTCGACCATCACTCCTTCTTTGAAGTAATACTGCACCCAAACCCACATTACTGGCATCAGTGGATACAATGCATAAGTCATTTATGTCAAAAAGCTTAAGGGGACTAGCATGCACGATTTCATGTTTGATAGACTCAAAATTTTTGTCACAATCAGCATCCCATACAAATTTGACATTTTTCTTCAGTAAATTGCGCATGGCAGCGGTTTTTGTGGAAAAGTTGTTAACAAACTTGGAATAATATTCCACCAAACCTAAAAAGGAACGAAGTTGATCTCTGCTTATAGGTACAGGCGCATTTTGGACAGCTTCAATTATTTTCAATTTGGGTTCAATTCCATTGAAAGAGATATGGTGACCAAGATAATCAACACCTTCCTGAAAAAATTTGCACTTGTCTGCCCGCAATGTTAACCCACTAGATCTAATTATGGACAATACCTGTCTCACTCTTTCGTCATGTTCAATCACGGATTTTCCATAGATGAGGATATCGTCCTGGAAAAATGCTACTCCTGTTATGTCTTTAAATAACTTAGTCATCAGTCTTTGGAAAACAGCCGAAGCTGAGGCAAGACCAAAAGGCATGCGAATATAACGATAAGCACCATCAGGAGTGACAAAAGATGTCAGATGTCTGGACTCATTGCACAATTCTATCTGATGATATGCTGAGGAGATATCTAGTGAGGAGAAGAATTTAGCACCCTTTAAAGTGGACAACATTTCGTTTATGTTAGGTAACGGTTGGCGATCAATCCAAATATTCGCATTCAGGTCCCTCAAGTCAACACACATGCGAAGAGTTTTGTCTGCCTTACGTGCCAAAACTATGGGGGCCAACCACTCTGAACCTTCGATTGGTTCGATGACCCCAGCACTACATAGCCGTTCCAACTCACACTTAAGCTCGTTACGCAAACTCAAGGGTACCTTCCGTACTTTGTGGGCCACAGCCTTTGCACCGTCCTTTAATACAATGCGATGCTGGAATCCTTTGAGTTTGCCAAGCTCTGTGCTAAAAACCTCAGGAAAAATCTGCGCCCACTTGTTGCACGAAACTTGAGAAATTTCGACTTTAGATAGGACACTTGAGGAACCCAACTCATGATGGCATAATGAACTACGGGACACTACCATATCAGGATGGTTGGGGTCCAAAATGATGTCAAGGGCACCTTGCTCATCCCACCCTCGTCGCCACTGAAAGGAAGACGAGGACACGGCAGCAGAAAGGTAAGAGTGGAGTTTATTACGTCCGACAGGCTCCAGTCCAGGCAGCAACTGCCGCCCAAACCCCAACACTCTCGAATGGAACCTCAGGGGCAGCGCGAGCTGACCACGAGAGTTCCCAACACTCCCCTAATCCACTGAAAACTTAATCAGATGTGGAGATTTCACACACCCTAACCTAGAGAGACGATCTACAAAGCTCCAGTAGTGGAGCTGAAAGTAGGGGTGAGGGCAATGGACAGCCCCCGTAAATCTTTGAGTGACAAAGTGCTGGTAATTCTGTGAACTTGAAAGTACTATTCCTGACTCTGAGTGCATGTTGAAAATATAACTATATAATTTTAACTAGTGAAACTTTGGCTCAGGTTGGGGATACATGTGAAAGTGTGCTTACTTTACTAAGCAAACCTCATATCTCAAAATATAGTATACTCATTACTTTTACCGTGTAATATGATGACTTTTGGTAGTGAAGCTAAAGTCCTGCTTAAGATGGTGGCTACACTAATTTAGGCCTCTTCCATTTCTGGTGCTTTGCAGCAGTTTAAAAACCTTCTTAGAGTATCTCGTTGCTCAAATGGGTTAATTTCTCATATTTATATGTTTCACTCATCTTCAATGCGTTATTTTGCTCGTGAGAAAGTGTCACTCATAGTCATTCAATGTCACTCATAATTACACTGAAATTATGAAAATGTCACACATAGCAATCTGGAACCTTGGCAGCTATGCTGATTGCCAGGGCTGGGGTCAGTTCCCAGTCCGGCCGAGGCTAACGGCTCAAGCCCCCCCCCCACACCCCTGTATAGAGCCTTGGCCAGCACAGCCAATGACAACCCTGCGTGGTTGCTGCTGCAAAGGAGGTGAGAACTGCAGGAGAATGACGCTGCAGCCCTGCGGCTCCTCTCCCCTTGCATGGGGGAGCAAAGCAAAAGAAAGAGAAAGGAAAGCGGGAAGTGAAGTGAAGGTGAGACGCCCGGGTCTTGCAGCATGAGCATTGGCTGGTGCAGCTTGTGCGCATTTCGGGGTTCACCGCTGCCGCCCCGGTCCGCAGCCACCCCGCGACCCATCTCTAGCCCAGAGCTACTAGAACTCATCAACTGCCATTACCCCCTAGGGAGAGGGAGCATAAGGAGCACAAGCATAAGGAGTTTCTCAGTAAAACCTCGATCGCTCATTGTCAGGCACCCCATGCCCTTATCCACCTTTTCATTCAAACCCCTCGACCACAATACTCTTGCTCGCGGCCAGCACAGCATAAAGCCTATCCAGAGTAAGGGCCATTCAACAACCTGTGCAGAAGCAATTTAGCACCTGAAATGCGCACAAGAAGCTCATTACTCTTGAAAGTTTGCACAAGAGCACCAAGGGCACCAGGGGTGAGAACTAGCTCTGCTCTGGGGAAAAAACAGGGGGCACTCCCCTCCTACAAACTTGGTAGCGAGACATTATTTTTAAAATCATCTTCCATAGGACCCAAGCAAACAATGGAGAATTGCACATCTCCTCCCGTAGGAACAAGAAAATACTGCAAAACAAAAAAGATTCAATCACCCGACCCTGGGTGCTGTAGCTCCTTCATAGGATTCTCAGAATTAGAGGACAATCTGCAACAATTCCAACCCTAATCCTAATTTTATGGCCACTAATGGACTCCCCGTCCAGGAGGCTAAACCCTCCCAACCTGTTGGTGGAAACTTTATTCCACAATCAAAGGATGATGTTCGACGTCTCCCCATGCCCCAGAAAGGGCTCCCAAGCACCCATACAGAAGCAATCTCAAGTGGTGATCTGAACTTGGGAACCCACCTAAAAGGAGTCCCGCTCTGATATGCTACTTGATTTAAAAACATTTTTATAATTCCATTGCATGAAACCGTATGATAGTAATTTTAAATGGATGCTTGTATTTACCACATTCATAATTCTGACTTTTGCTTTGGTGTCCCGTGTTTATCAAAGCGAGTTTTGTTTTTTAGCTGTTTTTGTGCTATATTGTTCTCTGTCTCTGTACCTGAGTTTCTAAAAGTGTACTCGGTCATATATGCGCCGACTTTTTTACTGTATTATGTTTTTCTTGATCTTTGTGCTTTGGCTGAATAAAGACTACTTTGACTGACTGAGTCACGCTCTACACAGTGACAGACTCCACGCTCAACAACCAGGTTGCAAACCCTGTGGCGGAGAGCCGGACTACAAAATCCTGCAGGCCCCTTTCTCCAGAGATTATAATAGTTCCCGTCTTAGCACTCAAGCCTTCACAGGGGACTTCAGTGGCAAAGGAGGAACTCTCTCAGGAAACCACTGAATTAGCACTCAAGCCTTCACCGGAGACTTCAGTGGCAAAGGAGGAACTATTTCAGGAAACCGCTGAATCAACAATCCCACGCAGCATCAAATGCGATGAAGCCCACATCGATTGGGTAATTGATATCACTAGCTCCCCCTGCACGTCCAATAATGAGCCAGTTTCAGCCATAAAATTCGAAGCACATAAGCCTCCATCTCCAATTAACATAAACAGAAAGCATTACGTCAAGTTAGAAGAGCACTACATTGGGGATGAGGAGATTCTCAGTGTAATGGGCCCCTTTAATCTTCCATCCCATGATCACACCCAGTTGGATTCAACTGGAAGCCTACATGAGCAACTGGCAATAGCTGTGCATCAAACCAAGAGCCCTCCTACCCTCAAGGGCATGATGATCACTAAAAACTGCCTGCTAAGCAAGAAATCCTATCCAGAAAAGTCCATCCAAGATTAAAATGTCGGTGAAATCGCAGAGGAAAATGATCTGAGCTGGTGGTCTGTCATAGATCAAATCTGGAAATATTTTTCCAAGATAGATTTGAGGGGAGATTACAACCTGGCTTGGATCTGGGAGGGGGATTAGTGGAAGACTGCCTTCAATACATTGTATGCCACTATGAATACCTAATAACCACGCACAAAGCCAGACACTCGATCCAATTTTCACCTCCAGCAACAGACTCAAATTCAGCCACACCACAGAACTCACCTGGACTCACCACACGATCGTACACTTCACCATCACCGATGCCCAGCACACCATCACCAGGCGTCAGATCTCCTCTCATCGTAGCTGGAGCAAGGTCACCGAAACTCACTGGTCACAGGCCCTCACCACCTCCCAACCCGAGGCCTCAACAGACCTCAACTAGGCTATCCAGAACTTCTCCGCTTGGATCACCAAAAGAGTGACAAAGTCGCCCCACTAAAACCTACAAAGTCCAAAAAGACATCCAAACATGCCAGCTTATATACCCCAGAACTCAAGACCACGAAGCGCAACTGCCACCAACTGAAGAAACAAAGGCACGCACCAGGAACCCCGCCAAAAGAGCAGCTCACAAAACAGCCCTCAGCAAATATCACCGGCACATCAAAGAAGCCAAGAAAGCAGCCTTAATCACTCACATTGACTCCGCGGCGAACCACACAAAGGAACTCTTCAATATAGTCAAAGAATTCTCCAACCCAACAGCCATAGAGAACACCATCTATCCCTCCCAAGAATTCTGCGACACCCTCTCAGACTACATCCACAGCAGGATCACCAACATCTACAACAATTTCAACCTCCAACCCTCCACCCTCAACCCCAATAACCTCAACCAACCAGAAAACATCAGCCAAACCATTACCACCTGGTCTCCACTCACTGCCCTGACCACCTCAGCCGTCACGTCTTCCATCCACTCTAGGACACCCACTGACCCCTGCCTCTGCCACCTCTACAACTTCAGAACGAACCCAATCAGCATGAAACTCACCAGCATCCCCAACACCTTCATCTCCACAGCAACCCTCCTGGACAGATGGAAACATGCAGATGTCAGACCCCTCTTAAAGAAAGCCTCCATCGACCCCAGCAATCTCAAAAATTATTGTCTCATCTCCCTGCTCCCTTACCTTGCCAAAGTACTTGAGAAAGCCATCAACCAGCAGCTCACCGAATTCCTGGAACAAAACCATCTACTGGACGCCTCACTATCAGGATTCTGTGCCAACCACAGCATTGAGACCGCGCTGATCGTAGTCACAGACGACATCAGAACACTCCTCGACCATGGAGAAACTATGGCCCTGATCCTCCTCGACTTCTCTGCAGCATTCAACACCATCTCCCACAACACCCTCATCAACAGACTCTATAACAAAGGCATACAGCAAGATGCCCTCAAGTGGATCGCCTCCTTCCTTACAGGATGCACACAGAGCATCTGACTGCCTCCCTTCACCTCCGCACCCAAAGACATCATATGCGGCATACCAGAAGGATCATCCCTCAACCCCACCCAGTTCAACATCTACATGACCCCCCTCGCAGATGTCGTGAGATCCCACTGACTCAACATAATCTCCTATGCTGACGACACTCAACTGATCCTCTAGCTCACCGAGGACCCCTCCAACGCCAAAAGCAACTTTCACAGCGCCATGACCAATGTAGCCAAATGGATGAGAGACAACTGTCTCCAGATCAACTCTGACAAAACTGAAGTACTAATCTTCAGGAAGAACACCTCTACATGGGACCGCAGCTGGTAACTGCAGAACTCAGATCTGCACCCACACCGACCGACCATACACGCAACCTCGGCATCCTCTACAGCCAACTGACCATGAAACAACAAGTCAACGCAGTCACCTCCTCCTGCTTCCACACCCTCCGCATGCTCTGCAGATTCTTCAGATGGATCCTAACCAACACCAGAAAGACTGTCATGCAGACCCTCATCACAAGCCACCTTGACTATGGCAACGCCCTCTACGCCAGCATCTCCACCCAGCTCCTCAAAAGATTCCAGACCATACAGAACACTGCAGCCAGACTCATCCTGGACCTCCCCAAACAAACCCACATCGACCCCCCACCTGAGAGATCTCCACTAGCTCCCCATCCAGGTGAGATGCCAGTTTAAGATCCTCACACATGCCTACAAAGCCCTCCATGACCTAGGACCTGCCTACATCATCCATCGACTGAATTTCCACCAACCCTCTAGACACCTGCGCTCCTCTTCACTCGTCCTTTCACACACTCCCCGCATCCGTCGTAGCCACAGCAGTGGCCGCTCCTTCTCCTACATTGCTGCCAAGACTTGGAAAAACCTTCCCCTCCAGCTCCATACAGCCCCCTCACTGGCAGAGTTTAGAAAAAGACTCAAGACCTGGCTCTTTTACGGAAACACAGCGCCCAGATACCCCTAGGTGTGACAGTGTTGCACTTTACAAATGCTGTTTGATTGATTGATTGAATGATGCACTATCCTCTATACAAAAACCAAGACACATTTTTGAGGTCCAGCAGATCACCTTTTAGGTTTTCATACATCAGGTCAAGGGAGTAGCACGGGCACTTCCAAAATAAAGGTGGTCATAGAGTGGCCACATCCCCTGACTGTCAAAGACATCCAATGATTAGTGAGATTTCCCAAGTTTTATGGATTTCATACATGATTTCTCCACCTAGGTAATTCCAATAAATCACTTCTCAAAGAAAAAAACACCAGTTGCATTGGGGACAAGAATAAGAACAGACCTCTCAAACATTAAAGGACGTATTTACATTAGCATCTATTTTGAGACCACAACTTACAGTTCCCATTCATCATGGAAACAGACACTCTCCTTTGCTGTTTGGACGATGTTATCAAGAGCGACCCCGAGTCTGAAGCACTGCATCCAGCAGTAAATTGTTCAAAAACATTGTCCAGGAAGGGGGATATATTATATAATAAATGACATAGAACTATTGGCCGTAAAGGAGATGTTAATACATTGACAACATTATTTATAAGGAGCTCTTGATGAAATAACAGTTTGGACTTATCATAAGAAGGCTGTCACTCTGTCAAGTCAAACAGAAGATGAAAATCCCCACAGTCACCACCAAAGGAGGTTCATGAAGCCCAAGATTCTGGTGATGAGGAGCAATGCATATAACAAGATCCAGGAAAAAGATATAGAAGGGAATGCTTGCTTTATTTTGACAACACTTTATATATGTAGTGAATCCAGAATTGCAAAATAAAGTACTACAGTGGTGCATGACAATCCAGTGGCACAGCATCTGGGGTCTTGAAAGTTCCAAGAACTTCTGACAAGATATTTCTGGTGGTCAATTGTGTTGCAATCCATCAAGGATTATGTCCAATTTTGTTCCTTCTGTGTACAAGCTAAATCTTCCTATACTAAACCAGCTATATTACTGCAGTTATTCTCTACACCGCGTCTCCCTTTGACTATGATATCAATGGATTTATAGTTTGATTACCAGAATCACAAGGTTATACTGGACTTTTGTTGGTGGTGGATTACGTCACACTTCATTCCGTTGCTAAAGATACCATCTCCAATAGAGGTGGCTAATGTTTTATTAACAAACACAACAAGATGATGGACAGAGTGCTGAAACTTTTCAAACACTCACCCCCAGTCAAGAGATATGCAAATCAGTCTTGACCCTGCTCCCCAGGGGAACAGTGCAGCCCGAACTGCCAGGCCAGGTCTTTGCTGGACTGGAAAAAGCATACTGGGACCGGTAGTGGGGTATCACCTCTCATCAGCCAGGCGAGCTTAAATCCAGTGGTACAGCATCTTGGCATACCAGTGGCCACTTAGGGCGAACATAGCAAACACAACAAGATGATGGACGGAGTGCTGAAACTTTTTAAACACTCACCGCCAGTCAAGAGATCTAGGTTAAATCCATTGTTCTTTTGCTCACGATGTGACCCCAGTTTGGATCCAGCCATATGCAAATCAGTCTTGCCTCTGTTACTCATGGGAACAGTCCAGCCCGAACTGCCAGGCCAGTTCCTCCTTGGACCGTAAATCAGCATCCTGGGACCATTTTCTTAAATCTGATTTTTAGATTACATGGAGTCACAGAAAGTATTTCCACTGATGGGGCGCACACTTCATGGCACATTCCCAGATGAAGCTGCTCAAAAGATATAGGCACAGTACATTTTTGCTCCAACAGTTACCATAGACTGACTGAAAGAATAGACTAGTCCAATAAACCAATATTTTCTTTTTCCTCATGAATCATCAGACCCAGTGGTGTTAATTGCTTTAAAATAGTTCACATACAGTAATTCCTTGCATAGTTAATAGGAGCTCTCCTTTCTGTTGTATTTGAGGCATACTACCTAATTTGTTAATGTTATTTTGTGCTGGAAATGTGCCCTTTATTCAGCGCAAATAGCTCTCCTTTGTGCCACTTTCCGTCAAGGAAGCGTAACATGGGTGTGAAATGGGTGGATCCCTACAAACACCCTCAATTTCTGTTGCAAAGCCTGATCTACTAAAATAGTCAGACCATGGTTTGCGTCAAAAAGAAATGTCTCCTGGATGAGATTGCTAACTTTGAAAAATGTTTTTATTTCTCCAAACATTTCACACGGTGCATTTGTGCTGCACTGTACAGCACACATCCAATGTGTGCATTGTATAAGAATTTGTTTAGGCATAGAATTTTGTACTGGAACGGTATGCTTCCTGTACAAATCAAATGCTAGACCTACTTCGTCTGGCCCTGCACAGCGGCTGCAACAACCTCCACAGGAGGGTTTGCCGCTGCTTACATAATGATGAACAAAAATAGCATGCAGGCTTCAGAAGTGCAAAGTTGTCATGAATATAATGTGCCGGATCACATTTTTGGTTGAAAGAAATCATAATTGTTCAAATATTTGGCGAATAAGGCATTCTCAAAAGGAATGTGTCCCTAAAAGAGTTTATAGAAATTAAAACTTCAAATTTTAATTCAAAATAGGGTATTAAATATTAAATTAATAAATATTTTATAATTAAATAATACATATGCACTATTTGTATACATTTTTTTATATTATTTTATATTTGTAACTATATTAAATCATTTAATTTACTTTAACATTATTTCCTCTGGGGTTTGTTTTTAAGTCGCTACCGCCATCCTTTTCTATGGGAGGGTGCTGCAGTACCACTGGTTGGCCATGTGTAGTGCTGGACTTACTACAAAAGTGTAAGTTACTACAAAAGTGCAATTTTGAATATCAAAATGTAGTAAACTTACTCAAAAGTCAACGCCTTTTTCCCCACCATTCAGGAAACACCAGGACAACTCCAGGATGCTCGTACTATTTATTAAAGCAGTGCTGCCTCGTGTGAGCATCCTGGAGTTGTCCTGGTGTTTCCTCAACGGTGGGGACAAAGGCGTTTATATTTTGGGCTTCACACAGCCCCAGGTCTCCGGATTTCGCTGCTGTGGACTTACTCAAAAGTGTGCACTTACTCAAAAGTGCAGTTTGGGAATCAGGCCTAATGTTGCTATTTTACAACTATGGGGCTGATTCACAAAGGCAAACTTACACTTTTGTGTAAGTTTGCAATTATTTGCTATTCACAAAGGTGTTTTACTAGTAGCATCTTTACGACTGTGGAGTCTCTGCACATAAAAAATAAGACTGTCCTGTATTTTTATGTGCAGAGACTCAGCAATCATAAAGATACTGCTAGCAAAATACGTTTGTGAATAGCAAACAATTGTAAAATTACACAAAAGTGTAAGTTTATCTTTGCGAATCGGGTCCCATATAATTATTTATTCAGAAGTATTTGTCTACAAATCAGACCTATCAGTCCCTGATTGCGACTTAGGTGGCATTCCATGCCAAGATTCTGTTAGCAACTGGTATCCGCATGGAATTCCACCAATTATGAATTAAGCCCAGAATGGGGAATAAGTGTGCGGATACAGAATTAATGTGTTGTATTCAACAACAGTTTTCTCTATTCTGAGGGGTTTAAAGCACACACTTACCAACATTCTGGACCCTGACAGATGCTTGGAGAGGAGTAAATCCATTGAGCAAGGACTACTCCTATTCCTTATCACTACACGCTCTTTGCACTTGCATTGACACGTTCCTCATTACACAACAGCTTGTCAGGTCACAATCCACTCTTGCTGACCTTTCAAAGTGGGCGCCTACCCATTAAGATTCCAATGTGGCCGCTGCAAATTACAATGCTTGGAGACAAGGTCGACTGAAGAAAGATCCCGCTTCTTTGAAACTAATGAAGGGTTGGTGGACAACCCACTAATAACATGGAAATTCTTTAAGGTTTGCATATGATGCATATGTTGACTGTATCAAGATTGACACGGAGGTGAGGTAAGTGCTGAATGACCAATTGCTTTCGATAGAATTCGATCTAGATAAATTGGAAAGAGAAGTGCAATTTCATTTAAATGAACCCCCAACAACTGCTAACCAAAACGTGGTCTCAAAAGGAAGCGTGGGATCAGTTTAACCTTTAAGACTATGGTGAGCGTTTGGCAATAAAACAAGCTGAGGGAGACAAGGTAGGTTGCCCACAGGGCAGGCTGACATGAGATGACGTTTCATGCAAGGAAATTACAGCTCCTCACACTTCTGATTAGGCCTGGGCCTAATTTAAATAACCCCAAGCGCTTTTCATAATTTTGGGTATTCTGCTTTATGCTTGTTATGTGAATTCCCGTAATTACACCATAACGCCAATTTGAGTAATTATGTGTGATAAGCACAAAAAATTTACCACAAATGCACAATTTGCAGTAAAAATGTACTGTAAACACATGAGAACAACAGAAAGCAAGGAGGTGCTGTTTGCTGTGTTTTTATTTTATTTAAGTGCCTCCCCTACCAAAAATTGGCGCAAGAACGCATTTTGTGCTAAAATATGGCACACAGTGATAAATTTGCATTTCATGTAATTCCTTGTAATTTTTACTGTCATTTTGCTTAATTGCTCAAAAGAAAATTTCAGTAATTGTGCACACTGAGGGGCTTATTTACAAGCCCCTTGCGCCACTTTTGCGTCATTTTGAACATGGGAAATGTGATGTACGGGTGGCGCAAGGGGCTTGTAAATAAGCCCCCCATAGTTTTGATGGCCGCATAATGACCACACCTTCTGCCATTTACGTCTACTTTGCAACATTCCATGCTGACCTTTAAGGAAGATGAGATTCCCACACTTCACGACGTGGTAGCAAGCTATGTGCAGGAGCTGACGGTCTAACCTGAAGCTAGGACAGATCGCTAATCTGGACAGTCAGATACCCCTGAAGAGGTGAAGGCAGCATATCCTGCAGTTAGTATCTGGTAAAACATTGGGCAGCGATTGGCTGCCTTAGCAATTTTATAAAGCATTTAATGAGCTAGTGACTGGACGTTTACTGCCTATGTATCTAGCATCCTTTGAATAGGGCACTCTATACCCTCATCTTGAGAGGCCGTGATAGTGGTACTACTGAAGGCTGATAGCAATGCATTGGATTCATACTAATCACTCTCAATGTTAAACCTGCGCTGCAGGATACTAGGGAAGTTGTTGACTAACAGGTCATCATCATCAACAACTTTATTACGATCACACAGATCCTAAAAAGTATACAGCACAGGTTTCTAAAAAATATACACTGAAAGGTATAGATAAAAGAATATAGAATAAAAATCCATAAAAACATTAGTACAAATTCAAAGTAACAGGGCCCCCAGGACAATTATAAAGTGCATATGTGCAAAAGCAGCAGATTATATGGCACAAATTAAGGTGCTTAGGGTTCCTACAAGCACAGCTAATAATTAACAAAATATTTTAAAAAGTTGGATAAAATTCTGGTCTGGCAAGGCTTTCCAAAACGCGGTGTCTCAACTACATAATTTCCTACGCCTAATCCAAAGGGCATGCCAGAATCTAGCAAGACCAAATACAATAGGTTGTCTAGTATCAATACACAAAAGTCTTAGGACCTCTAAATAATGCCCCCGGCCCACTAAGGAGCATAGCGGAAAAATCAATTTTTTCCTCAGCGACTGATAGGTCGGGCAAAAAAAGAGTAGATGGACTATGGATTCTGGACTACCTTGGCAAGTGGGACAAAAATCAACCAAATCGTTGTTGCTAGACCATTTTGAACAAAACAATTTGGTAGCGAGTGTTTTATAGCGAAACTGCAGAAAAAGTTTCCATGCCATCGGTGGAACAATTTCATCAATGGTTGACTCAAAGAACGGAAAACATTTGAATTTAAGAAAGACTTCGGTCAGGCTGGATACTGGAGCTGAAAGAACTTCTTTTGAAACAGAATCCCAAAACACTTCTTTCATTTTTTCTCTTGAGATTTGCCTCATGGTTTCTGGGTTTGTACAGTAGGCATCCATGTCCAATTTTGCCAGAGATTTCCATAGGATGGTAAACCAGTTTATTGATGATGCCTTAGGAAATCTCAGGAGGTCTAACAAAGTCTCTCGATAAGTCTCCAGCTCTTCTACAGTCCATAGCCTAAACCAAAACATTATCAATCGGTACATTGCCTTGTGTTTCAGTTGTTTGTGTGCCAGATCCATGTACAAAGGTTTCAAAGGGGTGCTAGCGGGGAGGTCAACCAAAGATCTAAGAAAACGATTTTCCACAGCGGTTAAAGACGATATATTTCATATCCCCCACAACTCTATACCATACATTATGCCCCCCAGTACCTTAGAATGATAAATTTCAAGTGCAGGAGCAATCTGCCGTGACGATATTTTTCTATGTATTTTGCTAATATGATTACATTGGAAGATTTGGTGTAACTTAGCCTTCTCCTTATGTGCATCCCAGTTTAATGGGGATACACAAATTCCTAGGTAATCAAAAACGTCAACTTGTTCAAGTAGGGTGCTACCTGCACAAATGGATCTACTGGAGTGTTTTGTCCCACTTTTGTTAAAAATCATATATTTGGTTTTTCCCTCATTTAAAAACAACCCCCTATCATTCCAAAACTGTATAAAATCATTTAAAAGTTGTTGAAGGCCCAGGGGAGATTTAGAAATTAAAAGGGTAGCATCCGCAAATAACAAAGCGGGCACTCTTCTATCATTTATTTTCGGGGCATCGCAACCAACCCTGTCCAAGAAATCAATAACCCCATTTATAAAGAGAGTAAAAAGAGTGGGCGCCAACACACATCCCTGCCTCACTCCACAATTTACAGGAAATTTTTCTGTTACTTCATTTCCTGGGCCCCACCTAACCTGGGCTGTGTTAGAGGCGTGTAATCTGATTAGGATATCTAAGAGGTTTGCCGGGAGGCCCAATTCTCTCAGTACTCTCCACAACTTCGCCCGGGGCACGGAGTCAAAAGCTGTGCGCAAGTCAACAAATGCCACGTATAATTTACCCCCTTTAAGGTCCACTTCCTTCCAATAGATGCAGATGAAGCGGAAAACCTGGTCTAGGGTGCTAACTTTAGAACGAAAGCCCACCTGAAGGTCACTTAAAATATGAAATTCCATCATCCAGTCCTGGAGCCTCCCTAGGACTTGTTTACAAAAGATCTTTTGGAGAGAATCTATTAGGCTTATCGGCCAATAGTTTGATGGCTTGGTTTTGTCTCCTTTCTTATAGATGGGCACAATTTCCGCGACCTGCCACGATTGCGGAACAGGTGCTCCAGACGGAATCAGGTTGGATAACATATTTATATACCAGCCCCAAAGACATTTGTCTTCTTTGTACAACTCATTGGGGATTCTGTCTGGGACTGGGGCACGCGCTGGTTCACATGAAGAGATCGCCACATGGGTTTCTACTATGGAAAAGATCAGGGGCTCAAAATCCCCCCTCAACCCCTCCTCTGGCGACTCACCCATCTCGCCACTACCGTAACTCTCATTGGCATAGAGGGACCCAAAGTAGGCTGTCCATTCGTCGGGCTGTATATTATATTCCAACTCTGGTTTTTCTCCCTTGAGCCAATGAGTTGCCTCTCTCCAAAAGGACTTTTGATCTTTACCAATTAATGCTGTGTGTAAAGCTAGCCATAGTGAGCTCTCCCACTCCTTTTTGGCACTGTCAATGGCCCGCCTGTACTTGGCTCTACCAGTCACAATTTCAGGATGAACCTTACGCTTTATAGCACAGATAAGCTCCCTCTTTGCCCTTCTACAGTCCTGATTAAACCATGTACTTTTAGAATTGTGCTTAGTACCAGTGCAATGGGTATCACTTCCCATTGTTTTGGCAGGCCGGCTAAGCAGTTCCCTAGCCTCTTTGAAAAGATGCTTGTGGCATAAACTTAAACTCTTAACAGCATCTTTACTGGGGATTTTAGTTAAGGACCCTATTAGATTTATGGTTTTCTTTTTGACAAGATCCAGCGCCTCCGGATGCTTTTCCACCCAGCCCCACTTAACTGATCGCTGATTATTTGAAAATGAGAGCACTCCCAGGTCACGATGTCCATTTAGAGTTGGCTGTACGTTACCTGGGATACTTAGTGAAAGTGCAAGTGGGTTATGATCGCTATCATGTCTGTTTACCACAATCATGTCGTTTAATACAGAAAATAGGTTGGAGGTGACTAAACAATAATCTATTCGACTTGTATGGTTAGGTCTGTTATAGGTATGGGCGCCGTTAAGATCTGATCTGGTTCTCCCATTTGTTGCTCGTAGGTCATGCTGGAGTGTTAGTGCAAACAGCTAACCACCTCTCTTCGTCCATTTAACCTTTGGTAAACTTAATGGCGGGATAGACCAATCCCTCTCCCAATCTTCTGTCAAGTCTGGGGAGACTACGGCTAGGGGCTCAAAAGTTCAATTAAAGTCACCAGCCACTATCGCTGGGGTATTGTCCAAGTACTTGGTTAAGGCATTGTCCAGCGTACAAAGGGTCAACGTTTCTTCCCCAGCAGAGTCCACCCTATTATATACATTAAAACATTTCCCCTTCCAACCACTAGATAGGGACAGCTCAAAAGCCAAAATATCCTGGGAATCTACAAGAAGGCGCTTACTTTTGTTCCCTACAGCATTCTTTACCCAAACCACCAGGCCTCCCGCCGGACGGCCCCGTTTTTTCCTAGTGGCAGCAATGGCAAGGGTGGAAAAGCCAGATCTATGGGGGGTGGATAAACTCCAAGTTTCCTGCATCAGAATTGTGTCAAAAGTATCTATAAAAGTGCACCATTCAGGATCCGATAATAGTTTAGAGATCCCAGCCACATTCCATACTAGAATCTTAAGATTCTTCATCGGAGTGGGCCCTATTACAGTAGAGCACATATTCTGAGTGTTATCATACATTTCAGTTGTAGCTTCAGACACGGGACAGGGTTCAGTGTTAAGTGGTAGATTACATCCTAACAGAGGGTTGGTTGGGGATAAAAGAAAGACCGGCCTAGGTTCAGGTAACAAACCACCCTCATGTTTCAGTCATTGTTGACTACTATTTGCCCAGTCTCGGCCAGTGCTTTGTTCTACCCTCGGAGATCTATACATAGTCACTCCTTCTTCTTGTGGGGGTTTGTACCTGATCTGGATAGTGGTGTTAGCGGGGGGAAAGGTACGAGAATCGATTGACAAAAGCCCAGATACCATGGCTTCGTCAAAAAAACTTACTAGAATTGTGTCTTTTTCCGCTCCCGGGGTATTTAATCTGCCAACATGTCTAATGTCATCCCTTATAATTGAGTAACAATGGCGGGCTGACCTGAACCAATGAATAACCTTATTTTTTAGAGAATCAGGGTCTTCGTAGCCCCTGTTAGGGAGTTTTGGAACATTTGTAAGGTAGACTGCATCAGAGCTGCTTTTACCCTCCAGCCTTCTGTACACTCCATCCCTTACTATCCCTGTCCCTTGAGGGGCTTCATAGCTTGGCCTGTATGTATATCCTTCATCCAGGATCACCTCCCCTCTATCCGGGTGCCCAGATCTTGACGCCCCGAGATTTGCTCCCTTGTATGTGTGTTTTGTTACTCTTGGATCCCTGAGGCTAGAAAGAGATGTCTCCACAGGTTCTTGAGATTGATGAAAAGTTTCTAACGAAAGGGCTCTAGACTGTGTTTCAGCCGGCCCGTGCTGGAATTGCATTGAGCCACTGTCTTTAACTAGAGATGGTATTAATCTAACATTTTTAGGGGGTCCATAACATGCTTCGTTTCCATCCCCACAAGTAGTCCTCTGTGAAAGAATCCCAACTTCCCTTCTAAGCGCAACCACCTCTTCCTTCAGTGACTCGATCAGGGTCCTTAAAACACCTAATTCGTTGGAATGGCCACTTCTGGTCTCACTGGGATTAGGCTCTCTTACCCCACAATCATCAGTTGTTAGAACATCAAACCTATTATGGCAATCAACCTGGACAACATAAGGGACAGAGGGCGGCCCACATATGTCCTCTTGACACTTCTTTGCGATTGAATCAAGCTCCTTCCCCTTGTCCTTAACCAAACCTTTTCTCTTTCCTTTTAGATTAGATTTAAACATACGTGGGATTATTTTAACCGGGTTTGATTTATGTATTGAAGATTGGGTGGTAGGGGGCAAGGATAAGCCAGGGGTCCCAGCTCCAGGTTCTACAGCGAGCTCTCTACATGTAACAGGGCTAGCCACGTTTTCTACAAGAGTAGACGAATTTGGTGGGGAATCGGTTATCTCCTGGCACTCTAATAGGATCGAATCGATACGATACATAGTCTCGTGACAAACTGCACCAAGCGATTTTTTTCTTCTTAGCATTCTCATGGCCTAGGGCCCTCTCATGATCATTCCTTTTACCCATCTGCCCCAATGACCCAAGGTAATGTTAGTTTTCCTACTTAACAATACGTGAAAATATCACAAAAAGGGGAGATTTGGTTGAGCAGAGGGAATCAAAAATCAGGGAAATACCCTCTAAATTGTATGATCACCATGCAATCCCTGTATGCTTGGAGTTTTTTTTTCTTTTTTAAAAAAAAACATTAACAGAAAATAACATAGAATAACAAACTAACAACCCCCCAAAACCTGCCCCACACGACAGTAATATGTATCTTTTACAATGGACGAAATTTGAGGAGAGCAGCTCCAGGAAGCAATCCCAACTACAGGCCTCAGTAATAAACACAGTACCTTGAATCCCCAAGATGGTCCGAAAATCCAGAGCCTACACCATAGGAGACAAGGATGGCGAACCAAAAGGGGGGTGGCCCAGCCCTGCCTCTTCCTGGCAATGACGGGCAAGGACGGGCCCGCCCTTGGCCCGGGCTTAGCCCGGGCGCTGCCCGCGCACGTCCCGCGCCGCGGGTGTTGATGCGCGCTTTTGAGCGCGAGGTTGGTACTCAGCTCCTCCCTCCTGGGCAAGCGGTGGATTGTGAGGTTTGGAGTCCCCAACCAGCTACAGCAGAGATTGTGTCCCGCGCCGCAGGTGTTGATGCGCGCTTTTGAGCGCAAGTTTGGTACTCGGCTCCTCCCTCCTGGGCAAGCGGTGGATTGTGGGGTTTGGAGTCCCCAACCAGCTACAGCAGAGATTGCGTCCCGCGCCGCGGGTGTTGATGCGCGCTTTTGAGCGCGAGGTTGGTACTCGGCTCCTCCCTCCTGGGCAAGCGGTGGATTGTGGGGTTTGGAGTCCCCAACCAGCTACAGCAGAGATTGCGTTGACTAACAGGTAATTCAGGGCGCATCCTACCTTGATCTACTCAGACCAGAATGGGTTTATATCTGTTAGAAACAAAAACTACAATATCCATAGATTATTCCATGTTAATATTATTAGCAGCATCACCACACAATTGGCTGGTGCAGCAGAGGCCTCCATCGATATGGAAAAAGCTTTTAATACACTTGACTGAAATTACCTCTACGCAGTGTTGGGAGATATGGGATTTAGCAGCAAAATAAGGAGATTAATTCAACTGTGGTATACAAATTAAAATTGAGGAGTTGTGTCAGCTGCATGGTGAGTTGAGAGTGACACCAGGCAAGGTTGCCTCCTGTCGACACTGCTGTCAGCGCTGGCTGGGAACCCCCAGCGCATGCCATATGCAGTATAGGGCATCAAGTCAGCATAACCATTAATAACTATTAACACGCTATCTTGTTATATGCTGATGACTAAGGGCCAGATTACGAGTTTGGCAGTCATGGTACTGCTGTTGAAATGCCGTCGGAATCACTGCTGCATCGTTGGCAGTCGGACCACCCTAATATGATGTATGCGGTTGCATAGACGAAAGACCGCCAACAGGAAGTCTCGGCCGTGACGGGAGAGGCCAATGCGTCTGTCGGAGGGCAGATTGCCAGTGTTACTGCTGGCCCAACTACGATATGCCTTTACACCGATGTGACTGTAGCGGTCCAACCACCACATTTGACTTGTAGAAAGGGAGAGATATAAATCTGAAACTCATCCTGTACTCAGCTTCACACATCCTGTGCTGCCATGGAGCCGATCCTACATGTCCTGCCGCTGCTGTTCCTGCTTGATGGCATCCAAAACCCACACCGTCATGGACGCAACTGATGGTAAGCCACACTCTTACCTGTTTCCATCGACTTCTCAGCAAATAGATGCCCCGCTATGGACCTAGCGAGAGGTTTGGGTTCCCTGGGTCAAACATATTTTGTGAGTCCCTGTTCGGAATTGTTCTCAATGTATGATCCAATTACAGCTCTATGATGTTCTCTTTGGCCAGGTCACTAACAATGCACAGGCACTCTCTACAATAGTCGACGTGTTCACATCTCATATTCAGAGATAGTGATGTGTGCATTAAATTGTGTCACACAACAGCACCTCCTCATCAATATCACATCTATTAATATCTGTGACACCTCACATTGTTCACATGCTAGGTCCTGTTGTGATATCAAAGATACATCTGTATGGATGTGTCGTGAAACTGAAACACACCTTCTCTGCTATATCTCTGTAATGGACTCTCACACATCACCCACATTAAAAGGTAATGCCAGGTAAATGGTATTCCAAATAATTAATTTGAGAAGCATTCAAATGGCACAATGATAAGACTCTCTGCAGAATGGTATGCCTCTACCAGGACTCCTGAAAGGCTGGGGCTCTGGGCTACAGTCCACTTTGCACATGCCTCAAACCCTCTATGTGCACAGGACCTATGGATTGAAGTATATCAGGGACAACCACTAGCATAATTAAGTGCCATGCATACGTGGGAAATGTGTAAGTGCAAGTCATGAAAGCAAACACAGCACTAACAGCATTAGTCACACATTTAGATAAAGTAGGTGTAAGGTACACACACGAAAATGTACACATGTCCATAAAAATGTCTACAAAGGTATGGCAATTTATCACCCTCCATGTGTGGATAAACAAATATCTAACTTGCACACATCAAACACATATCCAACCTACATATTAAGGAGAATTGCAAGCTAAATGATGTTGACATTGGCCAAGCCAGGCTGAAATACTTACCATATGAAATGCCGCCCAATGCAATGTCAGCCCCAATAGGAATTAATTCAATATATGCATCCATTGAACATTTCCTCTTGTCCTGTATACCTCCAGCACTGGTTCCAAGGTCAGATCATACTAACCACTTCAAATGGATCAGCAATCAGGGATGAAACAAATACAACTGTAGTCACACATCACAAAGTATCCAATAACATCAAATAGCTAGACAAGTAATGGCAGGACTAAACATAGCAAATGTTTTATTTTGCAAAAACAAATAGATGCAGTAAACCAAAGGCCAATGGCCAGTCCATTTTCAAATTGTGTGATCCAGCACACTGCTGTGCCACTAAACTTGCCTTTTATGACACTGCCAGGGGAACCTCCCCAGGAAGGGGCATCTAGTGGGGAGTCCAGGCACCTCAATGATGTCACTTGGGAGGGGTGAGGTCTGTATTGGGAGGGGTGGGTTTGGTTTTGGGAAGGGTGGTCCTGACTTTGGGAAGGGTGTCTTTGGTTTTGCAAGGGGTTTTGGTGTTCTTAGGGGTACGGCTGTGTTTAGTGGTGGAGGATCAGGTATTTCAGGGGTAGATTGGGATGCGGAAGGGATGGGTTGGGGAGTGGAAGAGGTTCTTTTGGCTTTGGGGAGGGGTTAGGTTTGGTAGAGGCAAGGGCAAGGGCAAATAACACGCTTTCACAGGGTAAATGGGCAGGATGTTCGGGAGTAGGGTTGGGAGGTAGATGGAGTAGAAATGCCAGGTGTGGCTGGGTGTGTTGTTCGTGCAGGTGTCTATGTGTCTGATGTATAATGTTTGTGTATTGTAGGTGCCTGTTGTGCTGGTGAGTGTGTGCATTTGTGTTTTTTGGGGGGTGATGTGGACGTGCTAGGTATGCTGGGTGTTGTGGATGGGTCTGGTGGTGTGGGTGTGGTGTCTGGGGGAATGCTGGGGGTGGTTGATGGGTCTGGTGGTGTGGGTGTGGTGTCTGGGGTAATGCTGGGTGTGGTGGATGGGTCTGTGGTTGTGGGTGTGGCGTCTGGTTGAATGCTGGGTGTTGGAGATTGATCTGTGGGTTGAGGTGTGTTGTCTAAGGGTATGTTGGGGGAATAGGGCACATTAGAACGCGTGTGTTTACAACGCATGCCATTATAACACGGTCATTACAATGACCGCATTGTTACTACGCATACCATTGCAACGCAAGTCATTATAATGACTTGCTGTGGGGAGCGCTGGAGTTTGGAATAGTATAATTTACCAAACCAACTCCAGTCTGTGCAACAGTAGGGAAGGTGTTAGATTTAAAATCCAACACCTTCTGCACCCTACAGCAAATCGTTGTAACGACTTGCGTTGTAATGGTATACAATCTAACAACGCAGTTGTTGTAATGACCGCGTTGTAATGGCATGCGTTGTATCGCATGCATTGTAAATGATGTTTACCTGTTGATGGTGGTGGTGGTGAGGGGGTTAGTTTCTGGTGAGTGGTAGCATGCTTGCGTGTTGTCTGGTGTTTCTGTTTGCATGTTCTTCTTGGGCCTGTTGAAGTGTGTACATGCATGTGTGTGAGTGTGCTTGGGACAAGCATGGGAATAGGGAATTTGATCGGGAAGAGGCAGGAAGTGGGGTGGAAGTTTGGGATGGGTGGAAGGCTACTGTGAGGGAGGAGGACAGAGCCTGAAAAGATCTCTGTAGGACAGACAAAGCTCTGTGGATGTCTTACAGATAAGCCACCATCTGTTGCTGATGGCTGCCTTGGCCCTAGATGGCATTCACTACAGCCCACAGATATGTTTCTCAGGAGGTCAATAGCCTCCTCACTCAGGGCAGCGGGTTACAGGGGCAGGGGCTAAGGTGCCTGGAGCGAAGGAGATGGCCCCCCTCTTAGGGGAGCGGGCCGGACCAACAGAGTGGGGAGCAACAAAGAGGGTGGAGATGGAAGGGGGGTGGTGGACAATGAGTGTGGGTACAGGTCCTGTGTGTTCTGCCACCACAAGGGAGTGTACACTTGAGGTGGACTCTGAAGATGATGACATTGAGTCTGTGTCCTCTGTAGCACTTCCTCACCCTCTGGGCCACTGGCTCCCTCGGTGTTTGTCGTGTCACAACCAGAACCACTGTGGCCAGCTGCTTCCCCAACGATGTTGGCCCTATCTCCCCCGTTTGCCTGGGATGCTGCTGAAATGAAATTTAAAAAAGGTTTATTCCATGTGCCAGAACACACTTAACCAACAGCTTTGATGACAGAATATTAATAACGTGTACAGAAGTCTCCAGCTACAAGGTCCTGATGGAGCAAGAACTCACAATGAGACTTGCTCGTAAGCAATCCTCTCACAGTATTAATTTGTTAATCTTTGTAATGTTTGTACTAACAAATGCACACATGAATACAATACTAGAGAAGCTTGCCTATGTGTTTAGAACTAACAAGTAACGCTTGTCTAAATCCAAAATGGCCGCTAAGCGCGGGAATTTCATTGCGCATGTGTCAACCATATCACGTGGTATGACGTCTTTCTTTGCTTGGAGGGAAATCTCTGCTTCTGCGCAATGTGTATTATAATGGCTGCTTAAATGTTTTCACGTGCTAAAGCTTGCGCAGTTGCTGCAATTAAAACTGTGGTATTTAATGCTACTAATGCGGGATAGATTTATAAGTAAAAGGGAATAGAGTAGACAAAGTGGGTATACAGTGAAACCATTTATTTTGTGATTCTAATATTTTCTTCTTTGACTTTTTATTAGTTCATAAATGGGCCTAGGTTTTGGTTGAACTGCAGCTTGAGAGACATTAGTTCTGCACATGCGCCCTGCAAGACTGACCAGAGAAAGTGATGAAGTCAACTTGGAAGCCCTCCAAGGTCGCGAAGCCTGGTTCACAAGTTCATCTGAAATGTACCTGAAGTCGATACAAATGTATACAAAATGTATTGCTGAATCAATGGGAAACGGGTGGGAAATAAAGCAAATGTATTAATTGTAATGGGCGGTATTTTAAAACAATGGGCTTAAAGAAATTGAACTAAATTGACATGGTGTGAGGATCAACCCCCTGTCCCCGTCCAATCAGAAGTAGTGGGCCCATAAATTTGAAACATTAATGGGAGGTACCTGGGTGTAGAAGGGTATAATAGGTATAGATTAGTTAATTAGCTAGGTTCAGGCAAGCAAGAAAGCAATGCTGCATTCATTGATCCAGACGCTGATGCAGAGCAGAACTAGGCTGACTCGCTGTCCAGAGAGGTCAGGAGGTGGGGGCGGCGGAGTCCATTAGAAGGAAGACACGGGAGAAGTCGAGGAGAAGCAAAGTACCAGAGAGGGGAACGACGCAGGCGTCATTGATAGAGAGGTCACCTGTCCTGTCTTGAACCTGGTCTGGAGGTCTTTGCTCTTCATCCTTCCTGGGACCTATCTTTCCAACTCCTTGGCCAAGGGGTTTGGTTTCTCGCACCTTTTAGGTAAATATAAATGCAACCTTTAGCTGTGCTGCTGTCTCTATCTTCTTCTTTCTGAGGAACCGTCATTGATCGATAATTGATTATTGATATGCTTCATCCTTGATATACGATTAAGTATCATGTGGTTCTGTATTTTACTCTGCTAAAACTTTAGATAAATATTTTAAAACTTCCTGACTCAGTGATTATTTAGAATTTATGAATTGTAATGAACGTCACTCATTTTAAACTTCCCAATTAGCAAAGGGTTCATTGGTAAGTCATTACTCTTCAATCAGAAAAGTAATTGGTAGCAGGGATTTTGATAAAGAGTATAACTGACCCACCAGCGGAAATTGCTAGCGTAGTATGAATGTATGGGCCCAGGTGAGTATTCGGTGTATGAATGCTTGTTGCTAGTAACCCGCTGGATCAGTCCACTATAGTGGCTTCAACATTAGCACGAGCACATGCATGCATGCTACATGACCTGTAAACAGTTGCTCACACTGAAGTCTTAACCACAGATAGGTCCAATTGCATAAGTGATGTTGTCTGATCTCCATCCTCAGGTTTCTAGTTGGATACTTGATCACCTAGTATATTTTGGCTCTTGTAGTATACCTTAGTAACCTGATGTCATTAAATATGATGGCAATGACAAATTAATTCATACAGATTCCACCCAAGGCCCTGCAATCAGCAAATGGCCATATCATGGTGAAATGATGGTCAACTAATACAACTGTGTTGCAGCAATATGTGCAGTAGAAAGAAGAAATGCTTATTTCATACTGTTGACACTTCCTAATAAAAACTGCCTCATATGTCCACTGTCAGAATACTCTCAAGAAAGCTGTGCTTAAGCTATGTATCACGTGTAGCACAGAAAAGTAGACTGGAGACAATCTGGCCAAAATATCTGAGAGATTTGTCTACAAATATCCACAGCATAATGAATCAGCTAGGTCTAGGGACATCCCCAATACCAGTTTGGCATTGGTGAGAACACCATTCTTACATTGCATACCTAAAAGCCAATAGACCATTGAAGGTTGTTGAGGCTCAGGGAATCTCCATTCCAAGAAGAGGTGGGTTTGACCTGTGTTCTAATGGGAAGGCACATCACAGTACCTTTTTGTCTCCCAAACACAAATTCTATTGTATTACTGGGTGTAGACACTTACATATGATCCCTACATTTCTGCATGTCACTCTTTGATGCATGTCACCAGTCAGTGAATGAGCCTTGACAAATCAACATGTGCAATTCACATAACTGAATACGCCCACATGAATGGCATGGAAATGTACATTGTATGGAATTACTGTAAGTCTACCTGTCATATCCTTTATTGCTTCATCAATTGGACCTGACTAATGACATTGAGTAATGGCTTAGGTTATGTGTGACCCACCCACCAATGTTGACACACTCCTGTCTGTGGTAACACATGAACTGTATACCCATCACAAATAACTATTTTCAAATGCAGATTGGCCTACACACACATTTGTGATAGAATCAGACATCAACCTATGAAGACACATAGATCAGGTATGAAACAGTAGTACAGATGATACTACAACAGGGAAAGGTACACATACCAACATGTAGGCACTAATACTGATGGCACTAGTGATGTTTGCTATCTCGTGCTACTGTACATTCCCCACTTACCAAGGGGATATATTGCTCAGTGACTGCATCCAAAGCACACTGTATGCTATGTCACATGTAAGAGGGCCACCATCACATGAGACACAGTAGTGAAGGAGCATCACTCCTGGCACAATGAAGACAAGTGGAATGTTTGGTACAATTGTCACCCAGAACATCAAACAACATGAACTGATTAATCACTATACTCAGCCATGTGTCTGCTCAAGACAGTAAATTGGTAGTGGACTGAAGTCGTGCTTTGCCTATTGTCATTCTGACCAGTAACACAGCAATCAGCATGCACCTACCAGACCTACACAACCAATAACTCTTCTTGTGCGTCGCACATGGACCACCCCCAATATTGATGGGGAAATGCTTCCCTGTAACACACAAGGTTGGCAATGTAACATGTATGACACTGGCCAGAACTCACCCCCTTGTAGCTGCTTTTGGGCCCTCAACAGTCCATCAAGCTCTGGGTAGGCCACAGCCAGTATGCGGGCCATTAGGAGGGGTCAGGGTCTGGCTCACACCATGTCCACATTGGGAGGACATCCCCAACTGGTGCTCCGTGGTCTTCCGGGTCCAGCGCCTCAGGTCCTCCCACCTTTTCCTGCAATGGATGCTGTACCGGTGATAGACCCACAGGATCCGCACCTTCCTGGCGATGGCTCTCCAAATGGATTGCTTCTGATGGGCGTTCTCCTGTATGGATGCAATAGATGAAGAAACAGATTATAACTGCAAGTTTTCGGATATCTGCTTGGTTGACACACATTTTGTAAACACACACAAGCATTAATCAATAGTTAACACACTACATGTGTAGTTCTCACATGCTAAGCACTACAAAGACATGAATACACACTTCTGTAGTCATCAGCTGACTATCCTCAACCCTGAGCATGACCTACACTGACTAAGCCAGCCCACTAATTTCATGTAGCCCAGGGCCATCCTACATGTACTGTGATGTGAGCTTCTATGAAACACAACATACCATTGTGACCTTATGAAGGGTAAACTACTTGTGCATGACTGTACAGACACCTTTACAGCCAGGCCCGTTGAATTGATGCATACAGTCCATACAGGCTGGTACCATAGTATGGACTACATCCTAAGACTTAGGTCACAATGAAAGGACTGGCATGTGTGACACTGAGAGCTTCCTCTCTGGGGATGAGTGGACATGTGAACTACTTAATGGGATATCATACTACATCTGATTGGGTTTGTGGGACATGTACTGCCACCACAGGACACACCTTTTTGCCATATCTGGCACTGTTACAGGGATGATATTCAACATATCATTGTATGTCTTTGATTGGTTGAATGTAACAAAGCTGGTGATTCACATATCAAAATCACTTCAGAAGTAACCAACTATCTGCACTTTTAATTTGTAACATGTGCATTAGGCTTGTACAGTACAAGCATGACTTGTGGAAAAGTGACAACAGACCTGTGGGAGTAAGGTGCCTGTCATTAGTAAATATCGCACATTGATAATGTGGATCAATGGAAAGAAGTATCAGGTCCGCAGGTTACCCCAGTCATAATTCCAAATGTAGTCCATGTAAAATCAATCAGGGCTAACATTGGTTCAGAAAACTAATTTTGGGAACATCCAAGGATCTGCTGGTCTACAGGACGATTACTCTGTGCATCAGTTGTATTGCCACAGTAACTTTGCCAAAGCCTGGGCCACGGCCCAGGATGGGCACAACTCATTGTCAGGCTCTCTGCAGGCTGAGCATACTGATCTCACATGAACATCACATTTACACCACTTCAACATAAAAGTACATCTTGTGGCCATCCAAAACGTGATCTCAAGGTTGTGTGGCACTCTGAAGGAGTATGTGAGGTATAGCTACCTCCCAGACAACAGTTTGGCGAGCCCTGATGCGGGCTGAGTGATATTTGGGACTGTAAACATAGCTAACATCATCCTCAACTGCTTCTTACAGTATACATACACAGCTCATGTTGTAAAGTCAATACATTTCTTTGCTCATTTACCATTATCTGATTAAAAAATATATCGTAGGTACCACGAAATGTATATATGCATAAATATCTGCATGCAACACAAGTAGGAAATATGGGCTTATCACACATCACAATGGTGATGTTAAGTACACAAAGTACAGTGCTCCACAATCCATTACATGATTGTCCAATGTAGGGACCACAAAATGTAACAACAGTAATCTGAATTCACTCTGGGACTTAGAGGCACATTGTTGCATGTTGGAATGGAAAGGATGGAGTTGAACAGAGTAAAATATGTATGTGAGATAGTTACCTGTTCCTCTGGTGAGCCATAGAGCTGACCATACAGGGGAAAGACCTCTTCAACAAGTTTCTCCAGCTCCTCTGGCGAGATGGTAGGGGCCCTCTCACCTGCTTGGCCTGGCTCCCAGAGGTGGCAAACAGGAGCTAAAGTTGAGGTGGTGTTGATAGCAGTAGTGTCAGGAGGCAAGCGAGTTAGTTTTCAAACCACGGCGTACATGTATGCCACGTACGCAGTAATCAGCATTGACGGACACAGCCTGTGGGCCGCGACCATCACAATCACCGTTAGCCTGTGTTTGCCATGGATGAAACCGCCCACCATGCGGTCGACTTCGGCCGGCAGAGGCAGGTTTTAAATGCCCAATATGCGAGGTATCAAAAGACACACAATTGAAGGACGGATTGCATATGGCTGGGTCCGAACTGGAATGGCATGGGTAGCAAAAAAACGATGGATTTAGGCCCAGATCTCTGTGCTGGGGTGAATGTATGACATTGTTCTGCATTCTGTCCATCAACTGTTCTTTTTGAATATGCGAGGTGTGGCATCAACCATTCTAGCTGTTTAAAGTACAGTATTGGTGACTGTTAAGTGCTTCACCACCACTACAAATGTGTTGTAACATGTTTAAAGATGTATTACTCCATTGCTCTGTAATTACCTTTACACAAACATCAGTGTAGTGCATTACTGTGCATAAACACTGTATTACTGTGGTGCACTGTACACTGCTGGTGACGGTATTTTATGAGAACAATTCAAACTTTACGATATTAGGGTGCCCATGATATATTTTGGGTGTATAATGTGCACATTTCTGTTACAGACACATGTGAAGACCACAATGGGGATTATAGGTGGATGTTGGTCAGTAGACAATTATTATGTGAATTATGTGTAATGCTTTCTGAAGCAGCTACTTTTTGTCACATGACGTTTGGCTTACTCTTCATATATGTTACTCTGGACACTGTGACCAATGTTTAAAATAGTTTTCACTCCACACATAGGTACCCTGGGAGAGGGAGGAGATGTCAGACCCCAGTTTACCGCCCATTTCCAGACTTTAGTCTTCAGACCATGGAAGAAAGGAATGTCATCAAGAAGTTTCGTTTCAATAGGCAAACAATACAGGATTTATGTCATCAGTTGGAGCCTGATCTCCTTCCTCAAAACACTAGCCCCACATGTATCCCACCTATTGTGAGACATATGGCAGTATTGCATTTTCTGGCCACATGTACCTTTTAATACACTGTGGCCATATCTGGTAGTATGTCACAACCAATGTTCAGTGGTGTACTGCAAGACTTGCTTTTAGCAATGATGAGATACATTGACAGCTACATCCAGTTCCCCAGACGTGAGCATTTAGGCAATGTGAAGGTTGACTTCTATGGATTTGTTCGCATCCCACATGAGGTTGGAGCCATTGATGGCACCCATATTGCCTTAGTGCCACCGCAAGCCAGGGAACAAGTTTACTATAAAAGGAAGCACTTCCATTCAATCAACTTGCAAGTTGTCTGCTTACTGGATTTGTATATCTCAAATGTCAGTGCCAGGTTCCCAGGATCAGCCCATGATTCCTTCATACTGCAGAACAGCACCATACTCCATCTGATGTCACAACTACTACTGGAGATGGCCTGGCTTGTTGGTAAGTTTGATCTGTCCTAACTTTGTGTGGGTGATGTCAGGTAGTATGACCAAATAGTGTGTAACTTATTGTTCACTTATGTCTGTCTTCCACCTAGGAGACAGCGTTCACAACCGTCCATGGTTGTTGGCACCTCTGAGGAATCCAACTACGCCGCGGGGAAGTCAGCTTCAAGGAGGCCCATGGAAGAACATGGTGGCCAGTAGAGCGGGATTTTGGGCTCATGAAGGCCAGATTCAGATATCTGGACAAGACTGGGGGAGTCCTCCCCTGCTCAACTGAGAAGGTGTGTCAAATCAATATGGCCTGCTGCATGCTCCACAACATCGCCCTGCGACAGAAGATCCCTTATATTGCGGAGGATGGAGACCATGAAGAGCCACTGGGTGAAGATCCTGAAATGCCAAAGGATGATGATAGTGGTGAAGAGGAAGGAACTGACTTGCATCAAGATCTCATCTACAACTTCTTCTCATGAGTGTAAGTATGTTGTGAGATGTCATGACTTTATCTATTGAAGCAACTCTTGTGATGATGTGAGGAGTGTGTTTAAGGAAAATATTAGGAAGCTAAAGCTCTGGCAAATTCTGGTGGAAGTTGTTTGTGGAGGAAGGTTTTGACACATGCTCATTTTGTTAGTTTTGCTTTGTTTAACTTTGATATTTTGTCATGGACTGTCATGGACTGTGTTATCCAGAAGTTCACTATGTGAACTGCATCGTATGCATGGTTTCATAGCTAATCTCTTTATTTTAGGTACCTTCACCATGACATCTTTATTTGGACGTTTCAGAGTTGTGACATTAGGAGGTATATGATGCTGTTTGGACATGGATTGTTCCTCGGAATGTCTGTCACAGATAGCTTGCACAGCAATAGGATGGAAGTCAAGGGGAATCCATTGAACTTGTTCCTTGTCGTGTAGAGGTCCTATTGCAATATGTGTGCCATCATGTGCACCAACAAAATTTTAATGTGGGGCCAAATCATGCTAGCCTCCCTTCACATTGGCTAAATCCTCACTGTGTATAAAGTGTATGCACCTGTTGATGTGTCTCCTCATTGTAGGCGAGAGTGCTTGTGGTACATCATTGACATTTGTTTGTGACATTCCACCAGATGCAGCAACACTGGATTGGAATGACTTAGTGATCAGAAACTGTTGTACTGCCATGTGTGTTTATTGGTTTAAATGATGTGGGATTCCTTTTATAAGGTAGGCGATATGGATCCAGCTGATGACATAGACCAATTATTTTGGCCTATTCTATAGGAAATAGTCTGATGTATCCCCTCCTTCCATGTTGTTAAGGTCTGCACCTGAAAATGCGATCACTGACACAGAATATTTGAGTCATGTTTTAGTTGTTATGTTTCTGACATCATGCCAGCCTATGATTGGGACAATGAAATAAATATGTTATAAGACAAGACAGTTGTATGTATGTGTTGGTGTGACATGATTGTTATCCTGCGCTAAACATTGTGTACATGCAACATATCCATGCTTACACAAGTAGCATCTTTAGCATTGTAAAGTTCACATGGGAGTACATATATACATTGCTAGATGTGAGATTTGCTACAGCAGACAACATTTGTGACTTGTGTATTTTTTAAAGTGGTAAAGGTGAAGAGATTCATTGTGTAAAAACAAACATAACAAAAAAAGTGAAGTAGTCAGTAATGGTGAATGAAACCATAGTTGTAGATGCTAAATTGCCTGAAGTCCAAAGTCCAAAATACTACTCCCATCAGAAAGGGAAAAGTGTCCAGAAATAGTCCACAGAGTGAATGTGTTACACACACTGGAGGAAATGAAGGTTGAGGTCTCTTGCTGGCTGTGGTGGGTGTCTTGCCATCCGTACCTCCCTTGGGGAGGATGTGCTGCTGCAGAGCGTGCCTTCCTCTGACAGGGCCTCCCTTCCTGTGGCTGCCACAGATATAGATGGCCTGGATGTATTTGGAACATAGGAATAGGTTGCGGAGGGTTGTGTTGATTTCCTGCAGCACCCCAATGAGCTGGCACGTGTTGGTTTTGTGGGTGGCCAGCTCCTGGTATATGTCCCTCTGCAGCTGGTTCATCTCCCAGTCTTCCATCAATACCTTGCCTATCACGCCTTGGGACTCCTGATAGGCTCCCAAGACTTGGTCGATGGTGGCCTGGGTGTGAGTGGCCCCAGTGGCCTCACTCAGCGGGCCCACAGTTATCCTCCCACAAACCCTACCCCCACAGGCCTGTGCCCTAGGCCCAGGGGGCATTCTCCCACTGGTTCCTGGTTCCTCTGTGACTTGGTTGGTGATTGTCACCTCAGGATCCAGGACTGGGGGGCATAAGACTGTGCTAACTTTGCTAGGTACACAGGTTGTGGGTATTGCGTTTGGCTGAGGTGTTGCAGCTGGGGTGAGAGGTGTTTTTGTGGGCACAGTGAGACTCACTGTAGTCTTCTGCCCAGGCTGACCAGATGTGCCAGGACCATCATCCACATGTCCAGAAATGTTGTCATCACTGAGCGCTTCATCCAGGGGTGGAGTGGGAGTCTGTTCGGTGGCAAAGCTCTGTTCAGGTGCTGTGCCAGATCGACCAGTTGTGAAACAGAGAATATTGTTATCTGTGGAAGTGTGGTATCTACATCCAAATGTTTTATTTTACAGTAAGCAGAGACCTGGGAAAAAACAAAATAGTTAGAGATTACTATTGTGAAACATTTCCGTGGTATTGAACTTGTTAACAAGACATTTGGAGACATTCAATACACGTACTAGAATTGAGCAGCTCATTAGATGTGGTGATATGTTGCATTTTGGATTAAGGAATGAACATGACTTTTCCCAAACATTTAGGCAACACAGTGGAGAAGTAATGTATAGGTGACCATTCCAAGGCCTAATTGTGTACAATACAGGCGAACACACAACTTGTATGTATATTTAGCATTCGTCATCATGTGAGCAGTGCAGAGTCAATGGGTCACCTGCCTCTTCTAATCAGCTGACTTAGCTCAATGCCTTACAAATATTTGAGGTGCACACTTGGTATGGTGTCACTCATGCCATCAATAGTTTCAGTTGTGGAGACCAGGGCAACATAAAGGTAAGAAGGCACAAATGTCTCTGAGTAGAGCATTGTATGTAGATTGCTCAGTCCATGAGAAATGAACATCAGTTGTCACATGTCAGACAAGTGAGAATGGGTGAATTTGCTATTGCATCTTGTTTTCTGAACAGAAACAGGGCCTAAGGGTAGTTCTAGTCATTTCAATCTCTACTTCCCAACACTTGACAAATGGTTAACTCCATGAGAAGTGAACATCAGTTGTAGCATGTCAGACAAGTGAGAATGGGCAAAATCCCTATTGCATCTTGTTTTCTGTTACAGAAACAGGGCCTCATGGTAGTTGTAGTCATTTTATTCTCTACTTCCCAACACTTGCAAAATGGTTAGTGTAACATACCTATTGTCAAAATGAAGTTAGACTGGACCATACATTTACATATTGACCCATATAATGGGTCCTGGGATGATGATTTAATAGTAATACACTTACAGACACCATCCCAACATGTGGCATGTAATGGAGATTGATACATGTGATCTTGTATGCAACAATGCACATTGACATTGTTGCAGGGATTCTGCTTGACCGACTAGCTATAGTGTCTCACTTGCCCTCCTACTCACTCACAGAGGAACACGTGATTAGACACCCCAGAACACAACACTCCTGACCCTCTCAGGAATCACGGTTACATGACACACCCTTTCGCTCGCATACTAGTCCACAATAAGATCTGACAGAGACACGAGAAAAGTTTAAAATGTTTATATTAACTCTCATGCTCTAGTATGCAGTATACATCCAACAGCAAGTAGGAGAATGCCTAATACAAATACAGTCAGCATAGCAAGTAGTCCGTAAATCATAAACAGAGCTGTCATAATATATGACAGTGTAGCCTAACCTATTTCCCCTTATACAGAAGCAAAATGATTATATATCAGAAGATCTCTGGGTGTTAGCAGCATACCCCGTACCTTAGTATACACAGATGAAAGTTCTACATCTCAGGTGCTGTCACAATCTTTTCCCTGGAAATGTCCCTCTCCAAGTGTGTGCTACCTATCTGTGCATACCTATATGACAAAAGTACATGTTCACAAACAACAGCTGCAGCCGCGGTGTGTGCAGGTAACAGCGGTGGGGCACGGTAAGGGGGGATTTCGAGGGATGCTGCAGACGGAAAATTAAATAAATAATTAATTTTCCCTCTGCATCGTCCGTCGTAATCCCCCCTTGCCTGGCCCCACCGCCCCACTGCTGTTACTGCGGAGGAACCAAAGTTAGCAACAGTTCCCAACGTAATGTTCGAGAATTTCTCACCAGTGTCTCTTGAAGACATTCAAGAGCTCCTCACGGCTGCAAACTCAGGGTCACCCTATGACCCATGTCCAGTGGCAGTGGTCAAGCTGGCTCCGATCCCTATCGCATCGCTGCTATTACCAATTTCTAATGACATGTATGCAACTGGGCAGTTTCCTACATGTTGGAAATTAGCCTCCATCCTGCCCCTATTAAAAAAAAACAATCTGGATCCTAACGATCCCACCAACTTCCGCCCCATTTCTAGGCTACCATTCCCAGCGAAACTGCTAGAAACAAAATTTGAATACACAACTCAGTGCCTTTCTAGTAGAGACACAAGCTTTGGACTCTTCTCAATATGGCTTTAGGGAAGGCCATAGCACTGAGACTGCCCTCATTAAGGCCACAGATGAGATCAGGGGAGCTGTAGATCGGGGGGGCAAGGCAGTTCTGGTGTTGTTGGATCTGTCCGCTGCCTTTGATATGGTCCATCATGATATTTTGATGGACCGTCTAAAGGCATGCGGGGTCCGTGGGAAAGCTTGGGACCTTTTAAGATCCTTTCTATCTGGCAGGAGACAAATTGTTGCACTTGGAGATCATCAGTCAAAACCGTTTGCACTGCCTTGCGGTGTTCCACAGGGCTCTTCCCTTAGCCCCACACTTTTTAATGTTTATGTCTCCTCTCTGGCGCCTATAGTTAGGGCGTTTGGATTTGGCTTGACATCATATGCGGATGACACCCAAATTGTAGTGTCACTGCTACCCGGAGAGGAGGCTGGTTTAGACAATCAATTCCAAGAGTGTATGTTATCAGTGGGGAGCTGGATGGCAGAGAATTGCCTAAAACTCAACACTGGTAAAACAGAAGTCATGTTGTTTGGAAACAATATTAACTTCTGGACTCCAAATTGGTGGCCAGACTCGATGGGCTCTCTCCCCTCACCCACTAATACGGTGAAAAACTTGGGTGTGATAATGGATGAGGGTCTTACCTTTAGGCAACAGGTTAATTCAGTGGCATCCAAAACATTTTTTATGTAATCAAAACAATCAGGAAAATATTGCCGTTCCTGCCCCCGAGCAGCCGACAAACAGTGGTCGCAACTCTCGTTATGTCGAGATTGGACTACTGTAATAGTTTGTACCTTAATGCTCAACAAAGGCTCCTGAATAAACTTCAATCACTGCAGAATGCAGCAGCCAGACTGCTTTTGGGCACACCTCGGTTTGCGCCCATTACCAAGGCAATAAACAAATTGCACTGGTTAAAAGGTAGGAAACCGAGTACGCTTTAAAGCCCTGTGCCTGGTCTTCAAGGCGTTGCATGGTTCGAATCACTGACTAAATATCGAAGGTCACAATATCGACCTACAAAAATATCGCAGCAAAAATATCGAAGACAAGAATATCGACATCCTATCTACATTAAGGTAAGTACAAAAATATCGAGAAAAAAAATATTGATGTCAAAAATATCGTTGTTAAAAATATCGTTTTTAATTTAAGTTAAAAAAATATTGTAAAATAAAGTAAATAATACATATAATTAAAAGAAACATAGTTAAAAATATTTTTAAATGCTTAAAAATTATAAGTAATATATATAATTTGAAAACACATTAAACATATACATATAATATATAATATATATATACTTACTTATTAATATGTTTTAATATTTATTTTAATAACTTATAAATTGTTTAATTTATTTTTTATAAATTATAAATACATCTATACACATAAAACAATAATATAAATACCGCAGACGCCAGCAGCACCGGGGTGAGAGCCACGCGCAGCGGGTCCACAGGACTCCAATTCCCAGGCTCCCCTGCACCGCCTCGTTACGCCAGCAGCGCCCGGAGGCGCACTTAAGCACCGGCGGGCTCCCGCAGTGCGGGACGCTACCGCAGACGCCAGCAGCACCGGGGTGAGAGCCACACGCAGCGGGTCCACAGGACTCCAATTCCCAGGCTCCCCTGCACCGCCTCGTTACGCCAGCAGCGCCCGGAGGCGCACTTAAGCACCGGGCGGGCTCCCGCAGTGCGGGACGCTACCGCAGACGCCAGCAGCACCGGGGTGAGAGCCACGCGCAGCGGGTCCACAGGACTCCTATTCCCAGGCTCCCCTGCACCGCCTCGTTACGCCAGCAGCGCCCGGAGGCGCACTTAAGCACCGGCGGGCTCCCGCAGTGCGGGACGCTACCGCAGACGCCAGCAGCACAGGGGTGAGAGCCACGCGCAGCGGGTCCACAGGACTCCAATTCCCAGGCTCCCCTGCACCGCCTCGTTACGCCAGCAGCGCCCGGAGGCGCACTTAAGCACCGGCGGGCTCCCGCAGTGCGGGACGCTACCGCAGACGCCAGCAGCACCGGGGTGAGAGCCACGCGCAGCGGGTCCACAGGACTCCAATTCCCAGGCTCCCCTGCACCGCCTCGTTACGCCAGCAGCGCCCGGAGGCGCACTTAAGCACCGGCAGGCTCCCGCAGCGCGGGACGCGCGCGGGCAAAGCCCGGGCCAAGGGCGGGCCCGTCCTTGCCCGTCAATGCCAGGAAGTGGCTGGGCTGGGCCTTCTCTCCTTCGTTTATTGCTCAGGGTGGCCGCATTTTGTTCAATTGGAAGGTACTGTGCTATGCGCGAATTTAGTCTTGTGGTCTATTGAGGGGAATTGGCATTTACGGACATCTGAGACTGTGTATTGTGGGTCACTCTCATAAGGTTTATTTTTGTTATATTTTTATTGTGTTACGGATCTTTTTAATTGTAATTTTAAATGGGCAAAAGGAAAGCAATGGAGGGAGTTGGGTTGAGCAGTGGTTTGCGCGAGGGGGCAGGAAAGGGGAAAAAAGCTAAAAAGTCTCATAAGCCTGTTGTCAACAACTGTGTGATGGATAGGATAGACGTCCTCATCCACGAGTGTGAAGATATCTTAGGTGCAGAACCAACATCACCTAATCCTCCCACGCAGTCATTATCCCATAACCCTAGCCCTCAACATGCACTAACAATCCCCTCAATGTTTTGTAAGCAGCCCAGGAAAGAAGTCCAGAAGCCTTGCAGTGAGAGTTCACGGAAATCTCCTGAGGCACAGCAGCTAGACTGCCCCATTTATAACTTAACCTCCCAACCTTCCTTGTTGCCTATTAACAGCAAAAGACCTGGTTCTCTTATCCCCTGCACGAATAGGTTTGCACCCTTGGCAGACCTTGTAGATGGTCAGGCAGATCAGATTGCACCATCTCTGCCTTTATCTCAAACAGGGGGTAGTGAGGAGATGGCCCCTTCACTGTCTGATCTTTACCAACTTATTGCTTTGCTCAGGCAGGATATTGGTGTTATGAGAACTAAGTTAGATGAGCTCTCCAATACGGTCAAATATCTCACCCAGAATAACATCTCGCATAACCAAAAAGAATCCCCATGTATTGTGGTTGACCCTGACCAAGATCAATATGCCCAAAGTACACATTCCCTTATCCAGGATGGAAGAAACAAAATAGGTGGCAGCACGTCTGCTCCTGCCTCATCAGTACACCATATTGCACCTGAATTTCCTAGTAAAGAACAGCTCCCTACCATACAACCACGGTCCTGGAACTTAGTTCCTTCACAAACTTATGCTCATCGTCAAACTTCTTTAATTATGCCAACATTACCAAGCTTGACACCCACCAATTCCTTTGCCAGGAGTCAGTTACTGCAAACCCCGTACCCCGATGCTAGAAAGGTCATTATGGTTAATGTTCCTAAATTAAACGTTAGTGCAGGTTACGAAAGTGATGATTCTCTGATAAACAAATCTATCCACTGGATTCGTCATGTCAGGGGATGTCGCTCGCTCATACGAGAGGACATTGTTAAAGCAAAAAGGTGTATATCACACACAAAGCTACAGGATTATATTGAGCTTACTTTGTCCAATACAGAGTTGGCAGAAAATCTTCTTTTGCTTGAGTTTCGTTCCTGCTCCCCTAATTCTTCAGCTATACAGCTTAGACGTTATCCGGTAGTGTCATCCGCCGTAAACCCAATAGATATGCATCCGACAGGGGTCTCAAAAGGTTCGTCGTCACTGGATTCTAATGATTGACTATTTAATTTGTCTCCGAAAGTGCCACAGATACAGGCTTGCTGCCCAGCCCCTGAGCATATCCCCATTACGGATCAAATCTCCCCTTTTGGGCCAATTACAGTAGATCTCCAGGATATAACCCCTCCCCGCCAGCTAAAAATCATTTCCTGGAATGTTGCAGGTATTAGCCGCAAGCTATCCCTGCCTCATTGGAATGATCTAGTAGAGGAACACGACATCTGCGCTTTCCAGGAAACGTGGAGTCTTGTTCCTATCTACAAATCGGGTTATAGCTGTTACCACATCCCTGCTACCACTATAGGGAAGGGTCGCCCTTCTGGAGGTTTGATTGTTTGGGTCAAAATTGCTCTTAACTGCAGAATCATCTTTCATAAAATTTTAAGCTCTGACATCATGAGGCTTACAATTAAGGGATTAAGTGGGGGCTAGTGATGGATCTGTTCAATGTTTATATAAGGGGAACAGCTGGGGGTAGAGCCTCCCCCATTATTACTTTACTGGAACATGGTCTGTCTGATTGCCCGCCCCAATCCAGAGTACTTGTCACAGGCGATTTTAATAGCACTTTCGAGCCACTCGGTACTGAGGACATAATCGGGCTAGAGGAGGAAGATAGCCAATGGGGTGTTCCCCTATTAACTTTACCGCCAGTAAAAAGATGGTCACAACTGGCCATTCAACTGAATGCACTAACTGTGGAATATGGTCTAAGGGCAGTGAATGGGAGGACCAAGTCAGATCCTCAGGGTGCCCCTACTTACAATAGAGTAACCTGTCCATCTCGTATCGACTATATTTTAGTAGATGTCAGGTTTTGGGGGCATGTTGTAGATATGAAGGTGGGGAATACATTAGATAGTGATCACAACCCTCTTTGTATGTCATTAAGGTCTCCCTGGGTCTCTACTTGCCTTACTTCGTCTTCTCAGACTTACTTTGCGACCACAGAGGTGGTCCCCACAAAGTCTAGAAGAGCCTTAAAATGGTCGAAAGTTGCCTTAGAGGATGCAAATCTTAAGGCTATTAGTCAAATTTTATATAAAAGCACTAACGAGTTATTGGAAGGATCTGTAGTGAATCCTTCAAGTGCTTCTATTATTCATACTCGTACCATTGAACAAATTAGCTCTTACTTTCTAGTTTCTAATAGGCCCATTAAGTCCATAGCACAGCCGAGGAGAGTGCATTCCTGGTATAACAAAGAATGCAGACTCAAGAGGAATGCCTTGGAATAGCCTGTAGGGCCAAGAATAGCATGGCTATCAAGTTCAGTAGGAAAGAATACAAAGAGGCCCAGCGTCAAGCAAAGTTAGACTGGGATGAGACCAGATGGCAAGATCTTAAAGATGCTTGTTCTGCAAGAGATTCTAATCGCTTTTGGACTCTGGTAAGACGGGCTAACAAGGGGGAAGCAGACCAACTTCCCAACCACATTACATCTCAGGCGTGGTATGACCATTTCAGCGGTCTTTACTCTGGGTCTGTTAATGCAGACGTGGATGGGCAACACGGTGTTCCCCTTATTAACTTTGGGAACATCGGTAGTGACCTATTCACTCATAATGAAGTTCTTTCTGCAATAAGCAGACTTGTCCCGGCTAAGGCTCCGGGCCCAGACGGTCTCCCTGGAGACCTGTTTTTAGCTGATCAGGAAAAATGGGCTGACTATGTCCTCCTTTTAATTAATTCCATCTCCAGAGGGTGTAAAGTCCCAGAGTCTTGGAAGGGCGCGGAGGTAGTCCCAATTTATAAGAAGGGTTCCAGAGAGGACCCTTCTAATTATAGGCCAATTAGCCTTATTGACAGCATGCAGAAAATAGTTGGCAGGGTCATATTACAGAGAATCTTATCTTGGACAGAGGAGGAAGATATTCTTTCGCATTTTCAGGCGGGTTTCCGGGCTAATACAGGTACGATGGACCAGGTTTTTAGACTTTTTATGATTCATTGGAAAGAGGTAGTGCTAGGCAAGGGTAGTCTCTACCTTGCCTTTATTGATCTAAAGACTGCCTTCGACCTGGTCCCTAGGATTAGGTTATGGGAAACACTGCAAGGGATGGGCATTCCCCCACTAATTCTCAACCTTTTAGTAAGACTCCACGAGGATAATTATGCCCAGATAAGATGGGGGTCCCAAGGGCAACTTACTGGAAGGATCGCAGTAAATAGGGGAGCACCCACCTTGTTCTCTTTATATATGAACGGGGTGGTTAGTTTTCTTCAAGAAAAACCATCCGATGCCCCGGCCCTGGCTGGCAGTAAGGTGCCTACTCTCCTATTTGCTGACGATACTCTGTTAATCTCCAAGACCCCGATGGGTCTACAAAAACTCCTGAACAGGTTTCAAACCTTTTGTAATATACGAGGGCTGTTAATAAATACGTCTAAAACAAAATTTATGGCATTTAAGCCCCATAAATCGTTCAGGAATAACATTATACTAGATGGGTCGCCCCTTGAGAGAGTCACTACATTTGACTATTTAGGGATACGGCTCTCGGGAAACAATGCAGTGGAGACCGCACCTTGACAAAATGCTCTTGAACCACAAACATGTTGTCGGGGCTTTGTGCAGAGAACATCGATCATCATTTAGTAGACCTGTTGCCCCGGCACTTGTTGTCTATGGAGCAAAGGCAGTTAGCTCGGCCATGTATGGTGCCGAGCTATGGGGTTTTGACAATTTAGACGAGATCAGCAGGTCAGAACACAGGTTCTTAGGGACCTGATTTCGTTGCCCCGAGGTGTCCCCCTAGTCCCCTTGCTGTATGATCTGGGCAGACGCCATTTCAAAGATCTGGCCAAACTCCGCCCATTGCTCTTTTGGGCACGTCTCAGAAGAACCCCTGAACTTTCCAACTATGCGGATGCATTCACAGAAGTTTTGCGTATGGATGGCATTATGGATTTCTAACCTTAGGGCCCTAATGGTAACGCTTGGCCTTAAGGAATCTTGGGACACTCAAACTTTGCCTAGCAAAACAGAACTTAAACGGATCTACTGGGATTGGGTAGATGCCAGAGATGTTAGTAACCCAAATATGGGCAGACTTACGGAAGAATTCTTCCAGTTTAAACTCTCTAGAGGCTTTGAACCTTTTATGGATGTTATCCAGACCCCAAGGGATAGGGCACTATATACTCAATTTAGATATGGCACACTTCCAGTCCACGAATTTACCGCAAAGTGGCGCCCTCCGCACCAAACTATCGAAGAATGCCCTTCCTGTGGGTCTCCTAAGGAGAGTGTTGCACATCTTATGTTCGCCTGTCCGGGGTATGCTAAAGCTAAGTCTAGGTGGCTTGTGCCATTTGCAAACAACTAGGCACTTCTGACCACAATGTAGCCTTGCGTATATTAAAATCTGATCCGAGACTTCTCTATGTGTGCGGAACCGCCAAGTTTCTGGGTTGTGCATGGAAAATTAGATGCAAGACTTTACAAAGAATATCCTGATTTTGCCTCCGAACTTATGGGGTTCTGCTAAGTGACATTAATGATTAGGGTATTGTCATCCCAACCTGCTATATTTTGTAACTGATATGAAATACTGGTTTTATTCTTTTATTCATTGTTTTACTTCAGTATTTTATCTTTAAACGAGTCAATTTTATTCTGTAAATAGCTTATATTTCGATTGTTAGGAATTCCCGCAGTGTTTTATTCTAATAATAGATTGCATTCTTTTTATCATTGGTACTGATGAAATGTTCGATGCTTTTATGATATTTATATCGAATAAAGCTTTTTGACTTGACTAATATAAATAAAAATTAAATAAATATATGTAACAAATTTTAAAAAATTAAAATTATTTTAAATTTTTTAAAAATAATTATACACTAAATTAGCTAAAAATATACAAAATATTAGATAGCAGAGGAAATCAAATTACTATTCCCACTCCAGTGAGTGCAACAGTAGGGAAAGTGTTGGATAGCGTAGGGGTAAAAATTACTATTCCCACTCCAGTGAGTGCAACAGTAGGGAAAGTGTTGGATAGCGTAGCGGTTAAAATTACAATTCCCACTCCAGTGAGTGCAACAGTAGGGAAAGTGTTGGATAGCGTAGGGGTTAAAATTACAATTCCCACTCCAGTGAGTGCAACAGTAGGGAAATTGTTGGATAGCATAGGGGTTAAAATTACTATTCCCACTCCAGTGAGTGCAACAGTAGGGAAAGTGTTGGATAGCGTACGGGTTAAAATTACTATTCCCACTCCAGTGAGTGCAACAGTAGGGAAAGTGTTGGATAGCGGGGGGTAAAAATTACTATTCCCACTCCAGTGAGTGCAACAGTAGGGAAAGTGTTGGATAGCGGGGGGGCAAAAATTACTATTACCACTCCAGTGAGTGCAACAGTAGGGAAAGTGTTGGATAGCGTAGGGGTAAAAATTACTATTCCCACTCCAGTGAGTGCCACAGTAGGGAAAATGTAGGATCGCGTAGGGGTTAAATTAACATACTTATAAATTATTATTTTTTAAATAAATAGCATATTAATAATTATTTAACCAAATAATTATTAATAAATACCTATTAAATTAAATTAATATTTACTTAAATAATATTAAATTACTTCCCACCCTATTCCCCTATAAACACACAACGCGCTACACATAAAAAATAACACAATTATTTTAATTATCAATTAATCAATTAATAAAAATTAATTACCAATTAATTATTAATTAACAATAAATTAATTAACAATAACAATAAATAAAAATTTATAATAAATTAATTATCATTAATATAATGTTTAATTACCCAATTAATAAAAAGTAATTACCAATTAATTAACAATACATTAATAATCAATAACAATAAATATACACATATTAACTAATTCATTATATTTAAATTACTTCCCACCCTATTCCCGTATAAACCCACAACCCGCTACACATTAAAAATAACATAATTAATTTAATTACCAATTAATCAATGAATTAAAATTAATTACCAATGAATAATTAATTTACAATAAATTAATTAACAATAACAATAAATAAAAATTAATAATAAATTATAATTAATATAATTATAAATTAACCAATTAATATAAATTAATTACCAATTAATAATTAATTAACAATAAATTAACAATGAATAACAAAAAATAAAAACATATTAATTAATTAATTATAATTAAATTACTTCCCACCCTATTCCCCTATAAACCCACAACCCGCTCTGATACTAAAACGCAAAATTTCCTTTAAAAAAACAATTACTATTTCCTAAACATTTAATACATATATTTAAAAATAATGAAAAAACTTTAAAAAAAATGTTAAACATACATATAAAATACATAACACTAAAAGAAAAATCAATATTATTAACAACTATATTTTTGCTAACGATATTAATGACTTCGATATTATTTACTTCGATATTAATAAAATCGATATTACTTACCTTAAAGTCGATATTCTGGTCAACAATATTCTTGACATCGATATTCTGTCCCTACGATATTTAAAACTCGATATTAGTGTAGGTCGATATTTAAAATTCGATATTTTGACTGCCCACCGCATGGTTCAGGTCCTGACTACCTAAAACAGTATCTCCACTGGTACACACCGAAAAGGCCACTTCGCTCATTAGGGGCTAGGTTGGTCTCAGTGCCATGCATAAAAAAAGTTCGATGGGGAGGCAGAAGTTTCACTTACAATGCGGCCAAGGCCTGGAACGATCTGCCGTTCCAGTTAAGATGCATCACGAACCTCTTGGCTTTTAGGAAAAGCCTAAAGACCTGGCTCGTTGCCCAATGAACTTCTTTCTTTGCCACAGGAGATATAACTAGCGCCAGGAAACCTTCGGGTAACAGCTGCGCTGTATAAATATCATTAACATTAACATTACCTGCACGGACCACGGCTGAACAGCTGCATTTGCATGTTTTGTCTATGTGCTAGGGCCTGACCAGAACAGAGCAACAAGGGACATTGTTGTTCAACCTAGTCTACATGTACAGACCCAATCCCAGGAAAGAACAGAAAGCAAAAACAGCAACGTGTTCTGTGTGAAAGTACAGTGTGGCACAAAGCAAAATGTGTTTGTAGAGTAACGTGCGCAAAGCAAAGGACAGTCTGCAACGTGCTCAGGCTAACATAGGGAAAACGACAATGAGCCTGCACAGAACATATGACAACATTGACAATCAAACATCTCTGAGACTTTGAGTGTTGCATGTTGGGAAAGAAGATAAACAACACAATAGCAAAAGCTGGGATGAGAGCATACAGAACATTGAAGTGTTGTGACAGTTAGTGAGGTGTTACTTACCAGACTCCACTCCCTCAGCCATTCCTGTCAAGCCCTCAGAATGCAAGATGGCCAAGACCTTCTCCTCCCAAGGACACTTTTGTAATGGGGCACTGGGATGATCACCTCCAGTCCTCTGGACCTCCAGGTGTTGTTTGCAGGCCAGGGAATGCACCTTCCCCCTCCAGCCATTCCACCTCTTCCTAGTTTCCTCCTTTGTGCGCAGGATGGTACCTACAGCATTCACTCTATTGACTATCCTGTCCCACATTTCCCTTTTCCCACTGAGACGAGTATGTTGGACTTGGGCTCTAAACAATTGTGGCTCTACTCCTATGGTTTCATCCACCATGACTGACAACTTGACCTCTGGATCACATGGATTATTTTGACGTAACATAAGTGTAAATTAAAGTGAGTGACAATGACAACAAAAACACCAAGGGATAGTAGAAAAAAATGCAACAAAAGTGTGTAGAGAGTGTTAAATGGGATAGGGAAAAAAGGGCTGCCTTATCTGAACAAAAAGTTGTGGTGTCTGTCTTGCTGTGCAGCAGTGGAGAGGCAGAGGATCATGGTCTGGGATGGGGTGTGTTTTATAATGTGATTTGCAGGTGTGTCCACTTGGTCAGTGGATATCAGCTGACTTGTTTTTGTATCCATCCAATGGGCACTGTTCTGAATCTTTGCTGAGAGCATACCGCAACAGCCTACCGCCGTCGAGGAATCGCCGCAAGAGGCTCGCCAGTACAACTGTGTTTTAGTAATCGGCTCAGTGAAAAGCCGTGGCCCTGAAGGCGAAGGAGTATGCATCGCTCACTAACATTGCAGTCCACCACGCCGCTAGCAGGAACCACTCCGTCAACGGCAGTTCAGGCTGCATGCATTGTAATACGGTGGGCAGAAGCCCGCCGGCTCAGCGATCTTCTTGGGACCGCGGCAGTGGTGGTACAGCAGTGCGACCGCCAAACTCGTAATCAGGCCCATAGTGTTATACTTCAGAGATGCTAGCAGTGGACTGCCTCTAATGTTACACGAGTTGGACAGGTTTGAGGGGGTGGGGGGCTATGGCCTAATTATTAACAAAGCCAAAATATGTTTGTTTCCACTTACTAAATTGAGTGCTAGGGAACTTGCCCCAAATACCTTGCAGAGAAAGACATAGGTTCAAATACCTGGGATCAGGATGTACAGAGACGAAGAGGATCTCAGAATCCTGGGCAGAACCATAACTGCTGCCTGGTCCTCAGCGACTTTCTGGGGCAAATTACCGCTGTCTGTGATAGGATGAGTGAAACTGTAAAAAAAAAAATGATACTTCTACCCTGACTACTTTACTTCTTTGTAAACATTCCCTTGATGCTCAAAATACCTTCCTTTCCTAATGATTCAGTTGATATAGGGGCAGGAAGACGCAGAGTAGCACTGGAAACTATATGTCCCTGCAACCAAAGCATAATCCGGGCGCCTCCTCAGAGTTGACATATGTGAGACCTGAATTAACTCAGCTGAATGCCAAAGAGTATATCATTAACAGTCTCATGCAGGTGTGGCCTAGATCATTTCTTCTTTTGATGTCAAAGTATAATTGGAATCGCTATGTAGGAAGGCAGCCAAGGGGATGGCCTAACGCCCCTGACCTTGTTCTATGGGACATGGATAGATTTAAGTGCATAGCGGGCTTCACTGAAAAGGCTGCGTGGATGACAGCTGACTTCAGAACTGTTGGTCAACTGTTAGAATCTGGAACACTTGCTGATTTTAGAAGCTGAACACAACATCTGGGGCCCATGCAACACTGATTCAAGCAGTCAAACATACATAAGAAATCACAGATATTGAATCCAAGGTTGACAGAACAACACAAAATCTTCTTACTTGGGGCTGACAATGGCACACAACTCCCATGCTTTGCAGAGCCATCTGCTTGACACTTGCCAAAGATTTAGCTCCCTTTAGGGTCAAATGGTAAGATGACCAGGGCACAGAGTTGATGGAGAGGGAGTGACAAAGATTCCTTAGCAATATCCACACTGTGTCTACTTACTCTTTCCTTAAATTGCTACAGTCTAATTACATCCACAAAACATACCTGACCCCAGCATGCCTGCAGTCCATGTTTCCCAATTCTACAGTTTGTTGCTGCAGATGCGAGGAAGAAGCAACCCCCTTCAGGCACATGGTGTGGTATTGTGGGGTGATCCAGAAATGGTGGGGGGAGGTGACAGAGCTTTTAGCCACATGAACTAACAGGTGACACCATCATATTCTCAAAGTCTATTGCTCAGACTACTGCCCAGGCAAATTGAACAGCAACTACATTGATCTTGCCCTAATTTTAGCTAAACGGGTGATAGCCATGAACTGCAATCCCTGTGCACCCCAATGTCACTATCTAGAGGAAAGAGCTATGTAACTATGCACAAGTGGAACTGAATACCCATATCTGCTACATGCAACCCATTGGGTTCATTATGAACTGGGAGCCCCTGATCCAGGCCACCACAACCAAGTCGGATGATAAACCACTGTAGTCCGTCACTCCTTACCACAGCTTTATGTTATAGTTCCATATGACAGCTCCTATAAGCACAATACCTTACAATATCAATTTTAGGCTTGCATCCTGTCCAAACCATCAAGTTACGATCAAGCTACTTCCTAATCGAACCTCATGTGGGCCCTGCACACTCCCCCCAACACCCCAACACCCCTGCATCTACGACTCACAATCAGTCAAAGTGACCATTTAGTTGTTTTCTTGATACATTCATGCTTATGTTATTTGTTGTATATGATTGCTACACTTGTCATCCCTAAAGAAACTATGTGGCTGGAACTAGAAAGACACCATTCAGATGAATAATGATAATTATTTTTTGCTTTTTTTTATGACCTTACCACGTTGTATGTGATAGGTCTGTATACAATTAATGCCTAAAACCAAGGGGCATATTAGCAAGACCGGCGATAAAATTATCGCCGCTTTAGCGGCAGGAAACTGCCGCTAAAACGTGCGATAATGGGCTTGCTAATATGCGTTATAGAATTCAATAGAAGCCCAGGTTAGATGTGCAGGACATCTAACCTGGGCTTCTATTGAATTCTATAACGCATATTATCAAGCCCATTATCGCCGCTTTAGCGGCAGTTTCCTGCCGCTAAAACGGCGATAATTTTATCGCCGGTCTTGCTAATATGCCCCCAAATTGTTATGATGAAAGAAAATGTCAATAAAGCTCAATACGCAGTTGCTTCTACATAAGAATTCCAGTGAAACAGTTCAAAATATCTTGTCGACCTCATAGCAGAGTTTAGGTAGCACCCAGAATCTAGCTAAAATGAATGTTCGTCTGAAGAATCAGTGCTAAAGGTTTAGGAGCTTTTCTTCAAGGCACCAGTACTTCAATTCCTCTTGGTGGACCAGCAGAGCCTGCCAAACCTAAATCAGTTGGTTCAGTTTAACAGTTTTTCCACACAAAGCATTTTAATGAAAGGTTCAAGGTCATAGTGGGAGAGTAAATTCCATATTTTCAAATGGGATAAGCATTTTTGACTACAGCTTCTAGATTTGCCACATTGACGATTTTGGGTCCTGGTGCAGCGTGATTTTAGCTCTGCCCCATACATGTCACAAATATATGTCATAAACGTGTGCTTAGCACATGTTTCTTGCATGATTTAACAACCAAATATGGAGTGTTGCAATGGACATCATTATTAAAGTGCACTCAATGTAGAAGTAGAGAAATTTCATATTCAGTGTACCTTAACCGTATTCAATAATATATTCTTTGGAGACTAGATTAATAAACCGTCCTCACTTATTTAGAATGTGTTTGCTTTAGCAACGATAATGAATTAAATAATGTGTGCACTAATGTTTCATATATTCCATTTATATGTAGTTCCTAGCCATACTTACACACACACACTCATTTAAAATTTACCATATGCCACAAGTGATATGAGTCTAATGTACTGACATTTTACATTCATTTGCGTTTGAAAGGGCACATGCATATTAAATGTGCACCATTAATTTAACATTTTAAATTGTCCTAACTAGGCCTGTTTTTTAGTCTGTATAAAATACTGTTTTCTATTTTCTGCCTACATGACTTTTCCCTTGCAGGTGCCTTCATAAGGACTATTAGTTTGAGAATAGATACAATACTGTACTAGCGATAGAGAGAAAGCCTGAGAAGAACACCTTGATGAAAGAACATGGAGAGCCAGATCGTTAACTGTGATGCAGCGGAAATCACATTTTATTTGTAGGGGTGCATTATGGTCACACGTATAGAGCGCACCCACATATAATCATTTGTTGTACTGACTTGAAGTGTTAGAGTTTGAAATGTATTAACCCGTACCGTGATGTGTTTAGGCCCTTGAAAGGTAATGTGGAGAATCAATGTAGAAAATGAATGCAACTAGCAGAACACATTAACTCGAAGTACTTGTGTTGTGAAACGACAATTATTCATGTACTAAATGTGTTTATTAATTTTGGCGTTTTACATGTAGGTAAATATATTAATTGAAAGTGCCTTATTTTCCATGCAAATTCGTAACAGCTCATGTGATGCTTTCTTATGTTAGCTGAATCTTCTAGGCCTGAAATACAGTTCCCTGGAAACTCTCGCTTTAGAATTAACAGTTGAATTTCATGTGTGCTGTGGACTTTGTTCTTTCTCACGTTTTGTGTTGCAGGTGAAAGACGTGCTCTTGTTAGCTAGAATAATGTCTTTGTTTTACTAGTCAGGCAAGGAGAGAAGTTACAATCGTGTGGCCTGAGTCGATAAAGGAAGGCCATTGTGCTTCACACAGGAGAAGGCCTGGGAACCAAAGACACAATGTATCGAGGAAAGAACACCGTTGTCCCATGGAAAAACACCTTCAGGATCGTACCCAGAGCAGATGGAGTCACCCGCAAAGGAGCTTGGGAATGCTACCTACGAATAATGTGTTGTTGGGTGCAGGCAAAGCGCCAACTTCTTCTTTTGCCTTCGGAGTCTTCTTTTGTCTTTGGAGAGAGAGCATCTGAGAGCAAGCTCTGTCTCGGTAGCTTTATGCTACACGACACATTGATGGTGGAGAGACTTCTTAGGAAGACACCACATGCTGACACCTTTTATCCACCTTCCTGAAGATGCTTAAGTAGGGATGTCACCTTAGTGTTATGTAGGGATAGATTAATGCTTTTTACTCATCAACCCTCGATGCAGGGAAACTTGGACTCATGCTTTCTGATCTTCTCAATTCTGCTTCTTGAACTAATTGTATTATTCATGCTGGACCGTCTAAATTGGATACACAGATTTGGCTTCATGCTAATTCCCAGGTATTTCTACACCATCGTATTGAGGTGTCTTTATGTTCAGTTATTTTTGGCTTTATGATAAAGCAAACTAACCTAGTAGTTGTCTGTGGTTTGTGTCCAAGAGGATTATTGATTAATTGAGTGGCCTCGTAACTACTTTTCTCCCCTCTTTGCTTTTATGCTGCGAAAAAGAACCATCAACTGAAAGGTCTATTCAGCATCTTTTGCAACATGACTTTTGTGAGCAAGGATCATGTTGTTCCCATGTTCAGTTTGGGACATTTTGTAAAAGTTCAGCTTACAACGTGACAATGGAAAAGGACAGTGGAACCCCTGATGATATGTACAGAGGGGTGTTGCTCAAGAGACTCTTGTATTATAACCAAGCGGCCCCAGAATGCTTTCAGAACCTCTCCAGACCCTTGTCTGTACTTCCCCTTGGACATTGAGAGGTTTAGACCTCTATGCTTTACCTTGATTCTCTTCTAAGTGTGGCTTATCCTAACTCTTTTTCCCTGACCCAAGAAGCCTCGTGATCGAGCTTCTGAAATGCGGACACCTTCCCATTCTTCCTATTTGTCACATTTATCCTGCACTGCCCTATTTTTCTCCTTTATTAAATCTCCCTAGCTGTTTGAGATTCTTTACGATACAACCATCCTCTTTAGTTTGGCTTTAACTTAGATGATTTTAGACTTTACTCATATATAGAAGAGAGAATCAGAAACGTTTCTGAGCATCAAGTCTAACTACTGATCTTTTGTATTGCTGTGACCGAATTGCTTGTTTGTTTAATACTGGTACGTCTAAACTTCTTTAGGAGGTTGGGTTTCCCAGTTGTTATTCTGTACCTTTACAACAAGGTGCTGATGTTTGTGCACTTTAACTTGACTGCTAATTTGTAATAAGCCTTCTTAACTACAGTCACTGATTCCTGGTACTTATTGTGTAGCCAAATGGGCTACGCTGTTAATCAAAATTGAAATGATGTAATGTTAACTCCCATCACCTCCCAGGCAGGAAAGAAAAGGTCCATCGGAGGACAAATGGTAAGAGAGTTGGCCCAGTGCGCTGGATAAATCCACAGAAACGCTTGAAGGATACAAATTTTAGTAGGAAGACATTCAAAATTTACTTAACTACAGGCATTTGTGGATCAGTTACATAGGATTAAAAAAGCAAATAGGTGGCTAGGCTCATTGATATCAATCCTAGATAGCAATCTTTATATATCAATGCTCCTACAATGAAGACTGTAACCAGCAGTGTGACTAGCTGGAGGAACAATATAAATATCCAGTGGCTCTCTTTTTCTCTTGCTTATCCAATTTCCCTTGCTCGAGTCTAATTCTATCCAACCTATTGTATGGAGTATGGTTGCCAGTGGGTCCAGAAATGTGTGAAAGCAAACACCACTCCTGTTGGACCTGGATTGCAAGGTTAAAGCATTCTAACTCTTAGTCTATGACCTCAGCATATTCCTAAGCATGATGCCTTATCACCACTTGTAAAGCCACCTTGGTTAACGCAACTTTTGCAATTATTTTATTTAAAGATGTTTAAAAAGATTGCTTGCCATTGTGCACATATTTGCAGTAGATGATGGTTCATTTTTTGTTCAAATGACTGATTATATGTATGTATGTATGTATGTTTTACTTTTTAGGTATATGTGTATGTCTTTATTGGTATTTATAAAGAACAAACAGTTCAAAAGCAACAAAAGGGTGAACAAGACATTAGGAGATACAGTTGGATTATCTAGATCGAATTGTACAATCAGTTTTGGTAATTGTAGTGGGACAAGCTGTCTTTACCTTGACGATTTGTGATTATTAGAGCTGGAGGTCCAATGCCTCAATTTCTCTTTAATTTAGAAGAAGCGGAAAACAACTGTGCAACTATTATTGGTATAACCATCACACCAAGAGAGAGTCGTAATTTTTCATTTAATAGTTTTTGTAGCTTTTTAACAATGCTTTTTATAGTTGAACTCAATGGTGCTTCAGCACCATTTGATGCAGACCTATTGTAATGGGCATGAATTTAGCGAATATTTGATCCACCCATTCCCAATAGAAAACTGAGTGTCATTGCATGTGAGAGGTATGCCTTCTCTAGCATTAGTGCACCTTGATTTTTAGATCGAAGCCTAGCTTGCTAAAGACATCTTCGGGACATTTTGAAAGCTTCCCTGGGAATGTTTTCTGCCGATTGCTTACTATTGACTTTGTAATTTGTAACTCACATTTGCTTGCTTTCTATTTGCTGACTTTATTTTTTTTAAGCTGTACAGTTTGAGTTCGTCCATTGCGTGGAGCATTACTTATTTACTGTATCCTTCCGAGTGGTCCTTTTCTGTAAACAGGCCTTTAAATCTTGTTCTTATCTAGTCATATTTGCTGTGCATTCAAAGACAGAGGTCAAATGTCAGGCTCTGTTTTCCGAGGGAGCTTGGTGTTTACTTCTCTTTCTCTGACTTCAAAGTGAGAGGATTTATGTGACAATCTTTCGATGAAAGCAGGCTTGTTTTCTAGCACACAACAAAGTTTAAAATGTCTGTAAATGCACTGTACAGATATTTCAGAATATATCAGTATTAGGAAAACAGATATAAAGAAAAAAATGTGTAATTCTGAAGTGTGGTGGAAACAAATATTTTAAAACAATCAAAACACCTCTCTACATATTGGCCATGTTCCACAGAGCTGGAAGGACGCTATGGTTCTCCTACTCTTAAAAAAACCTACCCTTGACTTGTCGATTTGGTTGAACTTTCGACCAATCTCTCTGCTACCCGGCCTCTCCAAAATTTTGGAGAAGCATGTAAATGCACTGCTTACATCTTACATAGAGAACCAAGAGTTTTTTCATCCTTCACAGTCGGGTATTAAGACCAGACACATCACTGAATGCATCCTCCTTGGAGTCACCAAACATTCCAGACGACTTCTGGATGAGGGGGGTACAGCTGTGCTTATTCTGTTAGACCGTAGCGCATCCTTTGATACTGTGTCTCACTCCATCTTACTCGAACGTCTGCCACCTCTGGGTCTGGAAGGAAAAGCCTTGGCCTGGCTAACATCTTTTCTTAAGGACCACACATTTCAAGTCACTCTTTTCATCCAACGCTAGATCTGAAATGCTGACCTTAACCTCTGGTGTCCCCCAGGGTTCTGTGCTAAGCCCTTCGCTATTTAATATCTACATCCGCCATTTGGCAGATATAGTGGAGAGCTGTGGTTTACCCTTTTTTCTTATTCAGATGAAACCCAAATTATTTTTTCATTGCCATCTGCACAGGATCATCAACCTTCTAATCCTAATCTGGGCTTGAGTCAAGTGGCCACTTGAATGAGTGCTAACTCTCAAGCCTAATGACGATAAGACAGAGGTCATGGTCCTCATGCTCAACTCTGGGGCCATCAAACACTGTCTGGATCTTTTAGGACCTCTCCCCCATTCTGTCTTTCAAAATTAAGAACCTAGGTTTTGTTCCTTGATAAACAAATATCCATGAAACCTTGTGTGTCTAAGTTCACCTCCACTTGTTTTGCTGTGCTGAAATGGATGAGGAAGATCATCTGGATGATTCCCCAATCTGTCCAAAAGACTGTGATTCAGGCCCTGATCATAACAAGATTGGATTATGGCAACATTCTATATTTGGGAATAGACCAGGCATCCATCAGGCATCTGCAGATGGTCAGAACACGGTTGCCAGATTGCTGATTCGGCTGCCTAAGTATGCTTTAGTCTCACATCTCTTCTTTGAGCTGCATTGGCTCACAGTCCCTAAACAGATTCAATTTAAGGCTCTCTGCTACATGTTTAAGGCCAAAGCTAGAATAGGACCACGTTACATTCAAGACCTAGTGATACCAAGGTATCACTAGGTCTTGAATGCAATGTAAGCATCCCTTCTCATTACTTGAGATCTTCCAATCTGGCCTTTTGCATTGTACCCAGGTTCCATCTGGCCCGGATGGGAGGGCGTTCTTTCGCAGTGTTGGGTCCAAGACTGTGGAACTCCCTTCCCAAATCCCTCAGGGGCTGTACTTCCCTGCTTGCATTCCACAAAGGCTTGAAAACATGGCTATACTAAGTGGACAATCTGTTTTTTTGTCATGCTTAGTGCCAGGAAACCCTTTTTGGGTAGCGGTGCGCTTTATAAGGCTATAAAATAAAAATAAATAAAACAAATCAATACACTGGGTGATGACATTTCCACATATTATCATTTGTGCACTATATACTTTTATCAGTAAAACTGTATGTCTGTGCAAATGTATTGCCCATTTCAATTGAAAATGTGTTGTCTGTAATAGCAGTGTGCTGCCACACCATGTATACTCCACTTGCGTCACTCCACTCTACTGTGCACCACTCCACTCAACACCACTGCACTCTACTCTGCACCACTCCACTCTGCACCAATTCTCTCTACGTAACTGCAGTCTACTCTGCACCACTCCACTCTACGCCTCTCTCCTCTACTGTGCACCATTCTACTTTATGCCAATGCACTCTATGCCACTCTGCACCACTGCAGTCTTCACAACTGCACTCTACACCACTCCAATTTACTCCACTCCGCTCTACTCTGCACCACTCTACTCTATGCCACTCCACTCTATGCCACTGCACTCTACGCCAGTCCACTTTACACCACTCTAATCTACTCTGCACTCTGCCCCACTCTACTCTACGCCACTGCACTCTACCATGCTCCACTCCACTCTATGCCACTTCACTGTACTCTGAAACAATCGACTCTACACCACCGCACTCTAGACCACTCTACTCCAGTCTTCACCACTTCACTCAATGCCACTCCACTCTACGTTGTGCCACTCCCCTCTACGCTGTGCCACTCCACTTTACGCCACTGCACTCTATGCCACTCTACTCTATTCTGTGCCACTCTACTCTAAACCACTGCACTCTATGCCAAAGCACTCTACACCACTTTGCTCAAGATCAATTCACTCTGCGCCACTGCACTCTACAGCAGTCTACTCTGTACTACTGCACTCTACTATACTCTACTCTGCAACACTCTACTTTGCGCCACTGCACTCTACCCCACTCTACTTTACACCATTACACTCTACGTCACTGCACTCTACGCCACTTCATTCTACTATATGCCACTTTACTCTGCTCCACTCTACACCACACCACTGCACTCAATGCCACTCTACTCTATACCACTGCATGCTACAACACTCTACTCTGCAACACTACACTCTCTGTCACTGAACTCTACACCACTCTAATCTGTACCACTGCACTCTATGCCACTGCACTAAACGTGACTGCACTAATGTACTCTACGCCACTCTATGCCAGTGCACTCCAAGCCATTCCACTCTACACCACTCTACTCTACATCCCTACACTCTATGCCACTGCACTCTACACCACTCTACTCTGCAGCTCTCCACTCTATGCCACAGCACTCTACTCTACTCTATGCCAACCTACTCTACTCTAGGGCACTGCACTCTACAGCACTGCACTCCTCGCCCCTCTACTCTGCACTATTCTACACCCCTGCACTCTATGCCACTTCACTTTACTCTGCATCACTGCACTCTATGTCACTGTACTCTGTGCCACTCTACTCTACTCTGCACCTCTGCACTCCACACCACTGCACGCTAGACCCTTCTAGTCTACTCTGCACCACTCTGTAATCTATGCCACTGCATCCTATGATGCTGCAACACTCCATTCTACGACACTCCACTCTATGACACTCCACTCTATGAAACGCCATTCTGACACCCTACTCTATAACACGCCACTCTGTGACACTCCACTCTATGGCACACCACTCTACGGCACACCACTCTTCGCCACTCTATGCTACTTCAATCTATGCAACTCCACACCACTCTCCATTATAACAATAGCTCATGCTTAGGCAAGACATATTGGCTTTGCCAATGCTTGTTTCCTGATGTCCTTTCTTGCTCTCTCCATGTTTGGCCAGTCTATACCAGAAGCTGGTATAGCAAATGCAACACAATAAGCACAGAGTTTAGTGGGCCAGCTCCTTTTGGCTCCTAAATGGGATGGGCAACGCACATGGTGATTGGCTGTGTGATAGTTCACACTTTCAATCACACAATGTGTGTGATTATTATATATGTGGGAGTGCATTTGTTTGTGTGTATGCAAAAACCTTTCATGTGGGAACAGCAGTAGCGGTGCGTTAAGTCGTCCCTCATCAGGCCCACACGGCCCTGTTGTAGGAGTTCCCCAGCTGTTTAGACAGGTAAAAAAGCATTTGATTTCTGTGGGGGCAGGGCTGTGGTTTAGGATATACATGCATACACAAGTGCATGTATGTGTCCTCATTTGAATGTTTATGAATTTTCTGTGCATGTATACATGTGTGATTTTGTCTGTGGGTATGTGTTTTTATGTATGAATGTCTGTGCACTTACATGTGTGTTTATATGTGTGTGGAAGAGAGAGAGAGAGAGAGAGAGAAGGATTGAAAGAGAGGTAGAGAGACTGCCTGATGTTGTGTCCATCAAGCCTGGAAGTTTGGCTCCTCTTATGACCATCTGACCAAAGGCATCTTGACCCACTTATGGATACTTGTGGTCCCCCATAATGTACAGAGCTATTTCTCCTATGATAGGTGCCAATCCTGTCATTAGAGTGGTCATTCGTCTCATATTGTGGGAATACATAGCATGATGGTGCCCTCTCATTCAGTATGGCTAGCCATACTTAACATATCATGGTCATCTTTGGCATCATGGAGAATGCCACTGGCATAATGGTGATAATTCGGTGTATACTATGGACTTCCTGGGGGTTACGATGCCCACTCCTGGAGTAATGGTGGTCATATTTGCCATTTTGATAGAATACATTGTGTTATGGAGCCCCTCCCGGGTATAACAAAGGCCATGTCAGAATGGTAGTCATTCATAAATCATTTGCCTATAAAACATCAAGTCCATTGTATTTTTAAATGACTTTTTTATTCCAGCTTCTGGTAGTGTATGCCTAATTTCCAATACAATATTGAGAGATACCCAGAAAGATTGATATCATGCAATGGCATACCACTTTAGAGATATGCCATTGGGGAGAGGATATAGCCTTATGGCTAGAGCTGCCGACTTTGGAGCTGGGGAACCAGGTTCGAGCCTCTGTGTCGGCTCCGCATCCTGTGATTCTGGGCAAATCACTTAATCTCCCCGCGCCTACCAAACAATGAATGTGTTCTTGTGTAACATAACTGGTGCTCATGTGAAGTGCTCCAATACCTTTGGGTCGAGTTCGCGCTATATAAAATCTGCAGAAAATAAAGAGGTGCTACAATAGAAGCTATCTATTCCAGTATATCTCATTGGGCATCCCAGTTTTGAACTGCCAATCCAGTGCTTCTGCAGTCAGTGGTAACATCATTATCACATCACTCATGAGAGTTCAGATTTGTAAGGAGAAACCCATATCTTTCACAGGATCAGCCCCTTTGAAGTGCTGCTTTAATCTGATGAGTTGAATCTTTAAAGCATCTAGTTGGTTGGGGAAATGTAATGAGACGTTTCTCATGAACCTTACACATCTTTTTATGATTACTGAATTATTACTGCTATTGAAATTAATGCCAACGTTTTGAGCTCAGATTTTTCAAAGCAGTGGAATATCAATAATCTTAGAGGCATATTTACAATAAAGTGGCGAAGCTCGGGTTAGCTCCAAAATAGCTAATGCCGCGCTCCGTCACTTTAGAAACGCAGAGATGCATCATATTTAGAATAATACGGTTCACCCCTGTGTTTCTCCCTGTGCTAGCGCTAAATTCAGCTGCCTAATGCCAACACAGGCACCCTTACACCATAGTGCAAGGGCGCCTGCGTTAAGGGAGAGATTGTTTATGTGCAGGAAGGTGTCCCAATTGATATTGTATACTTTGTCTTTTTAAGTTGTGTGGTATATTATTTACCTGATGGTTAACTGTAGCAATCTTAGGTCTTTGTGTTTTTTTTGTGTTTTTGTCTTTTGAAATATTGTATTTATATATTTATGTTAGTTTGTACAATTGTGTCGTAATCGATGCTTGTTAGAGATCTTCCTTTGATTGTTAAGAACTTGGTTTGTGCCAACATAAAAGTGGAAATGAGCCCTATTTTCTTGTTGGAACTATATTGTCTGGTTCTTCTGTACGTTATTTGTGAGTATTTGTTGTAAATACTGTTTTGTTTATTTGTACATATTTTAGCCCTGAAAAAGTCCGCATGAGGACGAAACGCGTCGGCGATCATGAATTTTAAGAATTTGTATTACAATAAAGAATAAAAGAATCTTTATATCTACAATCAAAATCTACCAGTGCCTTCTTTTATGATTGGGAAGATCTTGACGGACAGCTTTCGCTTGCATTGTGACTATGGTTTATTAACAAATCCTATGCATAGTTCATTTATTTTGAGTGCTGGGCAAAAAAATTGTTTAATTCGTTTAAGTGACTTGTATGTCATTTTCTTGGGGCATATGGAGGTCATGTCCCAGGCCCTCTGCACCAATCTAAATACAGGAAATATAGCCTAGATAAGGTACTTTGACTTGTGCGGGACTTCTGCCTTGACCCCCTCCTGTGTGCTGAGCTTGGTGATAAATATATATATATATATATATATATATATATATATATATATATATATATATATATATATATATATATATATATTAATGCCAAAACGAGTGAAAGTTCCTTCCGGGATCGAGCCCGTGGTCAGGTGGTGCGCAGGCCGGCGGAACCACAGCCGGACATCCAATTCCAATAAAAGTCCAATAAAGCGCACACTCGGTTTAAGAGTTTGCTCGTGCCAAGTTTTTACTCAATTGCTTTTTTTTTTTTAAGAGTTTGCTCGTGCCAAATTTTTACTCAATTGCAACGCGTTTCGGCAGCAAAAGCTGCCTTGATCACACAACGAGTAGATACTGAAGGTGCATTACATAGAAGTGAAATAACGCAAAAGTAGGACTTCTCAGTACATACTACAACAATGCATGGGAAAAAGTGGCGGCCATTATGAAGAGAGTACATAAACATGAATAACCTGCTAAATGCACGGTATAATTCCATAGCCCGGTACCTCATATGCTGTAACGCAAGTCATGATGGTGATTAACTGATTCTTAATACAATTGCCACTCGTGAAAACATGACAAAAACCAATATTGTACATAAATGATATGCAAATGTAAAGAATAATATTGTATCCATAGTAATATAATAAGGCCCTTCGTATAAATGAGCAACGTGAGAAAAAGAGGAAAGCGCGCCCACTGGTTGTAATTCATGTGGCCCCTTCTGATAACAGAAGGCGAAATCCTCGCCAAGTGGCGCCACCCAGTGGGGCGGAGAGAGAAAATACGGGGGGGGGGAAATTTCCCATTGGGATGGGGGGGGGAATGCCCTGAGTCAGGTGTGTGAGGGCAGTGCGGAAAAGATGTACGCCCAGTGGCAATAAACCCAATCCCATCCACAACGGTTGTGGGCAAAGGTAGGCTAAACCGCGCCAAGTGGCAGATGACCCCCCACAGAAAGTTACGACAGATCACAATGCCCCAAAGTTAGAGGGGGACAAGTAGCAAAGGCGTAGGGCAAAGAGGAAATAAAAATTGCCGAGTGGCTGGCCTGAACTAGCCCCATGCACAAAAGAATAGAATAAATGCAAGGCGCCAAGTGGCAGAAAATGTAAGAAGAAGTCCAAAACTACCACATTAAGAGAAACAACTTCTGTAGGGCGGTGTGCCTACCCGGAACCGGGGAAGGAAAGGTTGGGGACCCGAGTAGTGTCCGTCAACGTGCGGTGGGTCCCTTCCTTTCCTCCTGTGAAAAGGAACATAGAAAGACAAATAAGTATGTAGAAAAATTGTGTACAAAATATACAAGTGAAGTTAAAAACATTCAAATACATTGGTTCATATTATAATGCAAAACACATGGAGGAAGTATCTACAGAACGTACTAACCCTCATGTAAATGGGTCGCTAGTTCCTCATCCAAATTGTGCCTCCCCCGGGAATTTAGTTTCCAGCTCAAGTATCCATTTGGATTCTTTTTAGGTCTCGGCCTGGCGAAAGCAGCGCATGCGCTGCTCTGCCATGCAGAGGCTTCTTGGAATCGATACGGATTCCGAAGCCGTGTCCCATCTCCGCCTTCAGCTTTCATTCGTGCGCGTCGTTTGGCGTCACGAATTATGCCAAAGGCAGTGCAATGATTGCACTGAAGGCATGTCAATCCCTCATTGTTGCCACCCTGTCTCCTTTTAGCCACGCCTAGCGGGATTGGATCTTTTACCCGCGGCGTTAGACTATGGCTTTTAAATACTGGGGAAGCACTATTTGTTTCCCCTTCCCTCTGTCTCTCTCCCCGAAACTTGTTTATTTCATTGATTTGCCGCGCGGGCCACTTTCACCGCGCTTGTTAAAGAGGCAGGCGTGGGGGTAAAGGACTGAAGTTGGTGGCCCCATTAAAGAAACGCTGCCCTCCCATGTTTTACGGCTCCGTGTGGCTTTCTACAAGTGACAGAGTTGCCCTCGTCCCCGGCAACAGATTCCCAAACGATGTCATTGAAATGCCACGGTCAGCAAACGCCATAAACGCGCGCTTTATGTGGCGTGAGTTTGCCTTTCACAGAATGCACCGATGCCACCTGGGGTGTGAGCGGCGCCAAGGTGTTTGAGGGACGGGTTCCCACCGTCTACTCTCTCAGGCTGGTCCCTTCCCACCTCTGGGGGGGAAGCGTCGTCCAGTGCACCCCGTACGTCGTTTACTGACGTGTCGGGTGGGATTGCCGGCATGTTGTTTACATGAGGTGGGTTACCGGCACGTCATTTACCTAGGGTGGGATACTGACCCGTTACCCGGCAGTCGTTTACCATTGGTGCCAGGGGGTATTACCAGCACGTCGTTTACCTGGTGTGAGGTTACCGGCTCGTCCTTTACTGAAGTGCCTGGTGGTGTTACCAGCACATCGTTTACTGAGGTGCCGGGCGAGGTTACCGGCAAGTTCTTCGCATGTGGTGGGTTACGGGCACGCCGCTTACCTGGGGTGCCTGGTGGGGTTACCGGCACGTCGTTCTGCACGACGTTTACCTGGGGTGCCTGGTGGGGTTACTAGAACGTCTTTTACCCGGTGTTACGGGCACTCGATTTCCTGACGTGTCTTGCGGGATTACCGTGAGGTGGGGAAAAGTAGCAAGATAAAAGGGACGCCCTTTTTGTAATTTTACCGGTATCTACATTTCCCACTAAAAACTAAACCTTAACACAAGCACAGAATTGTCTCGAGTAAATAAATACACGAAAAAGGAATAATAAAGGCCGCTTTTCAACAGAACTCGTGTTTATTATGGTCTGATTCAATGTGTATAGGTTAAACAAAAATACATTATTCGTGTAATGGGTCGAACTTTCGTCAAAAAATGGGCAAAAAAAGTCAACCGCAGAGGTGGTGTAGTGCATACTCACACGTATACTACGTAATATTTATCCTAAATTAAAATGTTGTTGTGTGATTACGTTTTATAATTCAACCGCCAATTTTGAATAGAAAAACAGCTCAACAATATGTGCGTTTGGCATAGCAGTGACACAATTGGAACTCTTGTGAATGCTTTTATTGCTGTTTGTTTTCCCGCTAACGCTTGACCTCCTAAAGTGGTTGTCTATCTCGTTAGACATCGGAGATTCGGTGCAATAATGCTAAAAGGTGAAACGCCGCGTCCTAGTTTTCAATCTGAGGCATGCTACATACATTTCCTTTTTTCGGCTTTGTAGGGTATCGCCTGTCAGTCCATCTGGGCGTGTGTGTCTTTGGGAGTTCTAAAAAACATCAGGGACGAAATATTCCGGTGTAAGGTGAGAGATACACAGCATTATGATTAGGACGGGTTATCGCAGTAAATTTAGGGGCATATTTACAAGCCCCTTGCGCCACTTTTGCGCCGCCGTTGCGTCACTCATGTGACGCAGCGGCGACGCAAACCATGCGCCACGTTGCGCAATATTTACAACGTGACGCATCTAGGGAGATGCGTCACGATGTAAACTCCTGCGCCACATGAAACCTGCGTCCAGGTTTCATGTGGGCGTTCCAGCGCAGGGTGGGCGTTCCTCGCAGGTACGCCACGTAGAGGTGACGCAGTGAAATCTACAAGATTTCACTGAGTCACTTTACGCCCATGCTGCGTCAAACCCTGCGCCTGCTTGAAGCAGGCATAAGGATTGACGCACCATGTTAGGGATAGGGCACCCCCGAGCATTGCTGGAGCTGCGTCGCGCTTGCGACGCGACTCCAGTAATGCGCCGCCTTTCCGTCGGGGGATGCGACACGCATCTGCCATTCTGTGTGCCACGGCGCGCCGCATTGTAAATGCGGCGCATCGGCGGTGGCGCAAGGGCAAACTTGCGTGTCGCATCTTCCCTGGCGCATCCCTGCTGATTTCCAGGGATGCGCCAGGGAACGTAAATATGCCCCTTAGTGTTTATGTCTATCGTTTATTTTTGTTGTTGTTTTTTTTTTTACAGTTTTATATAGCGCGAACTTGACCCGAATCGGGTATCAAAGCGCTTTAGATAGCACCAGTTGCATTACATGAGGACACATTCATTTTTGTTAGGCACAGGGAGATTAAGTGATTTGCCCAGATTCACAGGATGTTCAGCGTCATTGCTGAGATGTGATTATTATTTTTTTTTTAATACATTTTAGAAGGGTAACTTAAAATGTGTTGTAAGGCCGCCCCATCTTCTCCCATTCTCACATTTTGGCTCCGTAAAACTGTATGAAAGCGTTAATTATATTTGTATTTACTTATTTTATTACGGTCTAGAAACTACATTTTCTCACTAGATGTAGCACACACGTCACCCGTGGAACACTGGATCAAGTTGAAGGAACATTTATAATGCAGAAGCAGCATGGAGTTTGGGTCCTGTTTAAAGTAGACCACAGAAAACCGTTCAGTGGGCAGCGAGGCATGGCATATGTACTAACAGTTCAGTGGGCAGCGAGGCATGGCATATGTACCTCGGCAGAATTAGGCAGCACACCGCACAGTGCTTTCTTCTGTTAGAGATATTTGCATTGTGAATACAAAAAGATTCATGCGCCTCAGTCGGTTTGCACAGAATCACAAGATGTGCCAGTCAGTTGCAATTGTTATGTCGTGCCCGTGACGTAACGGGCACGCCACATTGGGTCATGTGACCCGAGGCAATAAAATAAACGGTGGCGCGCGCGTGAGGCCAGTAGGGCGCACAACCGCGGAAGCCACGACACCAAGCCCTGTGTGTGAGCTTGAATTATTCCTAGGGCTGGCCAGTGCACGTAACCCCATATACCCTGAGACTGGCGAGGTCGCTATCACCCGCGACCCCGCCTGACATAACAGCTGGCGACGAGGGTGGGCGTGCCCCGTGTGCCCTGCCTCCGTGCTGCGTGGCGGCCCCGGAGGTGCGATCGGTGCCTCGCGGTGCTCGTGCCCGGCGCGTGGGAGGCCCCGAAACACCGCAAGCCCGCGAGAAGGACGAGGTGACCCCCGCCTGTGCAGCAGCGCTCTACACGTCGGCGCCCACCGGTGAGTGGCGGCCTTGCCGCTGCAGCGTGTCCTCGGCCACGTGGGCACTGGGCTGCAGACACGCACACTGCTCAGGGACCGCATCAGTGCAGTGCTGTCTCCGGCATGCCAATTACCCTGTCCCTGGCAGCAGCGTCATTCCCCCTGCTGCTCCAGCGTGCTCTGGCTTAGGTGGGGAAAGGAAGACCCTGGGGTGCACCAACACGTCCACAGCCACCACGAGGGAGACACACATAAGACCCACAAGGCCCCACGACCCAGTGCAGCACGAAGGCGGCTGAGCAAGTAACAGCACTACTGCCCGGCTCAGTCCACAAGGAGGACTCATCCCCGCGCCCGGCGACAGGCGTGGCAGCGAAGACAACCCGCCGGCAAGTGGTGCCAAGGAATCAACATGTCCGCCATTCCGCCCATTGAGCCCTTCGTGGTAGAGGGGTCCCCATCAGCACTTGCGCCCAAGTGGAAGGACTGGGTTGAAAGGTTGATCATTTTCTTTGAGGCTACGAAGGTCCATAAGGACCAGAAGAGGGCCATGCTACTGCACCTAGGAGGGAAGGACATTCATAGTATAACCAAGACACTTGCCGAAGCCACGCCCAGAACGCACCACACGCTGATCAATGCCCTCAACGGGTACTTCGAACCGATGGCTAACCAGGATTACGAACGGTTCATATTCCGACAAGCGCGTCAGCTCCCCGAGGAGTCCTCGACACCTTTCACGCCCGGCTCAAGAATCTAGCGGCCACGTGCGGATTCAGAGACGAAACAGAGGAGATAAGGGGACAGATAATTCAAGGTTGCGCATCAGCGAAACTTCGCGAAAGGATCCTTGAGGAATCCGGGAAACCACTCACGGACATACTAACACTTGGGCGCACCAAAGAACTCTCAAAGGCCCGAGCGGCCCACATGGAGGCCGCCTCCAATCACCGGTCAAGATCGAACCGGTGAATGCCGTCGCGACAAGGCCACCACCGCGGTGGAACAAGAGAGGTACAGGGACTGCAACCACGGGACAGACGAGGACCTGTGGGTACTGTGGTGGACCACCCCACGCAGCAGCTGAGTGTCCAGAAAAAGGCAAACGGTGCTCAGGATGTGGACGGTACAATCACTTCGAGAAGGTTTGCAGGTCCAAGAAACACCGAAAACCCAGACAGGTGGTCAACGCTGTTCCGGAAGGCAGTGGAGAACCCAGCGACATGGACGATGACGACGAAGAAGAAAGGGTAATCCATAAGGTACACATGATCGGAACTACCACTCGGAAAGCCCGACGACTCCCCCAGTGCCAAATACAGGTAGACCAACAGGACGTCACTGCTGTAGTGGACACTGGCGCCACGATCAACATCATGGCCGCCGCCCTGTACGAAACCATGGACCCTGCTCCCGTGCTACACCCCACAGCAATAACAGTTTTTGCATACGGCCAGGACACCCCACTAAAGATGAGAGGGAGGTTCAAGACTCTTGTCTCCCATGGCACCAGCTCCATCACCGCTAACGTGTATGTCACGGAGGACGGACAAGGCATGCTATTAGGGTGCCGCGCTGCCGAGGATCTAGGGGTGGTGACATTTGCTTTCGGCGTGCACCAGGAATTAGTCCACCACATATTGGAGGAGTTTGCAACCACATTCGAGGGAATAGGAAGGTTCAAAGGCAAGGAAGTGCACCTCCACATTGACCCCACAGTGCGACCGGTCACCCTACGACACCGGCGGGTGGCGTTCCACTTGCGCCCCCAAGTGGAAGAGGAGCTGAAGAAACTAGAGGCGGCGGGCATCATCGAGAAGGTAACGGGGCCTACCCCTTGGGTCTCCCCAATCGTCGTCACCAGGAAGCCGAAACAACCAGGCGCAGTCAGAATCTGCGTGGATATGCGGCTGCCGAACGCTGCCATCAAACGAGAACGCCACATCACGCCCACTATAGACGATCTAATCGGGGAGATGGCAGGAGCGTGCTGGTTCTCGAAATTAGACCTACGATCCGGGTACCACCAGCTCGTACTAGATGAGGCCTCCCGCAATATAACCACCTTCTCCACTCATGTGGGACTTCGCAGGTACACTCGCCTAAGTTTCGGAGTATCCAGTGCGGCGGAGGTTTTCCAAAACGTGATCCAGGAGCTAATTACGGACATTCCCGGGGTCATAAATGTCAGTGATGACATCATGGTCCACGCCAAAACCATCACTGAACACAACGCCCGCCTGGCTCAGGTACTGCGGAGGTTACAGGACGCCGGACTCACCCTCCATAGAGAAAAGTGCGAGTTCCTCAAAAGGAAAATACAATTCTTTGGATACACCTTTTCGGAGGAAGGAGTCAATCCGGATCCAGACAAAGTCCGCGACATCAAGAATGCAGCTGCTCCCACTAATGTTACGGAGGTCCGCAGCTTCCTTGGTATGGTGAACTATTGTGGGCGGTTCATTCGAGACCTCACGACGCTCACTCAACCACTGAGGGAACTCACGAAGGACTCCGTCCCCTGGACCTGGGGTGCGGGGCAGGTCAAGGCTTTTCAGGACATCAAAGAGGCGCTATCGGGAAGCAACCACCCTTGCGTTCTTTGATCCCAGACGGATCACCCTGATTGCAGTGGATGCTGGCCCGGCTGGGCTAGGAGACGTGCTGCTCCAGCGACGACACGCCGAGGAAGACTGGGCTCCGGTAGCTTTCGCCAGCCGCTCCCTCACGGATACGGAGCAACAGTATTCCCAGATAGAGAAGGAGGCCATTGCCATTCACTGGGGGTGCCGCCATTTTCACCTTTACGTCTATGGCAAACCCTTTGTTGTGGCGACGGACCATAAACCCCTGGTAGCTTTATTCTCTGGGACATCCACCAAGCCGCCCCGCGGATTGAGAAGTGGATGCTGCAGTTACAGGACTATAACTGCCGGGTGGAGTATCAACCGGGATCAAAAACCCGGCGGACTACCTGTCGCGCCATCCCATGGCAGCCACGGATCGGGAGAAGGAGGATGCCGCTGATACGGAGGAATATGTTCGGTGCATTACAGCCCGGTCATGCCCAATCCCACTCTCCATGGAAGACTTACGGGAGGAGATGAGCAAGGACGAATGCCTACAACGCGCCAAGATGGCCCTGAGGCAAAACAACTGGAATCGGGCGAGAGAGGAGTGGAAAGTATTGACTGTGGAGGCTCAACGTGTCATGGAAAGTCTGTTTCATGTCAGGGAGGAACTCACCGAAGACTCCACGGGATGTCTACTGCGGGGACCCCGACTAGTGATACCGTCGGCCCTGACGGATCGAGTAGTTCAGCTGGCCCATGTAGGACACCAAGGAATGGTTAAGACTAAGTCGCGGCTACGGACCAAAGTATGGTTCCCCCTCATGGACGAACTCGTGGAAGCCACCGTCCGCTCTTGCCAGTGGTGCCAAGTTACCGGAGAAGCTCCGCGTCCGGCTCCCATCATTGCGGAACCCAGGCCCCCAAAGCCCTGGTCGCGAGTCAGCTTGGATTTCGGAAGCTTGCCAGACGGGAGGTACATGTTCGTAGCCATCGATGACCACTCCAAGTACCCGGAGGTCGAAATCATAGCATCCCCTAATGCCGGGGAAGTCATCCCAAAGCTGGAAAAGATCATGGCGACTCATGGTCTCATTCAGGAACTGAGAACGGACAACGGACCCCCGTTTCAAGGGCAGGAGCTGGCTGCGTATCTTGCCGCGTTGGGCATACGGCATCGGAGAATCACGCCAAGGTGGCCCCAGGCCAACGGAGAAGTAGAAAGATTTATGCGCACGCTAAACAAGGTGATACGCATCGCTCACGGAAAGCAGCAATCCGTGGAACTAGCTATCTTCACTTTTCTACGAAGCTATCGCCAGACACCCCACACCACCACCGGCGTGGCCCCAGCCCACCTCATCATGGGGCGCGTTGTCACTGATTCCATTCCCCATCACCCTCAATGGTGTCCAGCCGTGCCAGATGAGGCCCAGGTAGAGGCGCAACGCGCCCGGGCCCACACTCAAGTCAGCCGTCGGCGACGGGCTCAGCCAGTGAGATTGGCGAAGGGTGATCTCGTGCTGCTCAAAAACCGAACGCCTGGCGGGAAGGTCCGGTTGCCGTACGAGAAAGACCCATGGACCATTGTCAACATAAAAGGTACCCGAGTCATCGCAAAGAGGGGAAGAGACCTGGTAACGAGAAATGTGTCCTGGTTCAAGGTGTTCCAGGAAACGTCGACGGCCGGTCCGGAGGGCAGGATCCACCAAGGTCTCCAGGAGTGATGAACGAGGCCGCGGGCTCATGGTCAGATACAGTACCTGCGCCGGGACCTCAGGACATTTCTGACTCAGCCCCGGCAACCGCTGCGAGGCCAGTGGTGAGTGCCCCAGGTGACGGGCCTTGCCGTCTGGCGGAAGATCGTGGTGACCTGCAGGGAGAGACTGAAGAGAGAGAGCTGGAGTGGCGTGGCTCCTCCCAATACCGACTGCGCAAGAATCCTGAGCCGACTCGCAGGTTGCGAGACTACTTCACGTAAGACTGTTCTTTTTTGTGGGGTGCTTATCACGGTTTATAGTGTGCAATGGACTATGAGAGACTATCATAGACTGTCAAATGCCATCATGGTGAATTCATTGTTTGTTGTTTGTTGGGGAGGAATGTTATGTCGTGCCCGTGACGTAACGGGCACGCCACGTTGGGTCATGTGACCCGAGGCAATAAAATAAACGGTGGCGCGCGCGTGAGGCCAGTAGGGCGCACAACCGCGGAAGCCACGACACCAAGCCCTGTGTGTGAGCTTGAATTATTCCTAGGGCTGGCCAGTGCACGTAACCCCATATACCCTGAGACTGGCGAGGTCGCTATCACCCGCGACCCCGCCGACATAACAGCAATGCCGGGATTAGATTTACGATCCCAGGGTTGCAGGGTCAGCAATGTAACCACGAGGCACGGATTCCCTTCCATATTCCCCATGGCATTCTCTACCTCTGTGCACTGCTGGGAGGGGTGCCTGACTGCTCTACCTCTGTGAACGCAACATCTGACTCCCCACCCCCCCCACCCCAGCGCCCCGAAAGTGCTGACCAGTACAGGTCTGGTCAGTGTAGAAGGCAGAGGCACCCACCTCTGAGGGGGCCACCGCACATGCGCCGCCTCTCTGGGGGATAGTCTGTGCCATGCCACGCGCTATGCAAACGTCCGATAGGCCCCTGGGTCATCATGGCGACCCATCCTGGTCTTAACACCTTGGGGTCTGCAGCCCACCGGGAGAATGCAGAGGCGCACTGGCCCTGCCCAGAAACTTGGCAAACTATGCTGCTCCGCCCCAGGGCCAAATGCGCGGGTTGATTTTCGTTCTCACGCGTTTAGTATTTTTATGGTAACTTTCTTTAATTTTGGTTTTCTGTTTAATTGCCGTAACTAGTTAAGTTTCAGGTTTGATTTTCCTTTTCAGGAATTATGTTAGCATTTTTATGGTGATTTTCTTTTTTAATTATTTTGAATGTTGGTTTTATGTTTAACTGCCGTGTTTAGTTCAGTTTTCGATTTCCGATTATCAGTGCAAGTACAGAATTCAAAGAACCAAGCAGGACAATATACATGCACATATAGGTGTATACATTACATATTTTTGTACATGATGCATTTTACCCCAGTCTTGCTGTTAAGTTGCACTAGAAATAATAGCTGTCAGTCTCCCAAGTCGGCAGGCTCAAACGCTGTATTGGCTGTAAAAGTTTAAAAATGCATTCAGATTTCCACAGTAGGAGGTTCAATAGACTGAGCTATGCGGTTATCTGGTGACTAAGTGTGTCAGCTAGTATGTTAGCACAGTGGTGAGGGGGTCAGCTGCAGAAGTCTGTTTTGCAGAAGCACACAGTTTCCAGTACTAATAAAATAGCTCAGTTGCTCAATGTGCCTTCTGCAGAGCACCACGTATCATCTCCAGGTCAGAGATCCAAACCCTAGAACTTTGGTCTGTAGGTTCATTCATTTAATATTATGTTCCAGATGCAACCCACAGGTAACTGTTTCCAGTCCTCATCAGAGGGTTATGCAGCCTCAACAAAGACCTGGGACTATTGTGCATGGAAACGTTTACGTGCATACAGCGCTAACCGAAGCTTTCATTCTTTTGAGGGTAAGAAGCCGTGTACTATTGAATTAGGTAGTAAACAATACTACAGTAATTAATGCTTACTATTAAACGCAAAAAAGAAGTTGTATTCTCTGTGCATGGGCAATATTAGTATAATTAATAACCTAGCACTACAGTGTAGTTATTATGTTAGGGTCTTAACTGACTGTCTTCAGGTCAGCGCTTGCACAGAGGACTCAAGGGCATCGGTTTATGACCGATTTATATACCTACCGCCAAGTGCAAGCGAGTGTTTCACCCACCACTAATAACAAGCATTAAAAATGCAATAGGTCTCGCCTTTATTAAGTTAAAGCCATTTGCTTAGCTATACAATACCATTAGCAAAGCAAATGGCTTTAACTTAGTCAAAGGCGAGACCTATTGCATTTTCAATGCTTGTTTGCGTAATGCTAGTACCCTGTTACCCCCCTGGGACTGATGCGTATCTGTTCGATGGCAAAGAAGCGCAATAGAGAGTTATTGGACTGGTGATGTTCCTGGAAATACCTGGCAATTGAGTAAAAACTTGGCACGAGCAAACTCTTAAACCGAGTGTGCGCTTTATTGGACTTTATATAATATATATATATATATATATATATATAAGCAAATAGTGTTGTCCACGCTTTGAGCTGCACTCCCAACAATCTTTATTGGCACAGGACAACTTCGTAACAAGACAGTGCACGGCAGGAATCGCCAACGCGTTTCGGGCCTCACGCCCTTCTTCATAGGCTGCATCTGCGGAAAAAGGCAAACAAGACTCACCAATGCATCCCCTTAATTTATAACAGTCACGCCCTAATGTGGGCTCCTTGGTAAGTATAGTGCATTATGGGGAAGGCAGTCCAATTAAAACCCCAGTGGGCTCGCCAATCACGTAGAATGCACAGTTCTTAAAATCCTGCCCATAAAGCCTGCTCAAAATTGCCCACAAGTTCTTGCCTCAATCGTCGTTCCATAATGCGGTTGCTAAACAAGCATACCACTGGACCCGCTGTGAATCTCGAGGTGGTGCAGCTACCGGTCGGACTGACCGTATAATCGAAGCAAATAGTGTTGTCCACGCTTTGAGCTGCACTCCCAACAATCTTTATTGGCACAGGACAACTTCGTAACAAGACAGTGCACGGCAGGAATCGCCAACGCGTTTCGGGCCTCACGCCCTTCTTCATAGGCTGCATCTGCGGAAAAAGGCGAACAAGACTCACCAATGCATCCCCTTAATTTATAACAGTCACGCCCTAATGTGGGCTCCTTGGTAAGTATAGTGCATTATATATATATAATTTGGGCCTAATGTACACCTAGGCCCAAATTTGGCATCTACTAATTACAGCTATCAAGGGATAAAGGGATATAGTAATTAGCAAGTGCACAATTTTGAGTTGCAACCCTCGCAATATGGAATGATGCATCATTTGCATATGATTTCACCTGGCATTTCTGCGCGTGCAGTGTGCATCCATGGTTTGTGTCAGGTTTTACATGTTGCAAATTGTGGGAGAATGCTCCAGTGTCCGGTGCAATTTATGCCCGGATATAATCCCTTTTCCATCATAAACAGGAGTTTGCACCTGAAACAGGATTTCTGACCCACTGTATTCAGAGCCTTAATCTGTAGACCCTCTGTTGAGCAAATAAAATTTTAGGTGGAGAAGACAATGGAGGGTCAATGTTCAGTCTAACTTTGGTATCTTGGGTGACGAAATACTGAGGGTCTGATTTAGATCTTGGTGAACAGGTTGCTCGGTCATAACGGTGACGAATATCCCATCCGCCGATATATAAATCCCTTAGGATAAAATGGGATTTATATTTCGGCGGATGGGATATCCGTCACCGCTGTGATGTAGTAACCTGTCCACCAAGATCTAAATCAGGCCCTGAGTCTCTATACCCATCCAGCGGTCAAAGTGAAAAACAAAAAATGCAGTGAAATAATGTGCAACACAAAATAACAGAGAATGTGGCAGAGCCTGAGCTCACCTTAGAATTATTGTGCCAGTTGTCTGGTCTCCGATGGTTCTTAGTCACTAGAGACCCTCTCAAATTATAGATGACCAGTCTGAGCATAGCTTTGGGATTACTAAGTAATTGCATGTATGCATGTATATATATATATGAAATTATTATTATACCGGAAATCTAGCCAAAAAGCAGCGGAGTACTGTACATGGTCATAGACAAGCATAAAGTCAACAAGTTAGAGGAGAGGAAGCTGGGTTTATATGTATGTATGTACATGGTATTTCTATAGAGCGAACCTAGCCAAACAGCAGTACATTTCGCCTTCTGTAGCTGAACCCGTTTTTGTGGCCATTACGACGCTGTGCACTTTAAACCTGCTAATCAGAGGTTCAGTGCTTGTGCTCTCCCCTCTAAACATGGAAAAATTGTATACACCTGATTGGAACATTTAATTTACTTATAAGTCCCTAGTGTACATAGTGCCTGTAAGTGAAATACTGCTAGAGGGCTACAGCATCCATTGTACCACCCACTAAAGTAGCACTGTAAAACATGTCTCGGGACTGCCATTGCAGCCTGTTGTTTTAAACTGGCATCTCATCCTGGCAAAATATACACTTTGCCAGGACTAAACCTTACTTTTTCATACTTATACATCACCCTTAAGCTAGGCACTAAATGCCCAAAGGGCAGGGTGCGTTGTATCTAAAAAGCAGGACATGTGTACTTACGTTTTACCAGTCTTGGCAGTAAAAAACCTCCACAGTTGTTTTTTACTGCATCAGGGCTGCCTCTCCCATAAAAAAAAACACTGAGTTACATCATAATTCCTCATAATGTATAACTACAGTTTGGGGCTAGCTGTAAAATGGGTTTAAGGATTCGTAATAGTAATTAATATCCAATCTAATGGTCAGGTCGGATTTTTAATTATTATTATGAAAATACCATTTTTAGAAAGATGGCATTTTTCTGACTAATCCTAAAACTGCCTTTGTGCCAGTGTCCAGGTGTTACCTGACTCCCTGGAGTGAGATGTGTTTTCCTCTCAGACAGTAGACAAGGCCTGGGTGTGAGAAGATGAGGATCTTCCTGACAGGATGGCTGGAGAGGAGCTGTGCCCCTGCCCTGATTACACACCAAAGGGGCCTCCCAAGGCCCGCACAGAAGAATCAGACACCAGGTCTGCCCCAACCTGTGATTTACTAGGCAGGTTGGAGCCAAACCCAGAGGAAAGGGAGGAACTGACCAGAACCAGTTTTAGAGTTAGACAAAGGGGTGACTCACACCCACCGGCTGGCACTGGGCATAACTAAGGCGCACCCATAACCTGAAATCAAAACATTCCTGGACCTATAATGACTCATAAAGAGGACTGCCATCCTGTCTGAAGCCTGAAGGAATACTGAACCTGCTTGCCTTGAACCCAGAACCCCAGAAGTGACTCCAAGGGTCAGTTAGCTGACCTCCTGTGTTAACTACAGGGATACATAAAGTTCCAGAGGCCTTTCCTGCTTCCCAGCTGACTAGACCCAATTGGACCTGATCTGATCTCTTCTGCTGGCCACATTGAAGCGAGTCCTAACCATTAAGTGCTATCCTCAAGGTCCTGGACTCTGTGCTGGAGTCAGAGTGCACTTCTCCCTGCCTAACTGAAAGTTTAACTGGAGCCGATGCAGAGCAACACAGAGCCATGCAGAGTTGCACAGCTCCCAATCGAAAGGTTTACCAAATCTGAAAGAGAGCCCTGCAGAGCAGCATAGCTTCTAACCAAAGACTTCACCAACTTCTAATGCAGAGGAGTGCAGCTCCCGAGTGACAGCTTCACCAGATCTGACACCGAGCGACATAGAGCTACCCAGAGCAGGGCTACGAAGACCGCGCACCGAGGTCAGACGGTAAAACTTCCAGAGGGGCAAACTTGGCCCTGTATCTGGCCCACACTTCATTGTGATGGCTTGAACTTGTGACTTTGTCCTGGTCCAGAAAAACGAGATACCCTCAGTTAGTGCTTTTCACCTCTTGGCACTATTTTTACCTAAAACTTCAAAATCTCATATCTCCAGTTTTAATTATTGGATATTTTTTGTTTTGGTGTAATTCTATTTATTAAAGTAATCTCTTTTTCTAAACTGGATTGGGATTTTTGTTGTGTTGTGCTTTCATTTCACTTTATTACTGTTCAAGTACTGCGTAAATACTTTACAGTTTACACATTGCCTCTAGGTTAAGCCTGGCTCCTTGTGTGCCAAGCTACCAGAGGGATAAGCAAAGGTGATTTTTGTGGTCTACCCTTACATGGAGTGTGATTATTCTTTGAAGTGGGCTTCCACCCCTTTCAACAGATAATCCAATTTCTTACAGTGCGTTTACATTCCTGTTATCAATTCCTTTAATTGCTTGTTGGATTGGGTAACGAACTGGAACTGTGATGTGTGTAGTTATGCAGATTGCAGACAGGAAGTGGAACAACTAGAAGTGATCTTTATCGGGCACCAACATTTTCACATGGTCTATGAGATAAAAAACCCAAGCATTGAATCTCTATCAGTCTGTACAAATGCAGTATAGCCCCCTCCTACCCATTGCTTAATTTGAGTCAGTGGTTGCAGGCGGGTGTCGTGTCCCCGGTCCCAGGCACTCACAGGAGTCAGGTAGGAGGGTTTACGTATTCTTTATTTATTTGGCTCGCTGCTGCTGCACTGACCCCACGTCCACTCGCTTCCCTCTGTCCTCGTGGTCTGCCTTCCTCCCCACTCCCCTGACCGGAAGTGGTGTCCGGTTCTCACCCCTTTCCCACCCGCCGGGTACAGGGTCCTAGTTTTGGCATCTCGTCGGCCGCGCAGATATTTCAAGAAACAATACGGCAAGTCATAAGGCCAGTAAAGAACAGCCTCAATTACAGTGATGATATTCTGGTGTTTGGTCGATCAGATGAAGAGCATGACAGAGCGTTGCGGGACGTATGTTCGCATCTGTAACAAGCAGGCCTAACGCTAAATGAAGACAAGTGCGAAATAGGGAGAAATGAACTGGTATTTTTGGGACACATCTTCTCAAAAAAAGGGATGCGACCAGACCACAGCAAAGTGGAGACGCTGGAAAAAGCGAGTCCTCCGGCCGACGTTGCAGAAGTGAGGTCATTCCTTGGGCTTGCCAGCTACTGCACTAGATACATAAAAGACTTCGCCACAGTGAGCACACCACTTAGGGAATTAACGAAGCAAGGCCAGACCTTCATGTGGACACAAGAATGCAACAAGGCGTTTGAGGCCTCAGACATGCGGTGATAGCGGTGGACCATCTTGCCTACTTCGATCCACTGCTGTGCACGGAACTGACGGTGGACGCCAGCCCGGTAGGACTAGGAGCGATCTTAGCACAACACATGCCAGGCAAAGATTCTCCAAGAAAGATCGTGGCATATGCAAGCAAAAGCCTGTCCGACATTGAGAGGGCATTCTCGCAGCCAGAAAAAGAAAGCCTCGCAGTAGTATGGGCGTGTGAGCACTACCACATGTTCATCTACGGGAAACCATTCACTATCATAACAGACCATCAGGCCCTAGTGACAATCTATGGAAATCCAAATGCGAAAATACCACCTCGCATCGAGCGCTGGGGCATAAGACTGATGGACTATAACTTCAAGATCGTGCACAAACCAGGGAAAGAACATAACCCGGCGGACTACATGTCGCGGCATCCTCTACCACAGAGAACTCAGGACACATCAATAGCGGAGGAATATCTGAACTTTGTACTGAAACAAAACACTCCGGCATCGATAACTATAGCAGAACTGGAGCAAGAAACAGAGAGGGATGCCATGATGCAGGCGGTGAAAATGGTGACAAGACAGCAAAGATGGAGACATGTCAACAACAATAGCATCATGGAAGAAGGAGTGAACATGGAGGAAATGCTGGCGTTCAAGAAGGTTCATGAAGAACTATCAGAGACCGTGAATGGAATAATAATGAGAGGAAGAAGAATAGTGATGCCAAGGGTCCTGCGCAAACAGACTGTAAACTTGGCACACGAATCACACAGAGGCATGGTTGCGACAAAGAAACTGCTACGGGAGAAAGTGTGGTTCCCTGGTTTGGACAATATGGTGGAGACCACCGTCACAAATTGCCACATCTGCCAAACGACAGGGCAGCCAGCAAAACCAGAACCACTACAAATGTCAGAGCTCCCGCGGGCAGTGTGGACAGAACTGGCAGCAGATTTCTACGGACCTCTAGAAACGGGCAACTACTTGCTCGTGATCATTGATGAATACTCAAGATTTCCCATCGTGCGACAAGTCTCGTCAACATCAGCAAGTGCAACGTTGCCAATACTGGATGACATACTCGCAGCCTGGGGTTCCCCACAAACACTAAAGACAGATAATGGCCCGCCATTCTCAGGGGAAGAATTTCGAAAGTTTATGGACTATCTAGGTATTCATCACAGGAAAATAACACCTCTGTGGCCACAAGCAAATGGCATGGTGGAACGATTCATGGGAAACATAAAAAAGGCAGTCCAAAGAGCAAAGCTGGCACAGATATCAATAGGCCAGGCCCTTTGTCAAGTACTAAGAGACTATCGAAACACCCCTCACAGCTCCACGGGACGGTGCCCCGCTGAGCTGGTGCTAGGCAGAACAAGCAGGACAAGGCTACCACAGCTGAAAGCACCAGCAACACCAGAACACAGCAGCATTGCCGTCAGAGACCAAGAGGCCAAGGAAAAAATGAAGGCGTATGCCGACGCCAGGAAACATGCCACTCCAGCGCACCTCAAGCAAGGGGATGTCGTGGTGGTACGCCAGCGGCAGCTGAGAAAATCGGACAGCCCATTCTCCAAGGAACCATTAACGGTGACACAGGTGAAAGGGCCCATGATAACAGCAACAGCAGGCCCGTACCGGATAACGCGGAACAGCTCTCACTTCAAGGAGCTAAAGAACATGGAGGAAGATGGAGGAAACACAGCAGCAGGAGACAAAAGCACAGACGAGAGACCGGATGAGGACTGGCAGAAAGACAAGGGAGAGACACATCAAAGAAGAGAGTGCAAAAGACCAAAAAGACTGATTGAAGAAATGTAACGATGAAGACAACGAGACGTCATTGGACACATCTCTCTCTCTCTCTCTCTTTTTCTCTCTCTCTATCTCTCTCTACAGCTCTTTATCACTCACCACCCTCTTCTGTCATTTTCCTGCAACAAAAGGGGAGATGTCGTGACCTGGGCACAAGGGCACTAGGACCCTGTACCCGACGGGTGGGAAAGGGGTGAGAACCGGACACCACTTCCGGTCAGGGGAGTGGGGAGGAAGGCAGACCACGAGGACAGAGGGAAGCGAGTGGACGTGGGGTCAGTGCAGCAGCAGCGAGCCAAATAAATAAAGAATTCGTAAACCCTCCTACCTGACTCCTGTGAGTGCCTGGGACCGGGGACACGACAGCGGGGACCACTGGAACACATTTTGAAGACCAGCTCTTACTTTTCCCCATCAGACTTTGGCCCAGAGAAAGAGAAAAAAAACACAGAAGGAGGAAAGTAGGAGGGAGAGAAAGATGGAAAAATAGCGACAGCATGAAAGCAGTAATGAAACACAACCTGAAACAGTGAGTCACAGGGGCAGGGAGTGTCTGGTGGTGGATAAAAGAGGCATGCGGTGCAAACAAGACTAATCAGCCTTGGTATTCATCACCCATGGCATGCGAGAGTGCCTGCCATGGGCTTGTGAATAACATTTTAAGCACCAGCACTTATTCTTTTACAAATTAAGCACTGCTTCCTACCATTTTAAAGATCGTTACATTAATGCAGCTCAGGTGTTTCACATGAATTACTTCCAAGTCGAATGAATACACCGCTTCTGGAAAGCTTCATCTCTGTACCACTGCCAACCCTTTCACCTTCTGTAATGAATTGAAATCTACCTCTTTGGCATGAAGACAGCGCCGTCTCTCTTAATAACCATCCTCCAAGAAGATGGAAGAACTGTGCTATGCCACCTCTAGCCAGAACCAACACCCGTCCTCCCAATCGTGGCACTCCTCTGCTGCCGAGTGAGATCACACACTCACCTTGACTCCTCCGGTGGAGTCTCTGCCATCTGTGCTTTCACTGGGGCTCCTCAGTGTAGGGACAATGCTGCGTATCTGCAGTGCTAAGTGTGGTAATACAATCACATAGCATGTAATGCAATGCATAACAGGCCAGACATTGGTCTGCAAAGGCGTTATATTTAAGAATCTTATTTTATTATTTCTGCCCAGTAGGCCTGCCAAGCTTTGGATGGTACAAATCTAAAATAATGCTTCTAGAACATTAAATATCTCCTTTGGCCCATGAAATCCTGGGGGTTTTGCAGAATTTGAAGTCAGCAAATGACATATTCTTAATGTTAATAAGTGCATTCTGCCAAGAGTGCTTCATCTAGAAAGAAAAAGAATACATTCTTTTCCGCACTAGTGTAATTTTCAAGTTGAAGAAGGTTGCAGGGATGAATATGTTACACCAGCCTGAGAACATTTCAATCACACTGGTTCTGTTAGCCCACTATGCCCTCCATCAGAAGCAGGACAGAGGGACATGAGGCCCCTACCGGACCTGAGACATACTGACACCATGCAGGGAGGTATGTACAGTGTCCGGTAAATACCTCCTTTCCCACGTTTAAACGTATAAATGGTGCATTACATTCGGAGTTCGGTGTCTACTCCAATGAATTAAACATGTCCCAGTAGTTACTGGACAATATTCCTCTGGTGTGTGAGGTTTGACCAATAATTACCGGGTGCGGCAAACTCCACATTGCTTGGAATTCTGACCCCTGCAAAACAAACAGTGGTTTGAGCAGGTATCGGAATTTATAGAACAGTGGCGATGGGGTGTAGAAATAAAGGGGCACATGCATCAAGCTAGGCAACTGCGATTCCTTAATAGCGATTATTAAGGAATCGCTATTAAGGAATCACAATTGCCTATGCATGTAGGTTTTGCAAAAATATTTGCGATTCCTACAAATTCCTTAATTGCGAATCGCAAATTGCGATTCGCAATTAAGGAATGCCTTTCCATTCATTCCTATGGGCCTAGAGGCCCATAGGAATGAATGGGAAGCCATTCGCAATTTGCGAGTACCAAATAGGTACTTGCAAATTGCGAATGCAATTTGAAGGGTGCTAGGGGGCCTTAAAGGCCACCCTGCTGCACCACCAAATTTGGCAACTGGGCTCATGTAGCGCACACATATGCCGTAAGGGCATATGTGTGCGCCACATGGCACTCTAAAAAATGCACTTTTGTGCATTTTTCAAAGTTTTGCAAATTACCATCAAGTTCAGATTGATGGTAATTTGCGACCCCTATTAGCGAGATCGCTATGTTTTTCAGTTTAGTGCATTGCATTTAAGGAATAGCAATTTGTGATTCCTTAAATGCAATCGCAATTAAGTAATCGCAATTGTGCAATTCCTTAAATTGCGATTTTTGCATTTGGGATGATGCATCCCAAATGCAAAAATACAGGTCGCAAAGGGGCAGATTCTGTGAATCTGCCCGTTTGCGACCCGATTTTCGGATGATGCATGGGGCCCAAAAAGCCTTCACCTTTTTCACGTGTCTTTAAAGAAGTCGGTATGCCTCTCTTTTATATGCCTTGTTGTTTATCATTTGCAGCTTACTTTGGCATTGCTGGTTAGAAACGAGAATCAAAACAAAAAGAAAAGCTAATTACATCCGAGCAGCTTGCCAAGAACAGCAGAAATCCTGCCATCTGCGGCTTCGTGGTCCCAGAACCTGGAGAACACATTCCTCGCTGGCAGGTTCAGGGGCTTCTCCGAGTAAATGTTTTGTGATTGCATCGAGCTCTTATCTTGACAACCCAGGAAAGTTATGTACTTTTCACTCACTTCGTTTTGCCAGAGGGAAATTGAATTGCATCTAGGTGTGCAAAGGCGCAGAGGAAACTGTATCCCGCAGAACCGTAGCATCTGTCACCACCTCCGCTGTCGTGATTGTCAGGGGAGCCACGGGGTGGGCTCTCAGCCCCTGTGAGTTCCTTGTCCTGGCTGTGGGTCCAGCAAAATGAGACTTACGTTCCCCAGCTCTACAATCAACTAATGAAAAGGAAGCCCGAGTGCCTTGGGAGATGCTGGCTTTGTTCAAGGCAACATGAGCAGGCATCTTACAGTGAGGACACCATCTCACAAAAAACTGATTTTTAAAAAAGATTTCTTATCGGTCATAACAGAAGAAATACACCATCTGTCCAAGTGAAGCCCAGGTTTTCATTCAGTGTTTGCACATATATGTTTTATTCAGAGTCCTTATGAAACATGCTATCAATTAAATATGCTGAAGATGAAGGCAGAGCTATCACAGTCTTTCGGGTGGGCTAGGAGTCAAGACAAGAGTGCGGGGCGTAACATAGGCCCCCGCATCGCCCGCGGTGCGGGGGGCCCCTGAGCTGCAGGGGGCCCCCTCAGCACCGCACTCAGGCCTGAGCGCTCCGGATAAAATCAGGAGCGGGGGCCCCTCTGTGTACATTGCAGGGGGGCCCCTTAAACGTTCTTTACGCCACTGCAAGAGTGGCCTGTGCAGGTAAGAGCAGTGGGGAGGGGTGGGGGACCCGTCAGACGACGACGAGGGAAAATTAAAGAGGGAAAATGAAATAAATATTGAATTTTCCCTCGTCGTCGTCTGTCGAGCCTGCATCGCATTTGGCAATGCAGCGCGCGCAAAGAAATTTGTTTTATTTATTTATTTGTTTACTTACCTCTGTTCGGCCGTATGCCGCAGTTTACTACCCCCCACCCTGCTCCTCCCCGCCCCGCCTCACCGCCCCGCGGCACTCCCTCCACGAGCCGCTACTGCTTATGTTGCTACCACACATGCCAGCAAAACATCAACAGATCACTACAAATTGCCTAAAATTGCCTTTCTGGTAGAGGAAAGGGAAAGCCCAAAAAGCAAAACATCATTTTGCCTGGCTTTCTGAAAAAGCTTGCACTGAGGATTCTCTAAATAACGTTACGTTCAAGCCTGGGTGGGGGACATTGGTGTGGGTGTCAAGAAACCGGTGCTTGGGTATGGCCAGGGCATATGCGAATAGTGCAGTAGAGCACAAAGAGGTAAGGATGCAGAAACAGTGGCACAGGTAAATGGAAGAGAAAGGGAGGTGCACAGAGAGACAGTGTGCGCTTTACAAGATGTGCAGGAAAGCGTCCAATGTGATGCTGAGAGATGCCTGTGATAGAGAGAAGGGAAGGGTGCATGACAACAGAGCTGTGTCTGAGGTGTATGATCGAGGAAGGAAAAAGTTGAAGGAGAAAGTAATAATTCGAAGAGTGTATAGAACCCGCCCTATATCCTGCACATAAATGGTTGTGGGAGCCTCACAAAATATCTTTACCACGCATATGCCTTTACCACACAGATTTTTATCACACAAATACCTTTAGCATGCATGCCTTTACAATGAAAATGTAAGTATTTCGTAGGTAAGTGTATTTTCAGAGTTTAGGGTAGAAGGGTATTTGGGTGGCAATGGTGTTTGTGGGGGTTTAGGGTGGGTAGGGGTATTATATATATATATATATATATATATATATGCTTTATAGTTACCTCTGAAATATCGACATTTTCATTGTAAATGCATGCATGGTAAACATTTGTCTGGTAAAGGCATATGCGTGGTAATGAAGATGTGGTAAAGGCATGTGTGGTTCTGTCACACATCCAAGACAGCTGTTTACAATGGCTTTAATACTTCATAGGTACTAACCGGCTCTCCAACAGTGACATACAGTTGACAAATGGTCCCCCAGAGTCAATGCACCACAGTCTTAACCTGCAGCAACACTGCTGTACTCTACCTTTTACTCACAGACAGCTGTGCTTATGCACCTCATTTGCCACCTACATCAATTCCTGGCCCTTATTTTCCTGTACTTTCACCAAAAAATTCAGCAAACTTTGACCTGGGGTAATCCATTTGTTTTAGTACTTGGACCCACAAACACTCAGTGACCCCAATCCTACCATACCTCTTCCCTCACTATTTTAACAATGTGACCTGCACACAACAGTGTGCCTTGGTTAGTAGAAGGAGCCCACTTGCAATTCCACACTGACAGACACACACACAGCCCTGCCAATGCACTTCAACATGAAGACATGAATTGCCCCGGGCTACTCCATTAACTCCTGATACAACAATGCTAATACATGTCAATTCAGAGCTGATTTTTAATATTGTTATATGGGGTTATGTGGCCCTTAGATACATTGTCGACATTGCTAAGTTAGCATGAGTTTTGCTTGCCCTTTGCTGCTGCTTTTGCGCACGCCTCTGCTAAGAGTTTGTTTTCGCGACACTTTGCCTCTGCCCTGTACATGATAACAGATTGTTTTTCACGTTCCCAGCTTTCCCTTCAATTCTGTCTGAACATATGTGCAAGGTCGATCAACAATGTCTCTTGTTATTCTGTTCTGGTCAGTCCCTATTACCTAGACAAAACATGTTACCAACAGCTGCAGTATGGAAGAATCGAGCTTTGATATAGCGTTGTTGCATGTTTTTGAAACACACTCGAAGAAAGCCGTTCCATGGAGCTGAGCTCTGCTGTTCCTATGATGTAAACCTTTGTGTTTAGGCTTTCATGTAGGGGGTCTGCTAATAATGTCTAGAGATCTTCTGTTATATAAAATAACTTCTTACTACAAAGGGGAGGGTGATTAGGCCCAGTTATTTTGCCTTTTTCACAGTCTTTATAAAATGACGACTCCTTTTGTATTCTATGGTATTGTAACAATGCTAATAATGCTTGCCTTATGCATTTTGCTGCTGGTTGTGGTTCGCATACTGTTTTATGAATCACTATAGTCAAAATAAACATTTTGAACTTATTTAGTGACTCTGATTGTTTTTGTTGTGGACAAGTACGTGAGAGCGAAAGAGTGTCTTGTTCCCGCGACTCTGAGGTGAGTCGGGAGTGCTCATGTTCTGGGTTGTCTAAACATTCGTAGCTTCTTGATATTTGTAGGAGACCGAATGAGACACTATTGCTAGTCGGTTGGGATTTTGGGTACTAAGGTGATAGGAGGTACACCCCTATTTACTGAGGTCCTGTTTTCTTGTGCATTGTTCTGTGTATGAGCAGAATCCCCGCAACATGGCGCCACCAACGTTTGGTCTGGTTCTTATCTGCGAGCCGCTTGAGTAGTGCTCGTGCTGGTCCACAATACCCTCACTTCTGTTTCCGGAGACAGATGTGACGGAGTATCCTCCTATATTGACATTTTTATAGGTTTATTCAAGCTTGAAGTTTTAAAAGGTCTTTCTTTTCTTATAACCCGAGTTTGTGCTGCCACTCTTTAAGTTGTTCTACTGTCCTCTCTGTAATGGCTGTTGATATTCCGGCTCATAGCAGAGCCGCGCTGAGGGCGCACTTGACTCGTTATGCAGTCCCTGATGCTGGGGCCGCGCTTATTTTTGTGGTGGAAGCAGATCCGGCTCACCAGTTTGAGGTTTTTTACTCTTGGGTCACCTTACCGGCGGTGGATGGAACTGATGATATGTTTCACACATATACTCCCACTGCCGTTCCTCAGCAATATCAACCTTATAGAGCTCTTGAGATTCCGCTTACAGCTTGGCAACACCGTATTTGGTTTAATGGCGCTCTTCCTCACCCATTAACGTTAGTCCGTTTAGGCCCTTTATCTATAGATGGGGCCACGTGGCCTGTTTTGGCTGGGTTTACCCCGCACCCACGTGCTTTTACAATTGCGACTCTGGCAGAGCTCCGCGTCTTACATACATTGTTAGTGCGCGTATATAGAGCTGTAATACAGTACGCAACACGCACCGTCCAGGTGGGACCACCTGGCCCTGCTGTACAACCTACGGGTCCTGGTGGCGTGACCATCAGTCCCGTTATAGTTAATTCTGTCATGAATAAGGATGAATTTCCTTATTGGCTTGCCGAGAAATTTGGACAGATAGAAGCTGTCTTTCCTAATACCACTCCTGTGGAGAAACACAGGATATTAACTATTAGTTTACCCAAAGACTTAATTCCCGAATTGGCTGATTATAACACGTGGGGCAGGGTGTTTACAGCAGTATATTCTATGTGTTTCGGCACTCCCTCCATGACCGTACTCCCCTCTGTTATTAAACGCGTTCAAGATGAACACGGAGCAGAAGCGGCTGTCGAGCTGGGGATGAGACCGGTGGGAATGTTCGACGTGGTTGCAGATATGATCCTTGCGAATGTCAAGGGCGATGCCGTTAGCTTTCAAGTAGCAAACTGCTTAGAAGCTGTCGCAGAGGCTGACAGACCGCGAGAATTACCAAAGATCATTGCAAAGGCATATAAAACCATAGGCCGCAGGTCTGGGGAATAACCCTACGAATCAAACACAAACGCAGTCTGAAAGTCAACAGAAGGCCCAGCCTGATAAGGATGGGCGCCCTTTCTTTCCTAAAAAGAATTGGCAAAGAAATAAGAAACAGGGTTCCCAACAGCAGAAGCAGGATTCGCGTGCCAGTTCACCGACCCCTGATGCTTCTGAACGTACTTATGACTTGCGCGATCGCGCTAAAATTAAGTCTCCTGATAGATTTCAGGTTCCTGATCAGCGTTCTCCTCATTCTTTACAGGAAGCATCAGGCTCACAAGCCGGTGGTGGCGATCGCCAGGATCGGGGTAGAAGTCAGCCTGCCTCACAACTTCGTGAACAGCCTCGACAGTTTGAAGTCAAGGACAAGCAGGGTGATTTCGCTCGTATCCGACCTCCTTTTCAAAAGCAAAAGGTTGCCGCTTTAACGGCGAGATATGCCACAGACGGTGAGGACGCGACTCCTGGATTGGACTTGGGCAGTGACTCTGCTCGACAGCGCGGCGGAAGTTACCATAGTCAGGGAGGCTCTGCGTCCCCGTCTGGATGTGACAGCAACTGACACATTTGTTACTATTGAGACTGCAGATACCCGGGTTGCCCCCCCGGATAGACTCTACGAAGTCCTTTTCCAAATTGAAGGTGATATACTACGTCCCATTAAGGTGGTTTTCTGGGAGAATTTAACCGCTACATATGACATTTTATTGGCGGAGAGGGATTGGCCTCCACCCTTTGTGTTAGCCTCTTCTAGAGGGGAAGATGTGATACTTCCGAGTTTTTCACGTTGTGTCCCTGAGGGACAAGCGCAGGCTTTCGCAGAGGAATGGGCTTTGGCCTTAGCCCCAGCGGTGTATCGCAATCAGGTGGGTTGGGAAGTTGATTCACCAGCTCATGAAATACCGTTGCGCTCTATGTCACAACCTCAACCTCAATATCCCATCAAACGTGAAGCGAAGGCTTCGGTTTGTGACATTCTACGACAATTGGAGTATCAGGGGGTAATTGAGTCATAACGTAAGATTCCCACTGGACCCTCATATATCCGGGGTCAATCAGTAGATAAGAGGCTTGTGTGCCTGGGCCACTGATATCCGAGACCCCCGCAGTATTCAACGAACAGATGCATCTGTTCGTTGAATACTGCGGGGGTCTCGGATATCAGTGGCCCAGGCACACAAGCCTCTTATCTACTGATTGACCCCGGATATATGAGGGTCCAGTGGGAATCTTACGTTATTTCAACTTATAATCTAGCATTACTACCTTATTGGACAGTAAATTCATCTTTGGAAGCCCTGATGAAGTCCATGAATTGGACGAAACGCGTCGGCTGTCTGGCTGCTGTTTTTTTACTATAAAAAGAAGAATAAAGGAAATACTTATTTTGATATTCTTTGGATGGACATAATTCTTTCCCCCATTTGATTGGTGGTGCACTCCACATTGGTGTTAAAATTTGATTTTGGTCTCGTTAGACTGCTCCTTGGAAACAGCAGGAGTGGTGGATGTGCACACTCTCTGACTGATTGGACTCAGAACATTGGACTCTTTGTTTGGGTAAAAATATTGGGGGAGGTGCGTCACATGCACATTTGGTGTATGGTTTAGGTTTGATGTTTCAATTCTGGGGGTAATTGAGTCATGTACATCACCTATAAATAATCCTCTCTTTACTGTCCCTAAACCTGATGGATCTTTTCGGATTGTGTTAAATTATAGAAATTTGAACAGTCATTGCCGCACCTTTGCGGTACAAAACACACACAGTTCAGCGCTGGTGAATAATATTGTTCGTAAAAAATACAAAACGACACTTGACATTTCCAATGGTTTCTACAGTCACAATCTCGACCGTGCGAGTGGTGTCCTGACAGCATTCAGTGCCGTCGGAAATCAGAAAAAATTTACACGGTTGCCTATGGGGTATAAGAATAGCCCCGGGGCATTTGCGGCGCGCATTGTGTCTTTGTTGCATGACATTGACCCTGAGGCCTTGTCGTACGTTGATGACATCTATTTGACTGACGACGACCTCGCCCCGCATCTTGACCGAGTCGACCACATAATATTGTCTTTTGCCGACTACGGTTATAAGTTCAATTTTGCAAAGTCACACATTGCCCATCTGGCAGTGCTCTTTTTGGGCTATGAGCTCAATAACAAGGGAAATGGTTTAGCACCTCACTTCCTAGAGAATTGTGCACATTTGCAACCACCTTCTTCTTTGAAAAAGTTACAATCTCTGCTGGGTTTTTTTAATTTCGGGAGGACTTACATTCCCGATTATGCCCAGCGTATCAAACCTCTTTATGCGTTGATACAACCTAAGTTTTCATCTGCCAGCTGGCTTCCGGAACATACTTCCATTCTGCAGTCTTTGCAGGTGGATTTGCTTGCGACTAACTTCCTAATGACTCGTGATAACACCACCAACCTGGTAATACGTATCGTTTCAGGGGCGGTGGGTACCACGTACTTAACATTCAATGAAGGAGACACAATACCTATTGCATACAAATCACACTTGTACACTGCGGCTGAAATGCGTTTTTCCTGTTGAAAAAATTTTGACGGCAGTGCAGATGGCGATTCTAAAGGAACGCTCACTGGCGCAGGGCAAACGCATTCTTATGGTCACCCCTTTCCCTGCTTTGGAAGCGATGACTAAAGCTAGTGTGCCTAACTTGAAGGCATGGCACCCACGTTGGATTCAGTGGGCTACTTCCTTGACATCTTCGGATGTGACATTTGTCTTTGATCCATCACTTCAGACTCAGGAGTATTTGCAGTATGAATTTGTTCATCCTCCTCCTTTGTCGCTTCTTCCTCTGAGTGAATACAAATGCATCATTTATACCGATGGCTCGGCGCAACCGGCCACGGGTTCCAAACATGCTTATTCTGCGGCTTGCGCTATTGTGGCTGGCTCCATTGAAGATGGAGAGTTTAAGTCTTCCATTGTGCACACTCAGGCACTAGGTGACTGTACGGCGCAATAGGCGGAGCTGCGTGCTCTTGTACTTGCTCTCGAGTTTGCTGTTCCTCTTGTGAATACTCTTATTGTTTGCGATTCTTACTATTGTGTCCAGTCGTTCAATGACAACTTATTCTTTTGGTCTCAAAATGATTACCGCGATTCGAAAGGCAGTGCAATTAAGCATAAAACGCTTTGGGTTCGAGTCGCAGATCTTAAACAACGTCTGCCTCTCACACATGTTATTCACACTCTTGGCCACCAGCGTGTCAGAACTCACGCTCTTGGTAATACTTTGGCTGATGAAGCAGCCAAGTCTGCAGTAGCCACGTGTTCTGTAGCAGCAGTTACAAGATCTATGACTAAGATTGATAATGAGATTCTGGCAGCGGTCGCTGCAACTAGAGAGGGAGGTAATTATCCTGCGGGTTTCCCTTCTAATTACTCTTATCATGTATCTCCCGAACAGGTTCCTTATGCTACCATTCCTTCGGTTGGGGATCGGCTGATTCCCAACTCTGACCGCAGACAAGCTTTGATCAAAGCCGCATACGAAGGCATTGCTTCGGCCCATGCTGGTGTGTCGGCAACAGTCTCTATTCTTCAGCAACGTTACTGGTGGCGTGGTTTATATAAACAGACTCGTAACTATGTTCTTTGCTGCGATGTTTGTCAACAAATCAAACCTTCGACGGTCCCACGTCCGCCACAAACTCAGTTATGTATTTCTAATAGACCTTTTGGCTGTGTCTATCTTGATCACTGCGGTCCTCTTTCTTCTGATACTGCATACAAGTATATCTTGGTTGCGGTTGATTCGTGCACTCGATTCTTGTGGGTCTGGCCACAACGTAGTGCTGACGCTCGAAATGTCATCAGGGATTTGTGTGTCTTTATCCCGATGTTTGCCTGTGGTACCTTCCATTCTGACCAAGGTCCAGCGTTTGCCTCTAAGGCTTACAAGGATGCGATGAAGTCGTTGGGGGTACAGGTGCAGTTTTCGTCTCCATACAGGCCTGAGGGCAATTCAGTTGTGGAGCGAATGAACCGTGACTTAAAGCAATCCTTGACAGCTAGAGTCTTAGGTACTGGCAGGGACTGGCTGTCCCACTTGTATGGGGTCCAACGTGCACTAAATAATCTCCCTAGAAGATCTCCGGGTGGGCGGACCCCTTACAAAATGCTCTTTGGCTTTCACATGTTTGTTCCTGACCGTGATGGTCTGGACACTGTGGCGGCTGCCTCTCAGTTTGACGTAGATAATCATTCTGCTATGTTACAGGATCTACAAAAGACACGTGATACTCTGGCAACTGAGCATTTACCATCTTCGCCTGCTGATGCACTACTGAATTCTGTTACCGGTTGGCTTCCTAAAATTGGGGATCTGGTGAGAGAGAAGATTGAAAATAAAAAAGAATTTGGTCCCTCTTACCGTGCTCTTGTTTCAGTACTTGGACTGAAGGGTACTCGTACAGTCATTTTACCACCGTTGCCAGGTCGCAAAGACAACAGGTACATCTCAGTGGACAATGTCAAGTTACACCGTGTGGCCGATTCAGAATAGTGTGACACCTGCAGTTTCGTGCAACGCAATATCTTTAGCACCGTTAACTTTGTCGTCACCTGCTGCCACAAGAATGTCTGCTCATATGATGGACACTGTAATTGATCTTCAGCCTTTGCGACAATCCTCTTCTGCTATGGATATTGTGTGCCCTTTTCCGGGAATTGATTCCGTGAGTGAGATGCCATCTAGCCCATGAGTACGAATGGACCATTCAACGCTTTCACCTTTGCTTGCATGTCCAGTGAGTGCCTGTGATGGAGAACCGGCACACCTTTCTTCTGCCTCATCCTCCTCATCCTCCAGTTTGTCTGATGCACCTAAGTCTAAGGGGCATATTCACAAGGAGCTATCGCCGAATTAACGGCACCTTATCGCAGCCAAAGTCGTGATAAATTTACCTCCCCATTCACAAGCCGGTGTTAACAGCCCACAGCACCAGTTTACCCGCAATAGCAGCCGCAAAAAACATCGCCACAGAGGACCCCCGCAAATATCGCTAATGAGATGCAGAGTAGGCGTTCCCGTGACAAAAGTCGAGACATCACAACTCAACATTCTCAACGACCAGCCACATCGGCGATAATAACACAAAACAGGCGATAAGGCGCATTAGCACCAGGAAATCTACACCTGCTCTTACCTGGTGTAAAGTCGGACGGCAGCCAGCACAACAAAAGGGAGCACAGCCCAGGGCCACATCCGGAGGGCAACAGATGCCATGGAGCCACTCATCATGCGGCCCGGACACCCAAGAGGGCCACAACACCCACCGCCATCACCCCAGGACCCCAACCCACACCCGGAACACCCCCCCCCCCCACGGACCATCCCCAACCCCGGACTAAGAAATTGCACACCAACACCACGAATCCCAAAACAAACATTTTGCCTGATGTCGCACAAGCCGGAAAATAAACATACATGCGTGGCCAGAAAATGGAGAATCAGTCATACAGCAATGCAATCACCAACACAAAACACCATACAAACAAAAGCAGAAACAACCCTTAGGATGAGTCCTAGCTGCTCCCCACTGGACAATCCGTAGCACACAGCCTGGAAGACCAAATCCAAGAGAAGAAGGTGTGCCATGCGCCCAACAAAGGAAAGAGAGGGAGAGAGCAAGGGAGAGAGACGGAGTGAGATAGCACAAGCAGCGCAAGGCCGCTCGGGCACCTGGATCCACATGCCAATATGTGTGTGTGCATCGCCATCCATACACCATGAGCCCAAGGCCGTTTCCCAATCTCAGCGCCAAAGCCACATCACATTCCGAAAACGCAAGTAGTAGTCAGACAAACATCAGGGATGAAAGCACCATTGTCCCAATGCAGAAGGCGGGAGGACACCTGCACCTCTGACCTTGGTCCAGAACGCGCCTGGAACACCCTGATAGAGATGCAATGGCAGATGGGGACGTCTCCCACACCACGCATTCCGCAAATGAACCATCCGACTCATCCACAGCCCACACACAGAAGCCCCTGCCTGTGGTACCCCCACATGGGATGCCCTTGACACTCACAAAAACAGCAACCCATTACCCACAACGTTGCACACACATTCAAATCATTGCTCAGAGCTGTGGCATATCCTCCACACAACTGCCACAGTCCAGAAGAGTGCCTGTTCACGAGACGCACCAACGCAATGGCAGGCCATACCGGGCACATGCACAACCCCCGTCACGTGGAACAGTACCGTGCACGTATGCTGCATTTACTGGGCGCATTGCCACTGGCAGTGCTGCGGATCAGTTACAGGCTCAGCTTCCGCATTGCCCACGTCACCTGCGTCCAGCCCTGGTTCCACTGCCGAACATGCACATTTGAGTGTCCCATGGATGTCTGCCTATCCAACACAACTGTTGATGAATTGGACTATGACTTGTGTCTGCGCCCCCTGTTGGATCACGAACAGGAGTGTAACCGAGACAGCCGTGCATGGGATGCCTTGACATACTGCGTATGTATTGGTAGTTGTGCATGGGAGATTGCACAATTTCTCGTGTGCAGTGACCACATCGAGGCGCTCCCCTATTGGGCTGGGTTGCGGATCGGTGAGACGGCGTGGGCTGAGCACACCTGCCCGGACCAGCTAATGGATTGGCTCACCCTGGTGTTCCTTGAACACGACAACGACGTACTATTGGAACACATTGCACATGAAGCTGCACGGGCATTCATGGACGAGTAACTACGTTCCTGCAGCCACATCCGATTGCCACCCACAGCACATGGCCCAACAACTTGTTGCATCGTGGGGATTGCTCACATATCCCACCACAACAGAGGACACGTCTGACTTCGGTCGGGCTCTGGATGCATGTGCGTGGATTAACGCGTGTGTACACACACCTGTGCAAGGTGACGCAGGTCCATGGTCGGAGCAACACAGCGTCGTCTGGCAACGTTGCCGATTCGGACACACTGCTGGGTGAGAGCACACACATGGCAATGTAGCACGACATGTGGACCTGTCGGACCCTCACACCTGATCACTGTCGGCAGAGCAAACAATCGGCGCACCCCGGAGGCAGTGCACCATGCAGACCCCACGTGCAGTGAGTTGTGCCCCCTCACACGGGGCAATGGGCAGACACCAAACAACACATGACTCATCAAGCAAGGCAAGGTGGGCTGTGAGCGTTGCCATCCGTGATGAATGTTGTCCATTTCAGCCCCAACATTATCTGTTCCTAGACATGTACCCATGCTGTAAGTGTCTTAAGCATGTCCCTGCCTGTTGTGGCCGTTGCCTCGTCCGTACTGACACGCACATGCCAATAAAGCCTATGCCACTCCACTGGTGTCTAACTGTGAGGCGTGTTGTTTAGATTGTCCACTTGTGTACCACAATGAGCATTGTCCCAACACAGGGAGGAACTGACTGATGCATGTGCAATGGGGGTGTGTCCCTTTGGCAAGCTCCACCTCTGTGAGCCAGACATTGTTTTTGGATAGGTGCTGGACGACATGTGCACTTACATGACTCCAGCTATGTGTGTATGGTGTCCAACCTCTGACCATGTGGAGCAATGTCATACATCACAACAGAATGTGTCCACACAGATGTGTGTAAGTCGGTATGCGATGTGAAGTTCTGCTGTCACACGTGGTGTGGGATACCACTCCTGGCCTGCCACTGTTTTGGTCACTCCTACACATGGCCCTATTCAACACATGGACGTGTGCCTACGTTGGGGTGTTGTGAGATTGCTGTTGATGTGCAATGGGGACACAGCTAGTACTCACCTTCACAGTCATCCAATTGGCCATGTGTCTCAGGGATAGACATCCGCATAGATGTCAGTTACCAGGGTGTACCTTCATGTGCAATCATCATCCCCACATCCAGCCATACTTCCATACGTGAGTGAACATAGTGATGACACATCTGTGTGATTTAGAATGTTTTATTCACATTCAGGTGATTTACAGAGCTGGAGCTGTACCTGGCCATCCAAGCCCACATCACATGGAAGCCCAGTGGTGGGCCACCAGAGTCCTTTGGGGATTGCACAGTGATTGGGAAGAGGGAGAGTGCAGTCCGCAGCAGGATTGCTGTGTGATTGGCCAGCGGTGAAAAAATGGCAGTCCGTGTCGGGGTCCGGGTGAATGTCGCAGGGTGTTCCGGAGGTCAGTAGGAGGTATTTCCCAGGGCATGATGCATAGGTCATGACCAGGCAGGGACAGGCCATATGGTGGTGATGGATGCTACTGCCTCCTTCCTCACACAGTAGTTCCCATCCCCTTCTCACTCCCCTGATACGGGTTCTGTGTCCGGTGTGTCCAGTGTGTGTGGCGGGGTGATGGCTGCATCGCTGTGTGCCCCTGACACATCAGATCAGACTGCATAGGTGATGGGGCAGCATCACAGTGTGCCACGGACACATCAGGGGTCGGAGCTGTGTGTGTCGATGTTCCCGCTGCAGTCATCTGGGAACGGCTCAGTGGCAGCAATGGCAAGTTGGAGTACTGCAGGGAGTTGCTGTTCCCAGCCACTACTCGCTGGTGTCCAGCCATGGCAGACATACTTCCAGCCTGCATCTGCTCCATGGTCCCCATTGCCCTCCGCATCTGTGCCAACTCTGTGCTGTCATGGCTGGTGCCTGTCTGACCAGACAGTTCTTGTATTAGACTCATGGCACCAGCGAGGTTAGCCAAGGTCTGTGGCGGAGCATGGTGCGTACAGGGGTGTCCGATAGGGACTGTACGTGGTCCCTGATGGGACTCAGACACCCACGTATGGCATCGAGTTTGGCTGCCACGAGCTCAAAACCCACCCGCAGCTGATGAGCCAACTCCACCTGGCAACCCAACACACGCCGTTGGAATTCCATGTATTGGTCGGGGGGTCCTGGGAGACAGCCGTGGTGGTGTGTGTTTCCTGCTGTGTGGTCTGTGCAGGTGGTGGGGTCACCTCGAGGCAGCTGGCCTGGCCTGCTCCTGGGCGTGGGGTGCAGAGGCTGTCCAGCATCCGTTGGAGGGTGTCTTGACATATGTACAGGTTGTCCTCTTCATCATCAATGGTGGGATGTGTGGTGTGCTCTGCAGGGGTGTTGTTTGTCCCTCTGCAATGTAAAGGGGAGATGCAGGTTAACAGAGTTTCACATGTATGGTGATGATTTGCGGATGTTTACATTCAGACTGCATGCCAATGTACATTGTGACTGTTTGGGGGAGCTGGCTATTTGATGGCAGTCAGTGTGTTTTTCGACTGCATGACGGATGTGTGGTAGTACCCGTACATTATCATCACACAGTGTCAGGCAATGCCAGATGTGAGTGGACAGTTACTACGCACGAGCGGAACCTGTAGTGACCTCTGTCCTGTGGTGTTGCACTTTGTACCACATTGCCTTCATTGCTGATGTTCTGTGATTGCTATGTGTGTGTGCTGCATTGTGGGGGAGTTGCCCCTGCAGCTCTGATTTCGTGTAGCCTTCTCCCTTTGAGGCAGGGTGCCTTTGAATTGTGTGCTTTTCGGGGCCTGATTTGCTTTTGACTTGGGTCATGTGTGCTCGCGGACTGTTTTTGTGGCCTGGTGCATTGTTCGTCTGCTGCGCGTATTGTAAGGCATGGGTTGTGGGTGCACGTGGACACGTCGGAGTGTGACCTGCTCCTTTACGGATGTGATCCGCACTTGGCTACCTCCATGTCGCTTCGTGGGCCATGTCTTTTTTTTGGGGCAGCTGCCATGCTATCGGACATGCAGTGTTACTTGCATAGTCAGTGTGGGTCACGGAGCTGCTGCTTTGCTGGATTCAGCACATGTGCATGGGTCGGTTGTGATATTGGTGATAGGGGGGGCCCCGCTGTGCACATTGTGGATGGGGGCCTACTTGGCGTTTCTATGTGTGCTGCAGTGTGCCAAGGCAATCAGGGACATGTTCCATGGTCATTGTGGGTGTGCTGTGTGCTGCGCGTAATTGTGCATGTGTGCCATTGTGCCCATCTCTCCCCGTCCCCCCCGTCCCTAGTAGTTACTCACCCTGTTGCTGTTGGGTCAGGTCATATCGTGCTGTGTCCAGGCCCCCCAATCCTGCCACCGTCTCCTCACTGCTGACTGTGGCCACCATTTGCTCCAGCTCATCCAGCTCCTCCTGTGTCACAGGACTCCCACCTCCAGTCGCCGTTGCTGCCTCCCTGTTGGCGGCGAGCTTATGTTTGGTTTGACTTTTCAGATCATGCCAGCGCCTCTTGACCTCCTCCAGTGACCTCCTGGACACTCCGACTGCATTGACGTTGGTGACGATGGCCTGCCATATTTCGGTTTGGGTTGCCAGTGCCGCAGTGGAGGTGCCGAACAGTTGTTGATGGTGTTCGGTCACCCCCGTGACGATGATCTGGTCTTCCTGCGAACTGTACCCGGTCTTCCTCTTCCTCTTGTCCTTGCCCTTCCCCGAAAGCGGGGTTCCTGAATGGTCCTCCGTAGGGCTTGTGGTGTTCGGCTTGTCCTCTGCAATCGGTCCGGGTGCATCCATGTTGCTACGCAGTTTGGATTGTTTTTGGGCTTTTTTTTTTCTTTCTTTTATGGTGCTTTTTCCCGCCGGACGCGTGGGATTTACAGGCCTGTGGCTGGTGTTCGGTGATTTCTGTACCGCGATTGTCCTCATTGCATGATTTCTCGCGTTCGCGTTTCGCATTTTTTCGGCGTGGCGTTGATTTTCACGCTGTCATTTGACGCGTTATCTGGTGACTATCGCATGCTACCGCCTTGTTGTGAATGCCACGTTGACACGGGGTTATTGTCCCGTGCTAGGCTGCGATGTTGAAAGTTGCGTTACGCTACTCTTGCGGTAGTTATCACACGTTCTTGTGAATATACCCCTAAGTTGCGTATTTTTTACTCCTGGTTCATAAAGACATACTTCGTTCCCCCATGGACCTACATTTGGTTGGTGCTTATCCGGATATTCCTCTTCATGTCAATTGGTTTTGTGACAGTATTCTTTTTACTTATAAATGGCCATTATCTCCCTGAACGCTCTGCAGTTAAAATGGTCGATGGAACTTTGGCTCCTCACACATCGTCCCATTTCATGAAACGTGACAAGTCTTTTGTGAATATTTCAGCTTTCCCAGTTCCTGATGGCATCGTTTGGGACAAAGTAACTTATGAAATCCATGGCCCGACTGTTTCGCGTCTCATTCGGATGATTGGGATGTGCAGGCAGTTCATGCATTGTTTTCAGATTTAAAATATTATGCTGCCTTTGATGCTGAAGATTTGTATTTAAATTCTGCCAATTATGGTGATCTCTTTTGCTATCAACATTATGGGCATCATTTTTTACACAAATCAAACACCATGAGACCTGTTTTTAATTTTACCCAATGGGAACATTGTCCAACTCCCTTACAGGGGAGTTCTAAAACTCTTAGGAATAAGTTCACCTATTTTTCCAATTATGATTTGGCTAATCCTGAATCCTATTATTTTAAGCTTCAAAAATCCCCTGCATCTAAGTACCTGTTATCCCACACTAAACTAATTTACGCCGACTCGTTTAGAACACAGTTGGCCACACACGGTTATGACCATTGGAAACAGACTATAGATTTAAAATCAATCTGGGGCACAAAGCCATGGCAGGTTCAGGGCACTGAGGCATTACATCGTGCCTGCCTGATCCCGACTCAATTGCTGTTTTTAAATAAAACCATTTATCAAACATCCTGTTATGGCCTTGCAACTGTCAAAAACCTAAATACAATTCCTTCATTAGCTCAATATGACAATTGGCGGTTACATAATAACTACACCATTGAGGCTTTGCAGGCTCTCCTTCAAAATGCCTCCTTTAATGTTTCTGAGATTGATTCATTAGGATGGTTGTTGTGGCAAACTAATGCTAATGCATGCCAGTTGCGTTTCTATAATGTTACACCTGGTTTCATTCAGACTAAGCCTGATCCTCGTTATCCACCTCATCATTCTGTGACTACATACTCAGTAGGTAAATTGTGCCAGCAGTGGCTAGAACACTCTACCCTGGCATCTGTCAAACAGCACCTTTCCGTCCTATCGAATGATATAGATTTGGCTGATTTTCTCCTAGGCCCACGTAATCCAAGGGCCAAGCGATTTCTTTATGCCTCTTATAATGAAATTTGGAAACTTTCACAGATGGAAGCCGCCTTCCGTCTGCGTCAAATTGACCAGGCAAACTTGGAAATGTCCTTGCTGTAGTGGACAACAGCATTAACACGCTTTCTTCACGCATTTACACCTTAGACAATATTGTTTCTTCTGTAATAGATATTGTGCAAAGTGATGTTTCTGTGTTATATCATGGTCAGAATCAGTTAAGGTCGGTCATGCAATTTGCTTGGACGCTGCAGACACTGAAAATGGGTAAAGTGCCTTGGGATTATTTGAATGCCACTGCTTTATTTTTGCCTTTTAACCTGACTGATAAACAGAGGTTTATGTCCATGAAAGATGATGTATACACGCTGTTGCATATTGAACAATTGGAGCCTTTGCCGTTCTCCGTAGCGGAAACGGACTCTGCTGTTTGGTTAATTCATGGCGTTATCACTTTGCCCTTTTCGCTTTTTTAATTTAAATCATGTATGCAACACTTTCCTGTTGGCCGCTTTGAACCACTTGGTAGTGCTTTTCTGCATGAATTATGGGTCCTGCCCTTTGCTTATCGGTGTTTAAGGGAGGATAAAGAGGTTTTCCTTACAGGGGAGGAGTGTGATTCGGTAGTGAGTCACTCTCTAGTGTGCAAACACGTTAAATTACACGGCGAGTGTAACGTGTCAGCCCCCAATCTAGCTTGCTTTTTAAAAGGGACCCCAGTGCCATCCGTCACGCCTGTCTTTACATTGCTTACTAACGGCAGCTATCTCATTTTAAACAATCAAGACTCCTGTGGCTTGCGGGCGGGTGTCCCATACTTGGTAACTGTTTCCCAGTGCGTAACTTGCTATAGCAATGTCCTTTTCCCACCCCCGCAAGGGAGTTTAGATTCTTCGCTTTGGCCTTCCATTCCGACTTTGAAAACAGAGTTCAACAAGTTGAGCAGGCTCAAAGCCCTTTTATTCCAAGAAGAGGTGGCCCTCTCTTCCGCCCGTGAAACATTCAGGTTGCAGGTGGCTTGGACCTTTACTGAGATACAGTCGCTTCTTAACACTAACCTCCCACTTCATTTTGGGGAACTAATTCACCAAATATTTAATGCATCTGATACGACAGGCCTTGCCCATTTTTTTAAATGTGTGGGATCTGGCCTGGTCTCTTCCTTTCAAACTATATTCGGGGTAATACCGACTTTTATTCATTCTATATTTTCCAGCGTTTTCGGAGGGTTCCCCTTAATATTAGCGCTGGCAGCTGGTGTCCTGCTTCTCCTCCTTGTGCTTCGTAATGGCTGCTCACTTTGTGGCTCTGCACAGAGCGGCCCAGCTACAACTGTGCCGTGATCGCCTATATGAGGCTTTTGAATGCTTGCCTTTAGCAACGCTTGGCGTGAGTTACGACTTGACATTCAGCTTTGCCTATTTTACTTGCGTGCAGCCAGTGCTTCATTGCAAAAGATGTCATTTCTGCTGGGCGATGGAACTTTGCTTATCGAACACGTGGTGTCCAATCCCTGATTTCAGCCTGTTGATGGGTCCCTTAGTGGCGCATGACGAGGCTTGTTCTGTGGATGGTCAAATGACGCGTGCAGCTTTACTTGGAATCTTGGATCAATGGGATATCTGTGCGGCTGCGCAGACTTTCCTACAACGAAGTTTCATTGAATATCACGCAAGTTTCCCATTTCTAATTTTGGATGCTCTTGCTTGTGAGAAACATGATTGTTCCTTCGACTTACTAAATTGGATGTCATCGCTTTTTTCTACCAGTGACAAGAGATGAACTATTGGAGGGAATTGCATTCCTTTGCACCCAAACCTTCATGGATTGACTACTTGGGTCGTCCCTGATCCGCTGTCTGGAATACAGACTCTATTTTTCCAGCTCAAAGTGCCGTTAGCTTTTTCTTCGAACTTTCCCTTTTTTCTCCGATTTTTTTGTTTTTGTTTTCAATTTTTTTATTTTATTTTATAGAAAGTCCCTCACCAATATTCTAAACAATGCCGGACTTTTGAACTCTGTTTTTGTTCTTCTTTCTATGTCCTACTGACTTACCAGAGGGAGGGTGTTATATGGGGTTATGTGGCCATTAGATACATTGTCGACATTGCTAAGTTAGCATGAGTTTTGCTTGCCCTATGCTGCTGCTTTTGCGCACGCCTCTGCTAAGAGTTTGTTTTCGCGACACTTTGCCTCTGCCCTGTACATGATAACAGATTGTTTTTCACGTTCTCAGCTTTCCCTTCAATTCTGTCTGAACATAATGTGCAAGGTTGATCAACAATGTCTCTTGTTATTCTGTTCTGGTCAGTCCCTATTACCTAGGCAAAACATGTTACCAACAGCTGCAGTATGGAAGAATCGAGCTTTGATATAGCGTTGTTGCATGTTTTTGTAACACACTTGAAGAAAGCCGTTCCATGGAGCTGACCTCTGCTGTTCCTATGATGTAAACCTTTGCGTTTAGGCTTTCAGGTAGGGGGTCTGCTAATAATGCCTAGAGATCTTCTGTTATATAAAATAACTTCTTACTACCAAGGGGAGGGTGATTAGGCCCAGTTATTTTGCCTTTTTCACAGTCTTTATAAAATGACGACTCCTTTTCTATTCTATGGTATTGTAACAATGCTAATGATGCTTGCCTTATGCATTTTGCTGCTGGTTGCGGTTCGCATACTGTTTTATGAATCACTATAGTCAAAATAAACATTTTGAACTTATTTAGTGACTCTGATTGTTTTTATTGTGGACAAGTACGTGAGAGCGAAAGAGTGTCTTGTTCCCGCGACTCTGAGGTGAGTCGGGAGTGCTTATGTTCTGGGTTGTCTAAACATTCGTAGCTTCTTGATATTTGTAGGAGACCGAATGAGACACTATTGCTAGTCGGTTGGGATTTTGGGTACTAAGGTGATAGGAGGTACACCCCTATTTACTGAGGTCCTGTTTTCTTGTGCATAGTTCTGAGTATGAGCAGAATCCCCGCAACAATATTTGAATATAAAAGGATCTCAGTATGAACCAAAAATAGTCTGTGCAGCATGAAAAATGAAATACCTTTTTAGGTTTGGTGTTAGCCAAGGTCTTTTAATTTTACTAAAATTATATCTAGGATATACTTACTTAAAGGGGCTTTCAGCCAGCTCTCTTCATCCATTGATCTGTTGTTGTATCATTCACATTTTGCTTCCACACACTACAGCACATAGCATGGGGGAGTGGGTCAGCCTACTTAAGTTACTCGTTAACTTCACTTGGACTGCATTTTGCTCTCTCACAATGAGCACATTCGCAGACAAGGTAGTTCCCGCAAATACTGTTGTAAATTCCTTTTGGAGTGTCCTTTGTTGATCTGACTGCCATTTTTTCACACTATACTAGATGGTGTCCATTTGAAACTGTTCTGTATTACATTATTCTCTTTTTATATGAATGCAGTACACAAGGCAGAACACGTTTTCTGGACTCACTTTCACCAATGATTCTTTAATAAACTTTGGCCAGGAAGAAAACCGGCCTTCATTGTGTTTTTTTCCAGCAGTTGTAACACATTTTGCTTTCTTTCTATATCTTTCTTTTGTTTCTTTGTGTTTTTCTTTCTTTTTCTTTGTTTCTTTCTCGCCTTCTTTTTTCTTGCTTTATCTCTTTCGTTTTTGCTTAATTTTCTTCCTTCCTTTCCTTCCTGCCTTCTTTCTTTCCTCCTATCATCCCTGCTTGTTTGCCTTCATTCTTGCTTCGTTTTTCCCTTCCTTTTTCTTTCTCTTTCCTTCTTTCTTTCGCTATTGCCTTTTTCTTTTCTTCTGGTCATTTCTTTTTTCTTTTTTGCCTTCTTTTCTCCTTACTTACCTTCTTTCTTTCTTTCTCTTTTTTCTTCTTTCTTTCTGTATTTCTTACTTTCTTGACTTCTTTCTTCCTTTCTTGCCTTTTTTCTCTTTCTTTCGTTCTTGCTTTCATTTTTTCTTGCCTTCATTTACTCTTTACGTTCCTTTTCTTACTTTCTTTCTTTCCTTACTTTTTTCTCTTTTCTTCCTTTTCTCTTTATGTTTCCTTCCTTGCTTTTTCTCAGTCCTTCCTTCTTTCTTTCATTCCTCCCTTTTTTTTCTTTTCTTTCTTTCCATGTTGTATTTTGTCAACTTTTGTTATATTTTTTTTATGTGTCTGCTTTAAGCAGCCAACACCAGAAGAACAGACACGCAGGCCCTCATCACCACCAGACTGGACTACGGAAACACACTCTACGTAGAAAACACTGCATGCCTCATGAAGAGATTCCAAACAATACAAAACTCAGTGGCAAGACTCATCCTCAACCTCCCCAGAAGGACCCACATTACACCCCATCTCAAGAAACTACACTGGCTCCTGATTCAGAACAGATGCCAGTTCAAGATGCTGACCCATGCCTACAAGGCCCTGCACAACAAAGATCCTGCATACATCAACAAACGCCTTACCTTCCTCCAACCAACCAGACACCTTCGTTCTGCCTCCCGCTTCCTCACAGACACCCCATGGATCCGCCGAACCAACAGCAGAGGACTCTCCTTTTCGTACCTGGCAGCCAAGGCATGGAATGACCTATACCTGCACCTCAGAACTGCACCATCACTCCAGCAATTCAGGAAGCAACTCAAGACCTTGATGTTCGAATGATCATTCCACCACGCAGCAGCCAACTACTTCAGCGCCTCGAGCCCCATGTCATAATTGATGTCATATGTGAGGTTATAAGCAGTGCATGGCGCGGGCACAAGTTATAGTTAGCGTTGCTAACTATAACTGGGGAATTTCAGTGTTTTTTTAGTTCAAAACGTTAATGTTGTCACTAAGAAATTCGCCTAAATATAAAGTTTCTTTTAACCTTTGGTGTTTTTAATTGAATTTCTAAGGTTTTTTAAAAAACAAAAACAGATAATTTTATTACACCTAACTATAACGTTACTTTGACCTTTTTTTTTTCCAGTGAATTTCTAGTTGTTTTTTTTAAGTAAATTAATTATTTTTGTGAGTGTATGTGTGGTAGAATGACTATAATATATGTTGTGTTCTGACATTATTTTAGTGAAAGAATGTTTTTTTATTGTAACAAAACAGGATATGGTTCACGCTGCAAAATCTTTGTCAAATGTGTGTGAGTATTAAACAGATAAATATTTAATACAAATTGTTTAGTTGCTCAATTATTGTAACTCTGATATCAAGATATGTCACCAGCAATCTTTTTTGAGGTGTTATTACTCTTGCAGTGATGGGTGTCCATAGTTGGGTGTGTAGAGGGACTGGCTTCTCTGCTGAAACCTCTGTTTGTAATGATGGGTGTGAGGAGTAGGGTGTGGGGAGGGACTGCCCTCTCCTTTTAGATCGCTCTCTCAGATGACGGGTGTGCGCAGTAGGGTGTGTGGAGGGACTGGCCTCTTCTTCCAGACCTGTCTCTCAGATGACAGGTGTGCGTAGTAGGAGGGTATGTGGAGTGAATGCCCTCTCCTTTTAAACCTCTCTCTCAGATGGCAGGTGTTCGTAGTAGGTTGTGTGGAGGGACTGGTCTCTCTGCTTCACCTCTCTCTGTAATGATTGGTGTGTGTGTGTAGTAGGGTGTGGGGAGAGACTGGCCTCTGCTTTCAGACCTCTCTCTCAGATGACGGATGTGCATAGTAGGGTGTAAGGAGGGCCTGCCCTCTCCTTTCAAACCTCACTCTCAGATGACAGGTGTGTGTAGTAGAGTGTGTGGGGGGACTGCCCTCTTTGCCAGCCTCAGCCTGTTCAGGTAAGAGCGGTGGGGTGGTAGGGCTGGGTTGGGGGGATTCGACAGACGACCACAAGGATAAATTAAATAAATAATAAAATTTCCCTCACGTCTTTCAAAATCCCCCCTCCCGGCCCCACCGCTCTTACCTGCACGGGCCGCGGCTACTCTCTGCTGAGATCTCTCTCTGTAATGATAGGTGTGCATAGTAGGGTGTGTGAAGGGACTGGCCTCTCTTTTCAAACCTCTCTCTCAGATGACGGGTGTGCTTAGTAGGGTGTGAGGAGGGACTGCACTCTCCTTTCAGACCTCTCTCTCAGATGATGGGTGTGCATAGTAGTATGTGGGAAGGGACTGCCCTCTCCTTTCAGACCTCTTTCTCAGGTGATTGGTGTGTGTATTAGGGTGTGTGGAGGGAACTGCTTCTCTTCTGAAACCTCTCTCTGTAATTATAGGAATGCATAGTAGAGTATGAGGAGGTACTGGGTTTTCCTTTCAGACCTCTATCTCAGATAATGGGTGTGCACAGTAGGGTGTTTTGATGTGCCTTAACTCTACTCACAACTCTTCTCAAACCAATGAGCATAAATAGTAGAGTCTGATAAACACCGTATGCAGTAAGACTCCTTCATACAGTAATAAGCATGCATAGCAAAGTGTATTGAAACATCACCAACTCTTCCTACTTTTCACAATCCTGCAAGAGTCTCACGAGATCGTAACATTTTAACCAAAAAAAGATTTAACCTTCTAATCATCATTGTACTCATCTCTTACACACTTCTTCTCAAAAACAAGGACCACAATATGTATTTCTACTAATAGAGAATATTGGGAACTCATCTACTCCTTATTCCCACGAGATCATAAAAATGTGTTAAAAACAATATACATTGTTACCTTCACAGTAGTTATCCCTTAGACACCTTTTCTCTAACTCTAGGGGGACAGCATGCTTTTCTGCTGCCCCCTTATATAGCTTTTTTTACTTCATGTCCACAACATGTCCAGTTTTAAAACTATGGAACAGATTTACACCAAATCACAAAAACACAGATCTAGCTTCCTGCTAAATTTGGTGTCATTTAGTTCAGTAGTATTTGCTAAAACCTGTCTTAAAGAAGTCTATGTAAAATGCATGGAGATTTTGTGTTTTGGGCCTCCCCTTTTTTCTTGGACACCACTTGACGGCTCACTGCGAAACTTTCCAGGAAGGAAAGGATGATCTTTGCTTTTTGAAAGTTTAGTGGAGATTTGTCAAACGTAGCCAAAGTTATTAGCAAACCAAAAATCTCTTCATCCATGGAAAAGTAGACCTGACTTTGGTGCTTTTAGTTCAACCTTCACAATACATTCCATAGAAAGATTTAACCGCCTCATCTCTTTATTGGAAAGGTTCAGGGTGATCTGTCAAGCTGGCCAAGAAAAAGGGGTTCCCAGAGTGCATTTCCCTCAAGCAATTTCCCATAGGAACTTTGAACAGTGGTACAGCCAAAAGAGCTGAATAGAATTAGCCAGAGCTTAATTGAGAAAGAGTGCTTTTTGGGATTTGGTTTAATTCTGTTGAGAAGTTTTTGAGAAATTAAGGATAAAAATGTATAGCTATTCCAGGCCACAGAATCTTCGTATTAGTACTGCAAAGTACCTTGTTACTGCGAGATCAAAACAAGCAAAATGATTAGCTGGCGCAACATGAAGAGAAAGTTGCCGCTGCCATTCATGACTCAGAGGCTCAGGCCCTATTTTATAGAAAACAAAAAAAAATGAAGGCTCAGTGCAGCCTAGTGTATTTTTGGGGAAGTACAGCATGGAGAGTTGCAATACCGTGGGGATTGGTCAGTAACAGAAGGGGGTTGGCTGCCCGCAAGGGGTTAGGCACAGGGCCTGACTACGTTTAAATATGGTAAATAAATATTCCTTCATGTTAAAAAAATAAATTCACTGAAGAAAATAATAATGTTAAAGTGAGATTATAGTTTAGTGAAACTGTCATTTAAAGCATACATTTTAAACTAGAAAAAAACCCTGAAATGCACCAGTTACAGCTAACTGTAGTAGCTCATGCCCTCGCCATACACTACTTATGACCTCACATCACTCATGACATATTCTATGGCATCATTGCTAACATCAATGCAACATGGGAAACGCTATTGATTCACATTGTGCATAGTGGGCAGGGGGCTGCTTTTGATCTCAAGTGAAACAACAAAATGAAAGTCACTGGCAAGGAAAATACTGAAACAGAATGAATTCCTATACATTTAGATTTTAAAATGCAAGCATGATCCTTTGAAGTATTAAGGGACTGAACTACTTTCGCAAATGAATTGTTTGCATTTCAATTTGAAAGCTTGCAGTTTCAGGGACTCATAAGGAATGCATTGGCAAGCCAACAGGGGCCATATCACCACTTGCCCTCCAGTTAGCTCCGTCACTAGCTTTCAAATGTCAACCTCTGGGTCTCACTGCTGTGAGTTTTTTCGCTATCTGAGCACTTCAGAATAAATTTAAGTGAAATGTTCATTGACTACATCTCAATGTGGGTCTCTGGGTCAAATCAGTGTACCTGGCAAGACCTATTTGGCTTGGAGTAGCAAATTGAACGCCTGGCTTGTGATCTCTAAGTTATCCTGTTGTGTCATTTATTTGCATTAAGGCGAATGAAGAAATTTAGCAAGTTTCCCAATAGTATGCATTACATTTTATATGAAAGGTAGCTTTACAGTAGGAGACAGATATGCAAATCATTTTTGAGTTGGCCGAGGACTATAGAGATGTTGGAAAAAATAAGGATTGGTACCTTTTCATGATAAACTAAAACAATATCAGCTTCCGCTTGGGCAATTAAGCGGCTACATTTATCAAAGTGAGTGCCAGCATGTATCCCTGGTGTACTCCAAAAGAGAAAAATATGGTTTTGTTAACTGCCCTCTTGGATCATCTTGCCCATAACTCAACTGGCAAAAGTTCCTTTGTACGCAATGATCATATTCATTCTGAGTTCCAAGTGCAGTACTACATCAGCTTCCCAAAGAAGGGACTTATTGACCGAATGAAAACCAGCTAACATATTGCTAACAGTTAAATACATATATGAAGAAAAACAACACAAAATTCTGGTTGATTGTGTTAACCTATTGCTTAACTCTCCTTGCCCTTGGATATCTATTTTCTCAGTATCTAGGCACACCTGGATGTGCCTCGACAAAACCTTATTCATAAAATATTAAATAAGTGAATGAGAAATATTTTTTTAATTAGAAGGCACATTAAGGTCCATCTTCATAAGAATAGGTGCTACAACATCACCCTGAAAGATGATAAAGATGTATGTCTCCTGTCCACAGTATTTCCATTTGATATGCAAGATAAAGGCCTGCAAAATGCATCAGCCACTCTGTCTTGCTAATCATTAAGTAAAATCTAAGATTAATATGTACGTCCTCAAGGTGTCAGGAGCCGAAACTCAGCACAGCCTGTTTCAATACCCCTATGAAAAGCTATCCAAAGCTAGGGTAAATGCCTACTTGTTTGCTATGATGAATTGCCTATAGGGCGTTCAGAGAGAGAAGGACTTTGCATGGGTACTAACGGATCCTCTTGTAGGTGCAATACCTTCTTTTTTAGCTTCTGGCCATTCCATATTCAACTAGGGATAAGCTCAATTTGGCTTTGTAGAGGCATTTAGTAGAGGGTTCTCTGCAGCAACCCTTGGAACACCTTGATTATTAAAGTAGGGCACATAGAAGTAGAGAAGATCTGTGTTGCTCCAGCCTTGTAGAAGCTTTTGCCTTGAGTCTTCTTAGGTCAGAACGATGATAACGGCGATCTTCATCATACAGAACCTTGCTTCCCTGCTAAGAGAATAGACAATGAATGGTGGTAATGAGAAGACTGCAGAAGGAAAGGAAGAAAGGGACCTAAAGAGGAAAAAGACATGAGGTCAGAAAAAAATCCTAACAAACTTGCACAACAATATACACTGTTATAAAAAGCAAACAAGAACATATCCAGTAGGCCAGATATAGTAACCAAGAGGTAGTAAAAAGTTAATGCAGGTACATTGAATGGATATTCATGAGCTAAATCCATGCTAAAAATAGTAGATGAGATTCTTATGCAACACTAATTCTATATATCAGTGCTGTTTACAATCGTGTGCAGCAGAGCTCAAGTAAACTGTTTTTCCTGCTTTGTGCTAAAGAGTGCATTTTCCACTTTTTCATTCACCCTAATCAAGGCATAAATGGCTACTTGGTCTTCTCATATTTATATTTTGAAAGTTCTCACCGGGGACAACTAGCAAATTAATGTTAATCCAACTGGAACAAACAAGCACAAGTCAGATTTCTGTGTTTGAAGAACACCAAAAGGGAAAATATAACATTCATTGTCAAAGAATGGACAGATAGCTCTTTAGTTAGCAAAATGTAAATTGTGCTGCTGGCACATATACTGCAGAAAGGATCAAAAACACCAGGTTGTGATCTTGGGGGTATTCAAAAACTTTTGTAAGGACGTTGTGATTTAATTTATCCTGTCGCATCATCTTCCAGTCATTGTATCCCTTTAACACCTTGATATATCCCAAGAGAAGAAAAGTTAGAAAGATGAACAGAATGGCCAGTGGCACTGAAAACAGAACAATCTCAAACAATAAGATCAAAGGAAAGCTTGACGTTGCAGGCAGGGGAAAGAGTGTAAGTGGAAGGCAGAAGAGCAGTTATGGTGGAATGCAAAGGGCTGGAAAGCGGGCTGGAGCCACGGGACAGAAGGTATGAGCTGTGATAGTAAGGAAGATGGTTGCAGACAACTCTTTAAAGAAGCTTTGAGAGAAGGGATGAAGACAAAAAGGCTGCAAATTAGCAGGAGAGATATATATGATGGAGCTCAGTGGCATTGGGAAGAGGGATAAAGGAGGAGATGGGTATTTTGGGCATGAGTGGCATCAGAGGAGAGGAGCAAGGAGATTAAACAATACATGTATTAGGGAACTGACTTTTCAGATTAATCTATTTTAGAAGTATAACATGTAGTGAAATCAAAAGCTGCTATTGCAGGACAGGAAGCAGGAACAGGGAAAAGGGGCAACATAAGCAGGCTAAGTAGGATGAATAGATGGCTTTGGTCTATCAGTAAAGTGGAATCATTTGATGAATGCTCAGCCAGGTGATGTGGGGTGGGGTTGTGGGGGTGTGGGGTGTGGGGGAAGGGAGTGGAGGAGTAGGAGATGAAAGGGGAAGGTGTTTTTTGACATACATGCTCCTCCATCAGAGAAACAGGAAATGAGACTTGGCTGCTGCTAAAGCCAAAACCTCATGCTATTTTCTACCTTGAAGTATTATCTGGAAAAATCTGGTCCGGTTGTCCTATACCTGGAAAGATCGGATGTGAAAAACCGACCCACTTGGAATCAGGTGAAGCAGAATTGCGAGAAGTAACTCTGCTCTGCCTCACTTGCAATCAGCCCCTTAAGAGCGAACTAAGTCCAAACAGGAACCAAGTATGCCAGTGGAATAGGTTTCAACTGGAAGAAAGACCAAGTATCATTTACTGAGAGATGAACATTTAAATTACCCAGACCAAAGAAGGGGAGTACAAGGAGAAGCTGAGACTGAGTTGAGAATTCAGGTCAGGAAATAGTAGGAGAGAATATATGGTTACATGAAGAAATCAAAATTACTTGATAAAGCAGGAAGAGATAGAGTGTGGTAAGAATACAGGAGCAGTGATAGGGAGCTATCTATGCCACAGAAAGGGAGAGTGGGAGATAAGAACTAGACAACTGTAATATTAAAAGGGGAAGTCCAGGTTTTAACAAGTCAGATAAACCGAACAGTGGGGAAAAAGTATGTGAGCAAAGGCAGTTTTTTGCTGACTGAGCAAGCATCCGAGAATGTAATAGATGTTGTTGAAGCTGTGAAAAGAGGATGGGAAGATAAAGATGTTTAGACTACTGCTGCTGCAGTGGGAGTGAGAAAGAGACTGAGAAGAATGAGCAAATGGTAAAGTGAGATATTTGATAACACATAATACCAAGTTAAAGAACAGATATGCAAAGTAGAGACTCCTGATGGTTCCAGGAGTATCAAATAGATCAGAATGACAGCAAGGTCTAGCCTGGTCCTTTATGTCAGAGGAGTGCAGAGTGTTGCACCCTTGGCCAGGGTAGCCAGTTGGGGTCATTGGCATGCACAGATGATAGAGGGGGACCAAGATCCACCAGTGGTCTTGAAGTTGAGGAGGCTGTAGGTGGAGTGGAGCAGAAACTCGCTTAAGGAACAGCAGCAGAGAGAGCATCCTCACAGTAAGGTGGAGAATGCCCGTTTTGCCCCTTTGATGATTGACAGTTGAATGTGAGAGGGATCAAGCCTGCCAGCAAACAGTTATACCTGGTGAGCATCTAAGTATCAAAGGGCTATTTCTGTAAGCTGGAGAATGTCGTTGTATTCTTATCTAAAGCACTCATGTACAGATGACAGTAGGGAGAGTGAGAGACCAGACCACTACTTCTTCCCTGAATTGACTCATATTTTTTTCTGATTCATCTGCCTTCTAAAAAAAAATCTTGTGCTAAGGCAGCTATCACAAAGTGGCAGGAAAGGCCTAAGCATTAGGTGATCTACAGTATATGAACCTAATTTTTTAAAGAGTCTTAAGATTCCCTCCCACAGCTTAGAGCCACTGAAGATACGCAAACTCATCACAATGCCTGAAGATAATGTCGCTGTGAAAAGAAATCAGATGAACATAATTTTCAAGAAATGCAATTTTTATGTCTAATAGGTAGACAAGCCTTAGCCTTCTTGGAGAAAAATGAACAAGAAAATATTCCTCTTGCCAGTATCCAGAGATTGACTATTGTAACATGCTCTTACTGGGGAGTTATGCGCCAAAATTTATAACGTGGAGAATACAAGAGAGCCAGCAGCAGCAACCAGGCATCCATAACTCATAATACCATAGAACATTACAGTGATTGCCATAATCATGCATGCACCATTTTGCCATTTTCTCTCTAACTATCTGAAAAATAGATTCCAACAGCATAGCCAGGAAATAGGAAGCTCTTTCTCGGGTGGGACCCTTTTCGGACATCTCAGTCTTGCTTTCATTGATGACTCCATTAGAGTTTAATCTTCCCCCTGCCTCATATCGTGTCCTCATTCTCTTCTACAACTTTTATTGCATTCTGAAATGCTTGTTCAATCTGCCTTAGATCTCCTCCACTGTTTCAACTTAGGGCCTCATTTATGAGGAATTGGCGTAGGGCAGTGCAGCAAGTTTTCTTGCTGAGCTGACTTACGCCAATGTAAAAGAGCAGGAAAGCACCGCTTTTATGAAATACGGTGCATTCCTGTCCTTTCCCCCTGCACGGGCATTCAATTTGCTGGCTAGCACCAGTGTAGGCACACTTGCACCATAGTGCAAGGGTGCCTCCGTAGCAGGCAGGATTGTTATTGTGGACGAAGGGACACCTTCCTCCACAAAAACAATCCTGAGAGGCATTTTCCTCTTTCTATGTGTGCTACGGAATGCAGCACACATGGAAAGAGGAAAAAACGAGGAGAAATAAAAATATTTCTCCTCATTACGCCTGCTCTGGGGAGGTGCAAGGTTTTGGCGCTGCCCCAGGTTTACGTGATTAGGTAGATCTGGGGCAGCCTCAAAATCCATGGGGGCTGCGTGGGAAAACTGTTGTAACCTGTGTTGTTACAATGCATTCTCTCCACAGTTTCCCAGTTCCCTGCTGCTCTGCAAGTGTATGTGTGTGTGATGTAATGGAATGCTGATGAGTGCCTGGTAGGTAAGAATGTCAGTTGGAGAGAGTGGGCTGAGCAGTGAGGATGCTGCTCCTGGTGGGGCTATTCATACTTAACTTGTACCCTGTAACTAAGAGATATCATCTTTAATAAATCTACATCCTGTAACCTATGAGACTTGGCTACCTGACTTCTGTCTACAGAGAAGCTCTTACTAATTGTAACAAAAACCCACCGCAGCGCCCATGGAATGCCTCCTTGATTCAGAGTGAGGCAAGGCAGCAACTTGCGCTGCTTTGTCTTACTCCATATCTATGAGGCCAAGCAAAGCCATGCAGCGTGACTTTGCATTGCTCTATAGATAAGATTGAGAGGCTTGCACCACCGGAGCTTCAAAAAAGATGACGCTTCAGTGGCGTAAGCCTCTCATAAATAAGCCCCAGAATCTTTTCTGGTTTGGCAGAGATTTAAATTTCTATAAACAAAGATACAATCATTTAGATCTATTGGGGGTATAGTGCTATATAAACTGGTTAGACATTATTTGATTTTAAACTTTCACATTTGCCATTAATATACAATATAAAAACATTCTGAACCAGTGCTTCTCATTCATATAATTGGTTTAAAGTATGTGGGTGGGATCCTAAGAATTAGTAGCTGGTACAAGCTCAAGTTTAGTTTGTTGACTTGCTTCACCCATCAAGTTTAACTGTTTGAAGTATCAAACAGAAAAAGGGGTATATTTTGTACTCCTTGAATGAATTATGTCTCCTGATCAGCAGTTGGATGAGTGACAAACCTCTTCTTGAAAGTGTGGAATATCTGGGAAGGATAAACATGAGTTATCAGTTAGACTCCAAGATGGACATGCAAAAACAAGATACAACCTTGGGCATTTAAAAATGTAGATAAATCATCAAATCTTTAAAATGATTCAGTTGTATTCATTAGGCAGTGCTAATTTTCACCTGAAATATCCATCTACATTTATATAAAAGACACATGATTAGAAGCACTCTCTGTGTAAATCACCATGAGTGTAATAGTTTCCTTAAATCAGAGTGGGCACTCTGAGTGTAGTTGGCCACAAATGTATTCGCTTCCTCAAACCAGAGTGGGTTTCGGGTATAGCCTATCCTTTATTAAGGAATTACAAAAAAGTACAGGGCCTATTCGCATACCCATAGGAGGTTGCTACACTATATTTGGTTTGCACATTTGGTTTACACACTCACCGCCTGAGTTTAACTCATAATGCACTCACAAAGAGGAGGCACACATCATATAATTAAGGTTGCTCAAATACTGCAATATTGTGTTATTTTATTAACACCAAAAGAAAAGTCGAGAGAGACTCTAAAACACTTCATCAGTTGGACAAAGTATTTACAATAATGGTGAATTAAAAGTAATGTGCATCCTTTCAGATGATGAATTATTAGATGCATCTGCCAAACTAGATTAGCCTAATTGGCACCTATTCACTAAGTATGCTCTTCACAGTTCAAGAGAAGGCATGTAGAAACCTAGCAACAAAGGACCACTGTAAAAAATACCAAGGATTTGTAAAGATTTTTTTGAGTGGCAAGGTTTTAGCAAAGTTCCTAATTTATTCTGTTTGCAAAGTATAAGAACTTTCCCTGGTTAGATTCTTGATCACCAAGATAATTCTCAATGTAAAGCGAAATCATTTTCACTCTTAATTAACTCTGCCAAGATAAAACAAAATGCATGCTGATTTTTTCACCACAAGTTTACTAATTGCAACATAAATTGTCACCACAATAGTCATAGTTTGCACATAAATGTGTTAAAGTACAATCTTTGCCTTGTTGTGACGTTTTACAAAGAAATTTGCAAAGGATTCAAAACCGTCTTAGGATCTTTACCCGCCCCTATGTATCGTATGCAGTGACCATCACTAGTACATGCATGTAATCGTCTACAAAATATTACAGTATACTAAGCTGCAGAATAAGTAATATTAATCAGTGCCATACACTATAATATCTAAATTTACTAAGCAAAAAAAGCACAGTTTCAAAGTTGTATTTCTAGCAATTGTACACAAAATAATTAAAACACACTGCTTGGCAAGCTTTTCTTGCAATAAAAAGCAAAGGAGAAACAACTGGCTAAATGTATCATGGCTCAGGACCTTGGAGTGGCTGAGTATGGCTATTTATATTTGAGTTGCTTTCTGCATAAGAGCCAAGGATTTATTAGGATGTCACAACCTACTAAAAATAAAACCAAAATAAAACCACTCATGGCTATAATAGAGTGAAGGTCACATGAACCGACTCTCTTGAGCAGTAGTCTGTCTCCTACCTGCTTTTACTGACCCTGGCTTTGAATAACCCAATAGCAGTTAAGTATCTGTTAGTGTAGTTCAAGTTCCAAATGCGTTCTTAAAATCCGTATGGGATAATTTTATTTTGAAGAGGCATCATGTAGAAGAACAGGGAAACTATAACAATATATTTGCATAAGAGCACTCAACAATACTGCACAGCACACAGACAAACCTGAAAATACCAAAGGAAAGAGCTTTGCTCACATACTAAAGCAATGTAATGCACCACCATGTATTCAATGTCACACAATTGTGTTGTCTTTCAACATACCATGAGGAAGTCTGGATAAAGCTAGTTATTGTGAAAGGAATTCTGATTTTTATGTGTGAAGAGGGGGTTTTCATCTTCTGTCCTGTGAGTTTTGCAATTTACTAGCACATTTTTGGTTTAGTTCAATGTTAAGTTTCTGATAAATCAGGTGTAGTCCATGCTGTAGAAATACCATATACATGCATACGTACATACATTATCAAGCTGATGAGCTAATGTTTTCACCATCAAAATAACATGGGCAATGTTGCAATCTTGAGTAAATGACCATCAGCATATTCTCTAAAACTGATGCTTTTAATAACTTGCATACAGAAACCAAATTAAATTCTTATTCAATTCTTCCACAATCAGTACCAGTTATTTGCATGTATATTCATGTTTATTTGTTAGCAGCCACAGCAATTCAAACGCTAATGATACATGAAAAAACCATGAACATTGATGAATGACTGAATCATAAAAATGCATAGAACAATCATTGAACATTGTGTAACATGGACCAGAAAGTAAGAATTGGAAGCGGGTCACAGGCGCAGTTGTGTGAATTTCAATAGCAAAGACATACGACAATAATATTTATACCTAATACAATACAGAAGTAGCAGTATACATGCTTACAATATTTGAAGGCTATGATAGGCAGTTATCAATCTTTATCTTCTAGTACTTGGGGATGACACTTTTAAGTTTGTTTTAAATCCCTGTAGTGAGATGCATGATCTGATGACTGCAAAACAATTGGAGATTTGAAGGATTTTGAGTAGGTATCAAACATGAGACAATAATTAACAAATAAACAGAAAAGACTCATGGAGGAAAAAGCAAAAGTATTGATGGTTTATGAGCTGAAAGGATCAAATGGAGCACATTATGGGTTACCAGATTTGATTACTCGGATGTGTTTATGGGTGATATGGTGAATTATTGGAGCAGATCCAACTAAGGTTAAGGTTGCGGTTGTGGTGGTTGGAACAGTGAATAGTGAGGTCCCAGTTTCTTAATTAGCAATGGGTTTGGAAGTAGGATGTGAAATCATTTGAGGGAGAAGAATGTATAATCGGTGTATGTGATTGAGAGTAGGCTGTTTATTATGTGATGCAATGTAATAAAGAACACAAACAGCAGCCTGGGAGAGTATACTGGCAATTAGTATTGTCTGAGCAGAAGGTCTAGAACCTCTGAGATTCAGAGGGTTAAAGAGTGAGGGAAAAGTCTGAGACGTCTGCGTTCGGAGCTCTAGATGGAGACTATTATATAGCTTTGCAGTAAGACAGAGGTGCAGAGGGGGTTTTGTTTGCAAATCATTGTCTGTCAATGATGGGTTAGGTTTGATAAGTAGCTTATTTGACATTATGCTGACAGTAGCACTTTCATGGTTTAGGTGTATGTCTGAGATTTTTGCTGGTCTCATTCTTTCCCCATTTACTAATGAGTGCTCCCGTGTGGGTTTTCATGGATTGAAGATTAGGCAAAATCTGGGTTTGTGGGGATGAGATAGTGGGGAGAAACGTGCACAGGGGAAAATGTGAATCATAAGCATGTTTCAGGGCATTGCTAAATTGGTTGAATGATATCGTTTGTAGCAAAGGGGTTAAGATGTAGTTTGATGTGACTATTGAGGATGATTCCTTCAAGAAACAGGAGCCAAATTTGAGTATGGAGAGAGCAGGAGCAATAGTGACCAGAATCTGCAAGATAGTATGTAGAATACTGGCTGACTGAAGTCTCAATGATAGGTAGAGACTGAGTGGGTGTGTTAGATATCAGTATTGGCTCCAATACAAATGTCCACTTGAACATTTGCTATTGATCCCACAAAACAAATTAGAGAGAACTCATAATAAACATATTTACCAATTACAGTGATTGCCTTCTCCCAGTTTCGGTTTCACAAGTTTCTTGCTGCTTACCTTTCAGATGTTTCGGTCAAACCTGTTGAATATTGCAAGAACAATAAGGATTTTTAGGGGCATTATGACTGGGTCAGTAAAACACAGCTGCCCCTGAAAGTCCCTCATTTTTCTTGCTGTCTTTGGGTCCTCTTCAGCTGTTTTGTCTTGGAGTCAGGAGTGATGATTCATATTTAGAACCCATATGGTCATTTTTGTAAGAGGCAAACAAAGAGGCAATGCACTGCAACAGTAGCTCCCTATACCAGAGTTCCCATTTAACATGCAACTGACAGGATGACCACCCAATAGGAGATGACGCTGACACCACATTTTAAATCACCTAATTCATTCAAACGTAAAAAAGTGCTAAATAATAAAAATAATCCATGGTTTAACATTCATCCCAAATCAATCTGTAGCTTTTAAAGGAGGCATAATAGTACAGTCTGTTACATTTCCTCTTCATCTCACCCAGAAAACCCCACAGATTATTATACTAATTTATGTGTTCAATTGTTCTGATAAATGTTTCCAAATAAACTGCATTACTGTACAGAATACTCATTAAATAAAGGTGTGAATAAAGTGTATAAGATGACAAAAAACTCAAAGGACAGAAACACAGCCAACAGTGGCACTCCTCTAGGATTTCATTTCCGTGCGCCGACTGTAGATCATGTTGTAGGGACACACGGAGGTGACTGGTGCGCCTGTAAAAAAAAGGATTCTTGTATAACATACAGAGCCACATTCAACTTTTTTCACAATTTACATAATTCTCAGTTCATTCTATTAGTGTTCAGCTTCAATCAGTCCCTTTCCTGGAGGCTACTTTACAGCCCCAGAGAATCCACGCAATACATCAAGATGCAGCCACCAGTGCATGGACTGCATGTGTTAATGTTGACTCTGTATAGTGCCAGTCATATGTAAGCCAAATAAAAGGGACAGTTAAACAACAGGCAGTCTTTCAGCAATTATGTGTGTACTTGTCTCACTCACAATTGTGTTTGTTATCTTTCGAGATCACGTATGTTCGTCTACAAGAAGCTCTACTATACATGGTGAAGATTCTACCTCTAGAGAGGAAACAGGTTTTTACATTTAACAATGTGTGAAAGATAAATAAAAAAAAAAGAGCTAAGGAGGTTGTACTTCTTTCCTTTTCTTGCATTGTATCTGATTGCACAGAATAACGTCGGAAGGGGACATTCGGGACTTTAAGGGAACAAGAAAGAAGGAATATAATAATGTGTTTAACTCTGCTTGGCTATGGATTTTCTTGCAAAATGGACAAGGATAGTGCATACTGTCCTATTGAGAATACTTACATGCAATAATTGGCAAGCTCCTATTGGCGAAAAGAGGGAGTTCATATCTGTGTAAAGTTTAGTAAGGTGAAGGACTGGTTTCAGCAATCAGAATCCGAACAGAGGAACTGGGAGAGGGTGCTGGGGTGGTGGAGAGACTTCCATATCCGATCATCAATTTTGTGAAGATTGTCTATGAAACAGTCAGAACTGTAATGTTTCATGTTGGGCAGGGGAACACATTCTCTCTGTCCCTTTTGATCCAGTTTTTAGAGAGCCATACAGTACATCATTTTAGATATGAGCGCTACATTGTGAAGTTCCCTTTCAGGGATGTCACACTTGTGTCCTTAATGTTATGTCCACTCAGTGGTTGCGTGGTGCTTCCAATGAGTGGTGTGTATTCATTGCTTGTCCGAGTCTCAGGCCCATTTCCCCTCTGTATGAAATCTCAGGGGGGCAGTTGAAGCATACATGATATTGAAAGAAGTCCAGGTGGGAGAATCCCGTATTATGAAGTCTTGGGTGATTCATGGTATGTAAATCTTATCTGCTGTGATGTGCGCACAGCTTTTGCGCCCTTTGTGCGCACTGTGTTCTCTTGTTTGGTTTATGCATTTGACAATCTTTTGTCTAAAACGTGGCTGACAGTAGGTCATTGGGGAATAGGCTTGAGTTGTGCAGGACTTATAGTTGTCGATGGTAGGTGACCACCGAATAGGTGAACTGTATAATCATCACTATCTGTTTGTTGTGTCCAAGAGTTTATTTCAAGGTATTCAATTGTACTTCCTTTCTTGGTCCTGTCTGCTGTGCCAGAGTATATCGTTTGTAACATATTCGTTGACCAAATATAGGGGCATATTTACAAGGAGTTAACGCCACCAGAACATCACTTTTTGCAACGTTCTGGTGGCGTTAAGTCCTTCGCCTTATTTATAAAGCGGCGTTAAGCCACTTAACGTGACTTAACGTCGCCTTGTAAATAATGCCCCAATTCATGCAGCACTTAGCGTGAAAGGGGCGGGCAATGGGTGTTGCAGTGGCCGTTCCACCGCAACACCCATTGCTTTTGACGCTGGCCCATATTTACAAGGTATGGGGCTGCGCCAAAAATAAGACCAGGAAATACCTGGTCTTAAACAGGCGATATGAGGAGAAAATTCTTATTTCTCCTCGTATATTGCTCTTTCCACATGTGCTGCATTCTGTAGCACACATGGATAGAGCATATCCCCTGTTAAGATCGTTTATGTGCAGGAAGGTGTTCCTTCCTGCACATAAACAATTGCCCCTGCAGCACAGGCACCATACAAAATGGGACTAGGGTGCCTGCGCTGGTGCTAGGCAGCTTTTTTAGCTCCAGCGCTAGGGAAAAAGCAGCAGTGCGCCATATTTTTGTAAATACTGCGCATCCTTGCATTTTAAAACTGTCGGAGCGCAGTTTGGAGTAACACCACGCTCCGCCAGTTTATTGTAAATATGCCCCACAGTTTGTTTTTTGGGTGTAAGTTTAAATTCTACAGGTAACTACAGTACTGTGAGGGTTCACAGAGTATTGATATCTATAACCAGATGTTGTACTATTTCTGTTTGCAAACCAGGAATGTGCAATTTGCACACTGACTGGTTTGTGAAAGGGAATGCAATTTTAGGATTTGTGACCAGAAGAGAGTTTGGAACATCTGGCCCCATATTCCTTGTCTGCATGCATAATATGCCAAATTGACAGCTTCTTGTTTGGGCAAAGGGGCCAACACTTTCAAAGAATGAAAAGACACAGAAGGCTGTAATTAGAACAATTTTAACAAACAGTATAGTGTAATTGGATTGGTTATTAAGAAAGAATCTGTTTCAGCTGAACTATGAATGTGAAAGGGCCAGCAAACCAAACAAGGAGTCAGCCTAATAAAGGTGCAATCTGTTAATGACATCTTCCTCACTGCAATATGTAGGGTGTTACCTGTGTGTGAATAAACAAGAGTGATATGAATGGCATTATCAATAAAAAGATACATTATGCTATAACTAATATATAAGAATTCCATTGCATACGTAGTAGTGGTTTTGTGATGAATTCTGTGTATTAAACATGTTTTAAAAACAATACAGTTTCAGACCAGAAAGCTTGACCAAGGATTATGTGTACCGCCCAGGAGGCGAAAGCAACATCTGAGACTGGGCATTAGCTTAACACTAGAATGGCTGGTACAACACAGAAGAAATGAGCTTTATAAATATACAGTGGAAAGATGAAAAAGGTTAATGGAGTTCAGCTCTCCTCTTAGTGACAGAACCTTAGTCGCGATCCAGAAGAAAGTATAAAAATATACTCAATCATATTAAAAAGAATGAAAATATAACTGCCTCAACTCGGATACAGCGACTGGATCAACCACTACCTCAGCCCTTAACAAACACATTTAGTAAAATGTGTGTTCACATCCATGTTTTGATGGGCACACACTGCCATGTAACTGCTTGACATTAGTCTCCTTCAGCATCCGGACCATGTATGGGAAATGAGCATTGGGTGAGAGTTGACACATTTATCTACATCCAACTCATCCTCTGAGACTAATAGCTTTACTGCCATTTGCTTATTTCTAGGTGTGCTAAGTAAATTGTAGAGTCTTGAAATTCTGAATCTGGTATGAAAGAGCTAATTTGCTTTTAAAAGATCCGTATCCTACATCTGTCCAAAAATGGTTCAAAGTGGTGAAACAGTGTGTAGCACACAGTTTTCTTACACAGTATACTTGCACAGGTGCAAGATATTCTGGAATGCATTTGGTTATAGGAGCTAAGTGAGTGAAAGCACAAACTAACACTACTAGAACAGTCTGGTTCAAAGTATGATCAGCTACAGCTGTTCCAAATGAATGAAATGTAACATCATTACATACAGATATCTCAAGCCACAGCGGGATTCTGCGCCCAAACACACGAGGAAGCTAAAGGCCGAGTTTCTACAGAAGGCCACCAAGCTCTCAGGTGCCTAGTATTAATTAACCCTTGAATGTACAGAAGGGGGTATTTATATCCCTATAACAGAGGATCAGATGTGAATCTCCCACACACCCAATTAAGGGCCTCTATATGAGTTGCCTAATAAAATGGTGGGGTTACTGTGGGGTACATGGGGTACCGTAATTACAGCACTATTATGTGTTTGTGCCCTTGGAATGAAGAACAACCACTTCACTGATTTATGCATCTTTCCCCCTCATTTGGGGCACATTTCCACATCCACAATTTGCTAGGTTTTTACTGACAAAATGTGAAGGTGGAAAATATTGAATGTGTGGCTTTCGTGCTGAACTCAATAATCCAAAAACTTCTATTTATAGGGGGGTGGCCTGAAGCATGGCAGAGTAAGTCGCAGTTGCTGTGAGCTCCAGCCAGAGCAGTAAATCCGACCGATATCCTGCTGCCCTGAGTAAAAATTGAAGCCTCCCGAATGACCCTGCGGGATTGCCATATGCTGCTGGTCAAAGAACGGATGATCCCGAGTTGCCTTGCCCGCTGAGATGACACAGAACGCCACGGAGGCAGATCGACGTGTGCACTGCAAGATGGCAGCCCATCCGGCTTGAATGCCTCTGAAGTCCTGCCTGTGACTGCTCCGCTGAGGAGACGGTGGTGTGGAGGAGATCATGACGGTCCGTCATGTGGACCGCTGGAGGAGAGAGGGCCCTAGGGACCCTGGTGCTGTGTCTCCCCCCTCTCCCCTCCGGTGGGAGGAGCCTCCAACCGCTGAAGAGACCGCGGGGTGAGAGGGACCGCGCTGTGGAGGCCGCAGACGGGAGGAGGAGGTGCGAGGTGCTATGCGGGCCGACCACAGAGTGCCCTATGAGAAGTGTGGCAGAGACGCTGGCAAGTTCGGGAGGCAAGAGATCGGGGGCTATCGGCTGGCCCTGAGGAGGTGTGGCACCCGAACAGTGCGAGGCCGATGGCCTGCGGTGGAGACTGCGGCCCTGAAGTATCGGAGGGGCGTGTGCCTCGGGCCTAGCGAGGAGGCGGCACGATTGGCCCGAGTGAGGCCTGGGACCTGCTGGTGACAACAGCTCCTAAATATTGGAGGGGCGACTACTGGAGGCCCCCACCTCTTCTCATATTTTTCAACATCCAGAGGTAAGAGCCTCCGGGCCTCAGTGCTGCTACGTGGCGAGAAGGGCCGAGTGCCAGGGACTGGGCAGGGCAACTAGGTCGAGGCCCTAGGGGGGGCATCAATGAGAAGACAGCAGGACCACTGGGCTGCTGCGGCGGAGTGAGGAAGGGAAGTGCTCCGGGCTCCGGACAGACGGAGGGGAGGACACTTGATGGGTTCTGGAGGCTGCCTGAACCATCGGTAGCAAGAGAGAAGGAGACTGGTCAATATACAATGCTATAACTAGTAAAAGAAAGAGTGGGGGATACCCCGGTTTGCTTGCGGGAGAGGGCCTCAGGCTGGGGTCAAGAGTAGGGATCGGAAAGAACATATGGTGATTCCCCCAGAGGACATAAGCCTTTTCTACCATTTCATTTGTGCCTACAGCTTGAGCTGAGCTATAGGTGGCTGTGGAGAGGGATAAAGAGGGAGCCAAGAGCATGCAGAGAAAAAGAGACATTATTACGGATACGACCCTCACGGATCCGTTAACTCACAGTGTGTACTGGTGCTTGGTGCGCAAGGCAGAGAGACCTGAGTGACTGGCTCCCACGCTTGGCCCTCGTGGCTGGTTGGCACCCGCCCACCTGTTTTCAGCTGTCAGAAGGGGCACCCCGGAAGCCCTGCAGGAAATCGTTCCCAACAACCATCGGAATTGCCGCCCGACCATAATGATGGCAAAAGACAAAGACCCCAAACACCCCCAACAGGGAAAGATGGACCGCTATACAAAAGTGCTGACTCTTGCGTCAGGACCTACGCAAGGTATCGGAGAGGGTGATGGAAGTGGAGGCTCGGGTGGAAGATGCGGTGAGATACCTCCAGAAGGGGGTGACAGAACTCTGAAGCACAAACACGGATATACTATGGTGCCTGGAGGATGCAGAGAGCAGGGCCCGGAGAAACAATCACTGTTTCGTTTGCTTTCCAGAAGGAGTGGAGAGAGCTAATGCACCCGTGTTCTTGGCGACCAGCTCACAGACGTTATCTCGCCTGAACATTTCTCTGCCTGTTTTGTCATAGAGCGGGCGCACCAACCACTAAGTGCAAGACCGCCGCCCGTGGCCCCACCCAGACCGATCATAGCTAAGTTTCTTCATTTTCTAGACAGAGACATGATCCTGCGAGAAATGAGCCAAAAAGGAGAAGTAATACACTAAAATTCTAAAATCATGGTGTTCCCGAATTACTTCCGCAAGGTCCAATGTCAACGACGGACCTTTGAAACCGACAAAGCGAAACTCAGAAATCCAATACCCTCCAAATCCAATACATGCTCCTCTTTCCTGCAAAACTGAAAGTTATCTATCAAGGAAAGATGCACTTTTTTCGAACCCCTGAAGACGTGTGGGCCTGGGTAGAGGAGAGGCCGGTCCTATGCCCACAAAGAGAACTGACCTCGGAACGCCATACACTTTGAGAAAAGCAACTCAGGACAAGAGATGCCTTACCGAAGCGGAAGGTGATCAGGCCCAGGAGAAAAGTGAGGTCGCTGAGTGAACCAAAGCCTCGGACACTCATTTGAACTTGGAGGAAACTGGGATGTCCTCGGGGTCAGAAAGCTTACACCCACTGGTCGCTGAGATTTCCACTTTGAAGCAGGATGCAGAAGCTAGACTACAACCACCGTTGAACAAACCACCAGACCCTGACCAGACAGACTCAGGAACTATCATTTAAATACCGGCAGATCCTCTTGAAGAACATTGTTGAAAGGTTCATATGTTCTAAGTGCTATAGTGCTGGGCACTGAGCAATTTAATGGGGGGGGTGGACGACTGACCGTGGACGAGAGACCACTCTATCTTCTCTGGCACGCTGCTGTTTCTCCTGGATGAGGTGGTTTGGTGCCGGGGGAGGGTTGTGAGGGGTGGGGAGGGGGATTTGTTGGGGGGAGGTTGGTTATGGATGAGTTTCCATTGTTTCTTATTGTTGGTCACATGGGTCACTAAAGGGCGGAAACCCCCACAGAGTACAAGAAGGCATTGAGAGCTTGTCTCACATAGGTGCAACGATGGAAGATCATACCCCATGGCCACGATTACCTTAGCTGTGTTTCCAGACTTTACTGTGTTGACATGGAATGTCAATGGTCTGGGTGACAAAATCAAAAGGGGTTTGGTGATGCAATACATTAAAAGGCTACATCCAGACATAGTGATGCTCCAGGAGACACACCTGCAAGGCACACAGTGCAAATTTCTTGGTCAGAGTGACTACACAGTGTTGGCACATGCGGGCTATGCCACTGGGTCATGGGGCATGGCCATACTAATCAAGAGATCCCCCTCTTTTTAGGTGATACGTCAATGGCTAGATCCCATGGGACGATATGTGGGAGTCACGGGAAAGTGGGGAAGGTGAGACATAACTCTGATATGCGCAGCCAAGACTCTATGCGCCCACCAAGATTGTAGACATTCTGCTCGAGACACCTTCATCCCTTCACGTGTTAGGGGGTGATTTTAATGACGTAATGAATCAATCACTTGACTGCTCCGGAGGTGGCGGAGGTTCACTGGGTATTACCCCACTGTCATGATTCGCTAGAATCCTTGGGCTTGCTGACCTGTGGTGACAATGCCATCCCCAAGATAGGCAGTACTCTTATTACTCTGGAGCACACAATGTATACTCCAGGTAAGACTATGTCTTTGTTCCCGGGGATGAAATAAGTAAGGTGGGACAGACAGACTGAATACCTGGCAAGGGGTCTCACTGACCACTCTCCGCTGTTGGTGAGACTGGGAACTCGGGGCCATGACCACTGAACAGGATGGCGCCTCAATGCTTGGGACCTTCGGGATTGTAAGGTACGAAGGGGAATACGGGCAGATACAGAAATCTATTTTCTCAAAACTGAGAATTCCGTCTCTTCTGGGGTAACGGTGTGGGAGGCCTATAAGGCAGCGCTGAGGGATAAGGCTCAGAACCAAACCGCATGGGACAAGAAAATAAGGTTCAAAACACTGGAAGAACTTGAACAACAGATAATGATCCATGATAACGACCCCAAGCTAGCCTGGCAACTGCATACACTGCAACAGGAATACAGAGATCTGGCTATGGATAATGCAAGGAAGCGGAGACTGGCGATGTTGCATCAACTCTACGAGGTTGGAGACAAGGCAGGGAAGATACTGGCCTGGCTCAGTAAAAAATAACTACAGGCCAAGTGGGTAAGGGACATCATGAACAGTCACAATGTAACACAATGTAACACACACCGTTGACACACACATTGCCAGGGCATTTGCTGATTACTACAGGGAATTTTATAAAGCACGCCCACTTAGCAACAATGTGGAGATAGGGGAGTACCTGGTGGCCGTCCCGGTGTTGGTAGACTAGGAAGCGCAAGAGCTACAGGCTGACCAGACACTGATAGAAATACAAGAGACAGTGGCAAAGATAAGATATGACATGGGAAAAGCCCTAGCCCTGATGGAATACCAGCATTGTACAAAAGATGCATTGTACAAAAGATGCATAGACCTCCTGGGCCCCCATCTGCTGCGTCTTTACCAAGATGCACATAAAGAAGCCACTTTACCCCTGATCTGCGGTCTGCAATGATAGTGGTATTACACAAAGATGGTAAACTACACGATTGATGCCACTCATACTGTCCCATCTCCCTACTGAATACCGAGGTAAAGATATTGGCAACGGTTCTAGTGACCTGTCTCCTAAAACATATTTCATCTCTCATGACGACCAGTCAGGTTTCAGTCAGGTTTCATGCCGGGACACACCACCAGACTAAACCTTCACAGGACTCATAACTGGTTGATGAGGGTTAAGGACTGTGATACACCGCACATATTTCTGTCATTAGACGCAGAAAAAGAGTTTGATGCAGCGTACTGGCCTTTCCTAGAATGCACGTTGGCTAAATTTGGTATATGATCTAAATTCTGGAGTTTGGTGGCACTATTAAACAATATGCCTACTTCCACAGTCAGGGTAAATGGGGTGTCGTCTTAAGCCTAACCCATCAGCCTTGGAACGAGGCAGGGGTGCCCCCTCTCTCCACTTCTCTTTGCACTCACTCTTGAGTCGCTGGCCTGTGGCATCAGGTGTCACCCAGCAATTCGGGGTTTAAGGATTGTCCCCACTCACGAGGAGGAAGAAAAGATTTCCCTCTAAGCCGATGACATCCTCCTCTATGTCATAGACCCCAGTAATACTATCCCTGTCCTATTCAACACAATAGAGGAATATGGGAAGCACTCTGGGTACAGGATCAACTGGAATAAATCCACACTCTACTGCCCCGGCGAGACCCCGCCACGGCTGCCTTTACCTGGAGACTTGAAAGTGGTTCCTGAAGGATTTCAATATCTTGGCATTTTTATCACCCCACATGCAGAGGTATGTAGACTCCGTAACCTCGGGAAAGTCCTGCAAAAATTTAAACAGTACGTGGAGAGGTGGAGGGACCTATTTTTAAAATGATTACTCTACAACAATTACTTTACGCTCTCCAAAACATGTACCACTCGCTACCATGGATGGTGTTCACCAGACTGGAGGGTGATATCCAGTCCCTACTGTGGCAGGGAAGCCACCCTAGAATAGCACTAAAAACGTTACAGCGCAACCCCTACAATGGTGGGATCATGCTGCCAGACATAGAGGCTTATTACTGGGCCACACATCTAATTCCTATTAATGAATGGTTACACCGGGCACGGAATCATCCTACATATAGGCTTGAGAGGGAATTAATGGCACCCCACACCCAGCTACACTACCTCTATGGTGAAAAGGGAACTTCCAAACTATTGCCAGCGACACAAGTTACCCTGGAGGCCTGGGACAGAGCAGCAAGAACAATATGGTGGACACCACGGAGCACGAAGGCTCCGCCACTTTGGGAAGGGGGGTGGTTTAAAGAATTGCGTCAATTAAAGGGAATTGGGGCCTTGGACCTGCTAGGCATTTCAACGATAGGTGACAATTTGGAAAGGGGCGAACTTAAACCCTGGTCCGCACTCAGTTCAGAGGACGGGCTTCACAGATCCCAATTTATTAAATATGCACAGCTACGCCACACATGGCAGGCAGAGGGTATATTGTGCACCGACATACCTGAATAAGCACCACTGGAGGGGAGACTGCTACAAGAGGAGCTAGTAGGAAAAGCGGTTTCTACTACTTATAAAACAATATACAATAACATGCCAGACAACCTTGGGAGTCTGCGTGAGAGATGGGAGCGGGATATAGGAACCTTAGAGGTTGACTGGGTGGCGGCTCTCAAGCAGCCTAGAGAGGTAGCTATTAAAGCTAGACTGCGACTTTTCCAATATAAAATCCTACATAGAATACTCTATGATAGAGAGAAACTACACAAGGTGGGTAGTGTAGAGACACCATACTGCCTTAAATGTAGGGATGTCATGGGTGACTTCTACCACGCGATATGGGAATGCCTCGCTATACAAGCCTATTGGAGGAGCAATCGTCTGGGAGCTGGGGATGATTTTGGAGGTATCGCTACAGGTTGACCCTGGTTATGTTCTCCTGGGGATCCCGAGGGAGGTTGAAGTCAACAGGGCTCAGCTACTATTTGCCTCATTGGGTCTGGCATGTGGCCAAGCGAGACGTGGCTAGATGGTGGGGGGTGGAGGAGATTCACATGATACAGGAGTGGAGGAGGGGGATGGAACTCTACATGGCCACTGAATGTACTACATATACTAGTAGGGGCTGCCCCCGAAAGTTCCATAAATTATGGGGTCAATGGAGACGTTACTATGGGCTAGATCTATTGGACAATACACATGAATCCACATCATCAGCAGCTCATTATGCTAATGCCATTGGATATGAGGTCATCATTAGACTGGAGCACACTATGTTTTCCTTGCTCTTGGGCCAGGATATGGAGCCGGGTCTCACTGAATTTCAACAATATTTATTTTCTCCAATGGGGTACATTGGTGTTGATGATGCAATGTTCTTAATGAATGTGCTACACACAACTGAGATTATTGTTATGGTGACTGTATGTTTCTGTTATCCACACATGCAAATAAATATAAACAGATTTATTTAAAAAAAACAAAAAAAACTCCTATTTACAGTTGAAACAGGATTTAAAGGCAACTTGTTAATTAGGGCTTAAGTAGTTGGTTTCTTGCTTCTTATGAGCAAAACAGTCCTCTAGTTGCAATAATGAAGAGTAAACTTGGAATCAAAACTCTAAAAAAGTTAAATTCTAAGAAGCAGTTTGGAATGTAACTATCAAAGCAGTTTCTGTAATTCGTAATGTATGGTAATAAGCAGATATATTCCTATTGTTCTCTGGTAAACTCCAACAGTGCCAGTACCATAAACAAATATACTTAGTCATGCATCCATAAACGTACGCTATACATTGTGGAAGCATTTTAAAATCTATATTTTTGTGCAATAAACAATTGTGAGTATTAATATTTTTAATGCTGGATCTAATACGCAAATGTTGAATGAATATGATTAGAGTTGAAACGAGTTTAAATGAGGTAGTGAAGTGTGTTTATTAAATCAGTTGTACCACATTTATGCAAAATCTCCATCTTGGATAAAATGGATGCTAATTCTGTCATTCACTTCTGTATTCCATCTCTCCCATCATGTCTCCTTGCACATGGGAGACATGGCTTGGCAGTTCGGGCTGGACTGTTCCCATGAGGCACAGGGTCAGACTGATTTGCATATGGCCATGTCTGAACTGGGGTGGCGGAGTGAGCTAAAGAATGATGATGGATTAAACCCAGATCAGTTGACTGGGGGTGAGTGCTTGCAATGTTCAACACTCCGTCCATCATCCCCTTTGGTTTTGCTAAATTCGCCCTAAGTTGGCAGGGTATGCCCAGACGTGGGTCCCTTGCTCACTTTGCCACTGGATTCAAGATAGTCTGGCTGATGAGGGTTATGAACCCGAAACCGGTCCCAGGATGCTTGTTTCCGGTCCAGGGAAGACATGGCTTGGCAGTTCGGGCTGGACTGTTCCCATGAGGCACAGGGTCAGACTGATTTGCATATGGCCATGTCTGAACTGGGGTGGCGGAGTGAGCTAAAGAATGATGATGGATTAAACCCAGATCAGTTGACTGGGGGTGAGTGCTTGCAATGTTCAACACTCCGTCCATCATCCCCTTTGGTTTTGCTAAGTTCGCCCTAAGTTGGCAGGGTATGCCCAGACGTGGGTCCCTTGCTCACTTTGCCACTGGATTCAAGATAGTCTGGCTGATGAGGGTTATGAACCCGAAACCGGTCCCAGGATGCTTGTTTCCGGTCCAGGGAAGACATGGCTTGGCAGTTCGGGCTGGACTGTTCCCATGAGGCACAGGGTCAGACTGATTTGCATATGGCCATGTCTGAACTGGGGTGGCGGAGTGAGCTAAAGAATGATGATGGATTAAACCCAGATCAGTTGACTGGGGGTGAGTGCTTGCAATGTTCAACACTCCGTCCATCATCCCCTTTGGTTTTGCTAAGTTCGCCCTAAGTTGGCAGGGTATGCCCAGACGTGGGTCCCTTGCTCACTTTGCCACTGGATTCAAGATAGTCTGGCTGATGAGGGTTATGAACCCGAAACCGGTCCCAGGATGCTTGTTTCCGGTCCAGGGAAGACATGGCTTGGCAGTTCGGGCTGGACTGTTCCCATGAGGCACAGGGTCAGACTGATTTGCATATGGCCATGTCTGAACTGGGGTGGCGGAGTGAGCTAAAGAATGATGATGGATTAAACCCAGATCAGTTGACTGGGGGTGAGTGCTTGCAATGTTCAACACTCCATCCATCATCCCCTTTGGTTTTCCTTGCACATCTTCTCTCCTCATAAGCTCAGTGAAACAAAGACAGCTTTTTTCCACTGTTATAAATACAAGGCTTTCTAAGAAACCTCTAGTGTTGCTGATATGTTGTAACAGCCAAGGTCTTTATGCTTTAGTTCCATTGGGTAAACAAGTTGTATTCATTGTGTGAACTGATATTTTTAAAAGTTTCATATTTTGTTCGAACGTCTCCAGATGGCAGTGCAGGGAGTTTTAAAATGGGATATTGATAATTTATTAAGGTATTGATGTTATTTCTTTTTTTGCCAAAGAATTGTAACATATGACAATTCTATCATGAATCTGCAGTTTTAGCTAATTTGTTAAGCAAGTGTGTATAAGAACCCCTTGATTTTGGGAGTGAATCAGAATATTCTGAACTTTCCTAGATGCTAATAGGAATGCCGTCGGACTCTTTAATGATTTTACTATTCATTTGGGACTTAAGAATGATTCTCGGTTTTTTGACTATTCTGTAATAACTCTGCATTTGAGCCTTTATGGAATTAATTCTGTACCACTTGATTTGGAGAATTTTTGTAATAAATACTTTCAGCTTTTACTTCTTATCTAGAACTCAATTATTGAGTGGTCCCAGGTACTTATTTTGATACTGCCAAATTGATGGTGGGGAGGGTGCCTTTTTGAGCAATTATTTCTAAAGGGAGAACAGTGCGAGTTAAATTTGGGGGTTTCTGAAATCCGGGGTGTCGTGGAATACTGGGGTATGTTTTTTGCTTCCACGGCATGATTAACACCCAATGTATCGAACACAGGACTCATGTCCATTAGTAAAAAAGCAGGGGGGGAAAGCAAAGCAAAATGCAGTCCTTGCACTTTATGTACACATTCAATTAATTTAAAATTAAAGATATATTTCTAGAGGCACCATTACATATCCTGTTAACGGGGCAGAATGCCAGAAAATTAACCAATGTCATTACAAAGAGCAATAGCTAGTGCTAATGCAAGGACACCTGGCACATCCACCTCAACGGTGAAGTAATAATAAAGGGAAATGCATACTAATGACGGAATCTCAAACTACAGAAACATTGCACAACCTCAATGGGGTATAGCCTAACAGTGAACTTCATCAGGAGCATTCTGTTACACATGATACAAGCAAAATAGGAGCCACAAATGGAACACAGAAGCCAAGGGCTATGAAAATACAATTGCTATGTGTATTCAGATATTATACCGCAGGTTCCATCACTAAGGTACACTTGGACTCTCTCTCACACTCAACTGCAAGGTACATGGCCATCAGGAGGGTTAGAAAGTCCGTCAGTCAAAATAAATTTATTTCGCCGATACAACAACGCCATAAAAAGTATTCTACAGACATACATTCAGCAATATTAGAAAACATTACAGGTTAAGAAAAAACATCTGTTAGTGTATAATAATTTATAAAAAGCAGTTAAAAATCTAAAACAACCTCAGTCTAAAAATCAATAATTCATACATATATATACAGGAATTAATCGGTTTGGCCCTTTTCTTCTTTTCTTTTGCATCATGGGGGTCAGACTAGGGAATTAGTCTCCTTCTCTTTATAGCAGATAAGTAAAACGAAGCCAAGCAAAAACATGCCAAAGGATCCGGTAAAAACTGGAGTTAATACAGGGCTGGGCGACATTGTCTAAAATGTAATTTACTCATAAGCGGAAGAATATATCTATTTCTTTCGTTAGTATACAACTTGCAGAAGAATACAAAATGCAAGTCATTCTGAAGAGATCGCATATCGCAAGGACAAAGAGGGAGTGCATCAACAGAGTAAATTTTAGATGGATAGCCTAACATACGGTGAATATATTTTAATCGAAATCTCATTAGTACATATCTGTGTTGGAAATTCATACCAAATGTCAGATAGGAGGTTATTGTATTATTTATCCTAGGGCCTATATGGTATTGTCTCACTGTGCTCAAATTGCAGTTAAGTTCATATCTCTTTTTACCAAAATAATCTAATAAACGGACCTTCAGTTCTTTTTTAGATATTGTCATACATAGCTTCAGATCCTCATATAAGTTAGATAAGCCAATTGCCTGTAGGTTAGTCTCAATATATTTTAACCATTTTATTTTGCCTACACCACCTAAATTCAAACAATCCTTCAGGAGGTCTCTGGTTAGGCTTAGGGTTTCTTTTCTCCAGACTGAATGCCACAGAAGGATCGGTGCAATACGAATCTTATCTGTAATATAAGGAACATTCAGTTCAGAGTGACAGTTATAAGATGAACAAGGTTGTGGAACACATATCAATTGTTTCAAAAAGCTGTCCTCTATACACTGCAATTTTGATATGTCTGATAAACCCCAGACAGCTGCCCCATAGGAGACGAAAGATAATGTTTTTGCCTCATAAATATTTTTTATTGCTTCTATTGGCTTTGATCCGAGTTTTTTACAAATCTAAAAAGCCCTCCAATACTTTTTTCCATTATAATTCCTCTATTAGTCACCATATTTTGCCAGGTGTTTTTCTTCGATAGACATTCTGGGTTGTTTCTGTGGTCTTGTGCCTGCCACAAGTACTAAAGACTTGGATTGGTTTATCTTCATGCCCAGATTATTCATGAATTTCACAAACTCCTCTATGAGTCTCTGCAGTGCATTGCCAGTTCATGCCAGCAGCACTGCATCGTCTACATAGAGGAGTATCGGGACAGGAGATGATTTGATAAGAGGGACATCTGTGGTAGACCCTACCAATGGCAATTCGAAGGCATTGGTATATAATGCAAATAAAAAGGGGGCAAGGACGCACCCCTGCCTCACGCCACAGATAATTCTAAAGTGTCTTGTGCATTCTCCCTTTTTCCCATCCCAGCGTTGGAGTACATCTCACGAATAAGGGTAATTATCTGGATCTCTATTCCCATGGCTTCCATTATTACCCATAACTTAGAGTGGAGCACGCAGTCAAATGCGGCCCAAAAGGTCCATATAGGCCATATAAAGATGGCCATTCTTAGCCGCCGTATACTTTGCAATTATCAAATTGAAATTGAGGCACTGATCAACAGTCCCCTTTCATTTTCTAAAGCCGTATTGGCTAGGAATTATTATATTCCTTTCGAGAGCCCACTCCTCCAATCTATTTAGAAGTAGCTGCCCCATTAATTTAGCTGTGGTGTCTCATAGGGATATAGGCTGTAATGTTTCGGAACGGCCTTATCCCCTTTTTTATAAATCGGTATTATAACCGTCTTTTTCCAGGATGCCAAAACACCTGTTTGGGTCATAGTGTTAAAAACATTTGTAAGTAATGGGGCCAACAAATCCTGGTTATCTAAAAAGAAATCAATCGGGACCCCATCAGGTCCAGGTGCCTTAGATCTGTTGAATTGGTTAAGGGCGAGTTTTAGTTTTTCCAGGGTAAAAGATATATCTCCGGTGCTACAAGGTGACAGGGCTACAGGTGGATCATTTACCTCCCCCATTTTCCCAAAGAGCCCTTCAAAATGTGCTACCCATGCATCCTCATCCACATGAGTATCTAGTGAAATCTCTTTCGCCTCTCTTAAAAAAGGGGCATCAATTAAACTCCAGAAATCCCTACTACTATTTAATGCTGCTGCTCTTTGTAGCTTCTCCCATGCCTCCTCCTTCAGCAAGTTTAGTCTGGCTAGCCTAGCTTTTTTGTATACCTGGCGTAATGACTTCACTAAGTTCGAATCTCTAGGTTTTGACCTCAAAGCAGCATGGAGATTTTTAAGCGCTTTTGCGCATGCATTATCAAACCAGCAAACTGCCTTGCGATTCCCATTGGGGATAGAGCAGAGCAGATTATCTTTAATTTCCAATAGGACTCACTCAAAGGCCGCTGGTATATTTTTATGAATTGTATTTGGTTCTAAGCAAGCAGTAATCTCCTGTGCCATTTTGCCATTTTGCCAACAATTCGCCCAATGAACTTCACAGTATCCACTTTTTCCCATTTCAAAACAACCCCATTTTTTCTTGCAATAAAAGGCTTCGGTAATAAGTTGTCAGGTGACTTCCGCCTTTGTCCAAGTGACATGTGAAAGGTGATTGCAGCATGGTCACTAAAGGCATTAAATTGTGTCTTAATATGAGTAAGTATGATTTTCTGGTTTCTGAGACCAAGATGTAGTCAAGGGTTGAGTAATAGAAACGAGTTGAGAACGTAAAATCTAATTGGCCAGATATAATGTCATATGGGTTAATTATCTCAAGGCTGTTTGCTATTAATAGCCTATTAAGGGTATTTCCATAATTATTGTGGCAAAATTGAGGAAGGGGATCCCCGTCATCATAAATCAGCCCGCATACAGTAGAGCTAACCCTATTACAACTATGGGCATTAAAATTGCCCATCCAGACGATGTCACAAGATTTGTGGTATGCTTCCACCAGATGGACAATGTCTGTTTCCAGGGGTTCCAAAATCATTGCCCGATTACCTTCAAATTTATTATTATAGAAATTAATAAGAATCCAGTTCTCTCCTTTATAGGCCTCACATAGAAGGATATGGTAATATGATATTATATTTAGAAATGCAATTACCTTTAAACTAAGTGTATTGGCCACTAGTGTTACTTTTCCTCCTCTAGAGCGACCAGCACTGGAACGTATTGCGGGTTTCTGGAAACATCGATACCCATCTAAATTAATCTGATCAGTTTTCCAGGTTTCCTGAAAGCATGATATATCATATTGGATCACCAGAGTCAACCAATCGGAGTTACTCTTTTTTTGATTATATCCCGCTATGTTCCATGAGATAACTTTTGCAGATTCCAGATCACTTCCCACTTGGTCTAAGGCCTGGTGTAAGGGGGCCATATCGTATTCTATGCAGGAATTTACACGAAATTTGGAGGGACTTAAGGGAACCACATAATTTTCTTTGAACCAAATTGCGAGTGGCGTACCGAGTCAATCGCACGCATCCATATCTCCCAGTAAAGTAAATCTATTACTGAGGGGTACAGGAGCACTTGTTTGAGGGAATAAGTATTGGGTAGGGAGCAAGAGAAATTAGGAACTTTCACCTTTGGCTGTGGCTTAAGAGGTTTATAGAAGAAACCTAACGGGAGGGCGCAGATCTCGGTATCAAAGGATGGAGTATTTGGTAGTAATCTCAGCAAATCACCTACTAGTCGCTGGTTATTGAAGTTCATAACTATACAGTCCCCTCCTATGACTTTCTGCATGGGTCCCACCCAACTCACTCTTCTAGCCATAATGAAATATTGGTATAAGTTAAATCTGCCCTTTGAAAATGTAAAGAGCCAGTGTAAAGTTTTATGCATTAACTGTTCAGTGGATTCCTGTTGATCGAGTTTTAGTTCTGGGGTATTGGCTAGGATGATACCAAAGGGGCAAGCTGCCGGGGGAAGGTCTAATCTCTCTCTTTGTTTGTATACCTGCTCCTCTTAGAATGTTACATGCCTTTGGTTAGGATCAACAGTACCCCAGCCTCCTGACCATCCACTATTTGCAATTGAGGCAGTGCCAATATCCACCCTCCCCATTTGGGACCTCTCTGCTGCTAGGGTGGGGCAGGATTTTAGAGGCTGGGGAACCAATGATGAGTTCCTTTGTGAGCCCCCAAGTTAGAATTATAGGTTTTCTCACTAGGCAGGTCAGCCACATTCCCAGCAAACGGTATTAATGCAGGCACCTGGAGCAACAGAGTAGGGGCAGTAGGACAGTCCAAACAAGCAGATGGTAGTTCAGGTTGGGGACGCCTAAGCTCATTCCCCCCTCCCAAGCCAGGAGCAGTGGCACCATTACAAAGCAAATTCAAGGCATCCTCTATTTTGGACAGCCTGCTAATGAGCCGTTGGAGAAGCGTTAAAAAGGTTTGTTCCAATTTCTGGCATAGGACATCAACAACAGGCGATGAAACTGCACTCAGGGCAGTAGACGAGTGGGTGTCTGTGAGTGTAACCGGATAAACGTTTTTTGTAGTTTTCGCGGTCTTTGGTATAACTGGTTTTTAAACCCTTCCTCGTTTCCTTTTGCCCGGGGCTTCCATCACTGGACTGGCTTCAGTCGCATGATCTATAACAGTTTCCGGCGGGACCGGAGTAGTAGGCACTACATTATGATTTAATGAAACTGGTGGAGTGCCCACTCCATTTAAGTCCGGGACAGATCTTACCTCCTCCAGCGAGAGACGCCGCTCCGTCAGCTCTATTTCTTTAGAGAGCACATCAGCCGCCCTCAATAGGAAAGAGTCCTGGGTATTTATAATTTCACCACCTGGTTCTTTAGTTTTAATTTTCCGCTTTGCCATCTCGGTGAAAAGGATTACACTATAGCCAAAATACCAGCTGTTAGGGGGATGTCCCAGCCCACCCTTTTCCGGGCGATGACGGGTGTGGACGGGCCTGCCCTTTGCCTGGGCTTTGCCCAGGCGCGCCTCCGTGCGCGTCCTGTGCTGCCGTCTGGTGTCGCACTTAAATGCGCGTTGTCAGGAGCAGTGGGTGACGGGAATTGCAGTCCCCCAGCGGTGCGAATAGTCACTGCTAGGCTCTCCCCTCTGAGGCTCCAATCCAGGTAATTATGCAGCTACATACGGTGCGGGCCGATGTCGTGCTTGAATGCGCGTTGTCAGGAGCAGTGGGTGATGGGAATTGCAGTCCCCAATGGTGCGAAGAGTCACTGCCCGGCTCTCACCTCTCAGGCCCCAATCCAGGTGAATATGCGGCTACTTTTTTAACTATTCTGTAATAACTCTGCATTTGAGCCTTTATGGAATTAATTCTGTACCACTTGTTTTGGAGAATTTTTGTAATAAATACTTTCAGCCTTTCCTTCTTATCTAGAACTTAATTATTGAGTGGTCCCAGGTACTTATTTTGAAACTCTGCCAAACTGATGGAGGGGAGTGTGCCTTTTTGAGCAATTATTTCTAAAGGGAGAACAGTGTGAGTTAAATTTTGGGGTTTCTGAAATCCGGGGTGTCGGGAAATGCTGGGGTAGGGTTTTTGCTTCCACAGCATGATTAACACCCAATGTATCGAACACAGGACTCGTTTCTTATTAGTAAAAAAGCAGGGGGGAAAGCAAAGCAAAATGCAGTCCTTGCACTTTATGTACACATTCAATTCATTTAAAATTAAAGATATATTTCTAGAGGCACCATTACATATCCTGTTAACGGGGCAGAATGCCAGAAAATTAACCAATGTCATTACAAAGAGCAATAGCTAGTGCTAATGCAAGGACACCTGGCACATCCACCTCAACGGTGAAGTATTAATAAAGGGAAATGCATACCAATGACGGAATTTCAAACTACAGAAACATTGCACAACCTCAATGGGGTATAGCCTAACAGTGAACTTCATCAAGAGCATTCTGTTACACATGATACATGCAACATAAGAGCCACAAATGGAACACAGAAGCCAAGGTCTATTAAAATACAATTGCTATGTGTATTCAGATATTATACCGCAGGTTCCATCACTAAGGTACACTTGGACTCTCTTTCACACTCAACTGCAAGCTGCATGGCCATCAGGAGAGTTACAATGTCAATCAAACCCTATGTGGTATGCCAAGTGTCCCAGGTTGTGTTGCGGTATCTGTGGCATGTGGCAGTGAGCAATTGACAGTCTGCACAGATTTCTGCCCTTCCACCTCCATTGATGTATGTCATACCCATACATCATTTCATGGGGCATGAAGTTGTCTATTACTCTGTGTGCTTCTGTACATTGGGCACATATGGCAGTACAAGGGGTATTTAACCAAAGAACTGTCTGAAATATATGTTAGCATGACCTGGGCATTATCCAGAGCTTATCTTGGGTAGTCAGTCTATATGGCCATTTCGTTACCCTGTGCCAGCCTAGACCACTCCTATGATGTGTCCCTTTGTGAGGCTTAACGCAGAAATCTCTTTCTAATCTGTCATGCAGTTCTGTGTGTGCGGTGTTGTTCTGGTGAATAATCGCTGTTTCTATTCCCATGTGATTCTCCTCTCACCCGGGAGTCATGTTTGTGTTATTTCATCTAGAATTCAAGCAGTATTTGAATGTGTTCTGGACAGGGCCTGCAGCATTTACTCTATCAAACTGGTTTTGCAGGCTTTCTGTGTTTTGCCTGAATGGTACAGAAAGCGACATCATTCACTAGAATTAGCATTTCATCTTTTGTGCGTTCTTGCTTCTCAGCATCTTGATTCAATCGAACTGCCTCTCTTGACACTCCCTTGTGGGCACAGTTAATTACTGGTTTGTGTCAGTGGTACTGGTGCTATTGGAGCTGGAAGGGGTCGTAGAAGTCATATGTGGTGTCCCGCCACGTCAGGCACCTTCGCTTGTAGTCTGCTGCTGTGTGATATGTGGGACTGAGGTCTGACCATCCTATTAGTTGTAGTGACTGAGATGTTGTGTTGTCTTTTCTTTGCTCTGCCTGGAGCTGGTGCCTTCCTCCTGGCAGTGAGAAGAATAGCACGAGTGGAAACACTGTCACCTCAGCCAGCAGTAATTACAATGGGTCTCATCATATGTAAATCATTCTTGTCTACACATACAAGTGAAAGTAAGCTGCTAGGCCACATTACCTCTGCATGGAAACACAAGCAATCCCAGAAACTTTCAGCCTTGTAGGGTCAAGCTGATAAGGTGCAACTTGAGTCCAATAACACAGTGAGCCCTGACACCCACGTGTGGGCATACCTCTCGCGCATAAGGTGACTCAGTGAGAAGACTAAAAGGTAATGCTTACATTTTTCTAAGTCACAGGTAATTTCTCTGGGCCACATTCCAGTCCATTGTTTATTTGGCTACTAAGGTACTACGGGCAGGGACTGCCCATAAGAAAATCAAAATTGAGTCTACCCCAAAAGGGACAGGCCAGCCTCATCTGGCAGTGTCTATCCGTGCATTTCCCTCCTGTCCCCCATATCATTTGTTCGAGTCATGTGTCTTCAGCCTCAAGATGTTCTCCACTGGGCACCTGGCATGCACCACGCACTGCTTTTATCAGGATATGTGCAGGTATCTGTATAAGTTGAATTTGCTATTTAATATGCATGGTGTGGCTCTGCGATGATGTTGCAGCTAATAATGGGAAGGGCTGGTGTTTTGAGACATTTTGTCCTGGTTGTTCAGGTGGAGGGGAGGCAGTAAAATATGGGGAATACTGTGTGGCCTAACTTTCTACAGAACTCCCTAGAAAAGCTATGGCTTCCTATACAATATTATGCGAAAACTGAGCTGTAAAACTAATTGGTTCATCCCATTTTTAGGTCGAGCCTATAGCGGCAGCGCGCATGCGCTGCTCGCTTTGCGAGGCATGCAGTATTCAGTATAGCGTGGAAGCTCCGCCCACTCTCCGCCCATCTTTTTCATTGGCTTAGGTGCTAAATGCTGCCTTCCGATTGGTTTTAGGCTTGTTAGTCCCTCCTCATGACGGCCATGTCGTCATCTGTATCCTTCCATGGCTACTGGCCCCTTTACTCCGAACACTATTTTCTTCCCTGCCTCCCCCCGCCCCGTCCCGCAGTCTGTGACTTCTCGGCCCCCCCGCACCCCACCCCCCACTCCCGTTTGTGCCTTCTCGCCCGCCCGCACTCCCGTTTCCAATGCAATAGGTCTCGTGTAAATGCGAGTCCTATTGCATTGCAAATGCTTGTTAGAACTTGTTGAGGCCTGGGCTCGTGTTATGCCTGATGACTTAATGCAATAAGATGGTTGAACGAAAACATTTTCCAAGGTGACAGCAACCAGTTTAATACTGCAGGCCCTTTTAGCCCTGCAGAGGAAAAAGGCGTTGTGCTGTGGCAGGCCCTTGAATAATTATGTAACATATGACACTCTCAAAATGTGCTTGTGAGAGGAACTCGTATTTTTCCTTTGTAGTAAAACGTTTTGTAAGCTGCTTTTGGGTTTCTCATTCAGACATGGTTCTGTTGCACCGTGTGCATGGTTTTAGGCCTGACTGGTGTATTGGATTGAACATGCTGTTCCATTTGGACAAGGCAAGATGTAATGATGTTCTCCAGAAGGAGGATTCTGTTGTTATAATGACATACAGCATTTTGGTGGTTTGTATATGTTGGGGTCCCTTGCAAATCCCAAACTATTCACTACTTTGCGTAGAGTACTTTTAATAAGTAATTGTAATGTTTTTCAAAGAATGCGTGCAGCGAATTAAGACTTTTATTTACTGACTGTTATCTTGATCTTTCCTCATGATGCAAGCAGGGTTACATTTGTTGTGCTGCTTGCAGGCCTGTGCTGTGCATGCACTTTTAACAGGAGGGTTTCTGTTGGTGGCATAGATGTGCATGGTGTGTACATAGGTGTAACATATATTTTGTGATGTGGACATGTTTATATAGACCATAAAATCGCAGGTCTCGAGGGCAGTACTTCTGTGCCTTCCTGCTCGGGATCCCATCAATTCCAAATCTGACACTCAGTAATGGGTCCTAACTTGCTTCTGCCTTTCTCTCTCTTCTAGCACCAAGAGGCCTTCATGTGAGAGTTGCGCTATATAAGTTTCATTTAACCTAGTATCACTTAGTAAGTTTCCTCGTTCAGGAGACTCCCATCCCAAGTCTTCTGAGCGGGGCCCCGGGTGATTTTGATTCTGCTGATTCTGGTTATCAGGTTAAGGCCTCTTTCCTGTAGCCCTGGTGCTACGTGTGCCACTGGCCCTCCCTGCTAGAATCTGCATAGACTACAATGGCTGGGATCCCTCAATAGCCAGAGTGCAGTGTAAGTAGTAAGAGTCTTTTGTGTACATGAGGAAAGGGGCACCCTCACCGGTGGTCCCCACATATATGTTTAGCCAAAGATTGTGATGTATATCAGAAGGTAGTTGGCACTTACCCATCTTCCCTTTGTCCACCTACATATCCCTGTGTTGCCCTTTCCTGTCATGAACTCTGAACCCGCATGTCCCACACACTGACAGGAGACAACAAACCCACACAGAGCAGTATGGATTAAAGCAGCTCTTTCATACCTGAGAAATGCAGGAACATTTATGCACTTTGGCTTGGGGTAAACTCTTAGTGCAGGCACAAATATTACTGCAGCCAAAAGAAAACTACATTTCCCACAAGCAACAGGATCGAATCCCATAAAGTGCATGGGCAACCATCCTATTCTCCCATCTCTACATGAACCTCTCTCACTGCCTGACGTGCTCTTCAATCTGAAGAAACGGAAGCAGAAGCTTATAGTGACTGCTCTCACATCCTTTGGCTATGACTGACCTCACCTGCTTACAGCTCCTTTTTGTTAATCACACGCCCCCTTTTGGTAGTCGGTCACGCACCTCTCAACGTAACATCTGCAAGAAAAAAAGCAGAGAACGGTGAGTGATGTTAGCACTGCCAGCAAGCACAACAGTACATTGTAAGTCGTAGATTCATTGCCATGTCCTAGCATCACAAGTCTTCGGAACTGCAAGACTACAGCACTATTCTGAGTCCAGAGTCACCACCCAGAACAGCATAAGCGCAAGTGACTTACAGCAAAGGAAGCAGGGATTGTGATCTACAATCAAAAGGCATTGTTGTTTTATTCAACAGTAGGAACAACACAATTCTACACAAGCGATTCATCAGGCATAGCTGTCAGGAACAAACCAACCATCTGTAAGGGATTTATTAAGGAATTAAAGGCCTTATTTGGAGCATTGCGAAAGTGGGACAGCTCCAAAAAGCAGTGCATGTCCCACAGGCACTATTTAGTGCGAAGGGGCTCTTTAAACTCTAAGCAGAGTTAACGGGGCATCTGCTGATTTTTGGAGGCTGCCCCGCCTATGTCTAACTGCAAATAAGGCTTTAAATTATTACTCAACAAACATCAGCAAGTGTCATACAGGAAGTACCCGTCCTGAAACTTGCAGCTCACAATCAAGGTCATTTAATCAGCAGCTGAGCAGACATTGATCTTTTTGATAAGGTTGGACTTGTCGGGTAGTGGGTGGAATGATAGACTTAAGTGACATATATTTGCAATCACTGTTTTCTTCTTTTAGGAACGATAGATGTCATTTTAAGAGTTATTTGTCCATCTTCTCCCGGACCAACAGTAATGTTTCAGACCGTCGGCGAAAGGTGGTGGAGGCGCGGTACTGGATCAGACTTAATTAACTTAAGGAAAGAGCTCGTCTCCGCAGACCGATCCTTGGCTTCCTACGATTACACTGGAAAAACTGGAACAACGTGAAGGCGCAACTCGATCTATTCTCTCAAGGATGCAATTGTTCCTTACAAACAGGAAGCAAAAACACAGGACACAGCTGGCCAAATCAATCAAAGGTCTAGTGTCTTGCAGTGTAGATCAAAAATCACCAAGCTTGAGTCTGTTGTTCAATATCTACGTACGTCCCTTAGCACAGCCACAGGTTCTTCAAATATATGCAGATGATGTCAGTATTCCAGCTGGACAACAGCCCAGACAACCTAACAAACTTTACTGCTTGCTTGAACCATGTTCTGATCTGGACGGAGCAGAGGCTTCTCTGCATGAACTGAGCCAGAATTGAGATCCGCGTAATGCAAGTACCTGAGTGTTAGTTACTGTTAGAACTGGGGGTCTCCAGTTGGCAATGGTTTGCACCTTTGTCCAAATAGGGACCCCTGCTTCTAGTCAGGATAAGGGGGATACACTCCTAAAATAACCCCTGCTCACCCCCTGGTAGCTTGGCACGAGCAGACAGGCTTATCTCAGAGGCAGTGTGTAAAGCATTTGTGACCACATACAGTAATACAGTGAAAACACTACAGATGGACACCACACAGGTCGTTTATGTAAAAATAAGTAATCTTTATATAGACTTATCACAAGACCCAATAGCAAAAATCCACAATACAGTACTCAAAAATAGACTTAAAATGATAGAGACAGTTCACGTTATCTTCAAAAATAGGATAGTCAATCAAATAAAGCTTGTAGCAACAAATAACTCCACTTGGAGTTATCACGACGTCGTGACCGGTGGAAATCCCAAAGTACGGCGCCGACCGCGAGGTGCGCGGCGTCGGGCCCGGAGTCGAGCAGACCCACAAAGAACAGTACCTGGAATTCGATGAAAACAAAGACGGTGCACGGCGTCGGGGAGGTGATGCTTCGTTGGCGCCGGCGGCGTCGGTTCCTTACGACCCCAGGGGAGGTGATGTCTCGGTTCCTTACTGCAGCGCAGGGGAGGTGAGGCGTCGGTTCCTTACTGTGTCGGGGAGGTGACGTCACGGATGGCGGCGAGGCGTCGGTTCCTTACGATGGTGCGGCGTCGATGGATTCGGGGTCACCCACGTCGAGGATCGGCTCCGCGATGATGAAGCCCTGGCGTCGGTGAAGTCGGGGCTGCGGTGCGAGTCGGGACGGTGCGTCGTGAGCGCCACGAGCGGTGTCCTCGGCTCCGGTGCAGGCAGCGGCCTCGATGACGGCTTCGGAGTCGATGTCGCACGGCGTCGGCAGGCGTCGGGCCTACGGTGCAAGTCGGGCGGTGCGTCGTGCTCTTCACGAGCGGTGCCCACGGCTTCGGTGCAGGTTACGGCGTCGCTCGCCGGCGTCGGTGTTGCAATTTCCCTCTGTTAGCAGCTAAAACAGCAGTTCCAGATGCAGGCAAACAGAAGGGGTGAAGTCTTGGTGTCCCTGTGACTTCAGGCAGGAGGCAAGCTCAGTTCAAGCCCTTGGAGATTCCCTTCTTCAAGATGACAAAGCACAGCAAAGTCTTTTCTCCTGTCCTTGGCAGAAAGCAACCACTGCAGGCCAACCCCAATCAGCAAAACAGCACAGGGGCAGTACTCCTCCTTCAGCTTCTCCGGTTCTTCTCTTTGGCAACAGGTTTCTTGATTTCCCAGAAGTGATCTAATTTCCTAGGGGTCTGGGTCCCCTTTTATACACCTTTTCCCTTTGTTCTCTGAAGGCAGAGAGGCCTTTGCCTAGTCCAAACCAGTTCTGGTCAGTCCTGGAGCACTTTGTTTTTCTGACTCCTTCTTTCCTTTGAGAGTGAGGGGCAGAGCCATCAGACGCCCGGCAGGAGGTGGAGCCAGCATTGTGGAAGGCAGGCACAGCCCTATTCAGACCCAGGTGCAACTCCTCCCACCCATCCTCCTTCAGGCAGACCTATTCAGCCTAGTGCTGACTCACCCTGCCTCCTGGAATCCCCCAGCCCCTGTCACTCACAAACCCAGACACACAATACACAACCTGAGCAGAGGCAGCTGGATGGTTTAGGCAAGAAAATACCTACTTTCTAAAAGTGGTATTTTCAAACAAAGAATGTTAAAACCAACTTCACTAAAAGATGTATTTTATCATCCTGAGTTCAGGCATACTAAATTCGTTTTTCTACCATGTTCCCTGGGTCAGTTAGGATTATAAGGTGTAATAATCAAACTGCCCATTCTGGCCTATGGAGAACAGGTAGCCTTGCAATAGTGAAAAACGAAAATGGCTGTAATTCACTATTAGGACAGGCCACACACACCAGGGCATGTCCTACCTTATACTTACAATGCACCCTGCCCTAGGGCCTACTTTAGGGGTGACCAACATGCAGTAAAGGGAAGGTTTAGGGACTGGTGAGTGGGTGTACTCACCAAGTCGACATGGCAGCCCTAGGCTGCACACAGGCTCTGCGATGGCAGGCCTGAGACACACTTTACAGGCTGCTCCTGTGGGTGGCACAACCAGTGCTGCAAGCCCACCAGCAGCATTGGATTTACCAGCCCTGGGCACACTCAGTGCACTGTACTAGGGACTGACAAGTAAACCAATCATCCAATCATGGAGTCACTAATCCATACATCAATTTACAGTAGGGAGCACTTGCACTGTGGCACTGAACAGCAGTGGCACAGTGCCCAAAAGCATCTAAAACCAGCAAAACATAAGAGGCAACAGCAAAAAAATGGAAGGGAGACCCACGCCAATGGTGCCAAGTCTAACACGTGTCCCCTCCAGCTGAAATGTGGGGAGAACTACCCTTCCTCCTGGGAGTTCTCATCACTAAGGCGGAAAAATCTGGACAGACCATCAGCATTGGCGTGTTCTGTACCAGGGCGGTGTTCCACCGTGAAGTCCATCCCCTGTAGGGAAATGGACCACCTCCACAGTTTTGGATTCTCACCCCTCATCTGCATTAACCATCTGAGGGGCCTGTGGTCTGTCTGAACCCGGAAGTGAGTCCCAAACAAATATGGTCTCAACTTCTTCAGCGCCCAGACCACAGCAAATGCCTCACGTTCAATCGCACTCCACCTCTGTTCCCGTGGGAGTAACCTCCTACTAATAAAGGCTACAGGTTGGTCTAGGCCCTCCTCATTCATCTGTGAAAGCACAGCCCCAACACCATGCTCTGAAGCATCTGTCTGCACAATGAATTCCCTTGAGAAGTTGGGCGCCTGAAGCACGGGCGCCGTGCACATGGCAGATTTCAGGGCATCAAAAGCCTTTTGGCAGGCATCAGTCCAGTTCACTTTCCTGGGCTGCTTCCTGGAAGTCAGCTCAGTCAAGGGTGCAACAATGTTGCCATACCCCTTGACAAACCTCCTGTAATACCCGGTGAGTCCTAAGAAGGCCCTCACCTCTGTTTGGGTTTTGGGGGTTCCCAAGCCAGGATGGTATCTATCTTGGGTTGTAGGGGCGCCACCTGGCCGCTCCCAACCTGGTGTCCCAAGTACACCACAGAACCCTGCCCGATCTGGCACTTACTCGCCTTGATCGTGAGGCCTGCCTTCCGCAGCGCCTTCAACACTTCCCAGAGGTGGTTCAGGTGTTCCTCCCAAGTGGCACTGAACACTGCGATGTCATCCAGGTAGGCGGCACTGAAATCCTCCAGCCCAGCCAACACCTGGTTGACCAACCTCTGAAAGGTGGCAGGGGCATTCTTCATCCCAAAGGGCATCACCCGGAATTGGTAGTGCCCATCTGGTGTGGAGAATGCTGACCTCTCTTTGGCCCCATCCGTTAAGGCGATCTGCCAGTATCCAGACGTTAGATCAAACGTGCTGAGGTACTGGGCAGCCCCTAACCGATCAATGAGCTCATCAGCTCTGGGGATGGGGTGCGCGTCAGTCCTGGTGACTGAATTGAGTCCTCGGTAGTCCACACAGAACCGGAGTTCAGGTGTGGCACCAGGCGCGGCAGCCTTTGGGACCAAGACCACTGGGCTGGCCCAAGGACTGTTAGAGGACTCAATCACCCCTAAGGCAAACATCTTGGAGACCTCCTCCTTGATGCAAGCTCTCACCCTGTCAGTCACTCTGTAAGTTTTATGCTTCACAGGAGGCCTGTCCCCAGTATCCACATCATGGATGCACCATTCAGTGATACTGGGAGTCAGGGAGAACAGATCAGAAAACTGTCCCAACAGTTGGCGACAGTCATTCTGCTGTTCCGGGGTCAGGGTGGGAGAGAGGTTCACACCATCCACTGACCCATCTTGCTCTTTTGCATACAGGAGGTCAGGAAGAGGTTCAGTCTCCTCTTCCATCCCAGCATCTGTTGCTAAGAGCATGCCCACTTCAGACCTCTCAAAGTGGGGCTTCAGGCGGTTCACATGCAGGACCCGCAAGGGGTTCCTGGGAGACTGCAAGTCCACCAAGTAGGTGACATCACTCTTGCGCTCCACCACCTCAAATGGTCCGGTCCACTTATCCTGGAGCGCACAGGGCTCCACTGGGGCCATGACCCAAACCTTTTGTCCAGGATGAAACTCGATCAGAGTGGCGTTCTGATCATGCCAACGTTTCATCTCTTCCTGGCTGGCTTCCAGATTCGCCTCAGCGAGTTGTCTGAAACGCCGAGTCTGGTTCCTGAAGGCCAGCATGTAACTAAATACATCCTGGGGAGTTTTCCTGGGAGCTTTCTCCCAGCCTTCCTTGACCAGACTCAGAGGTCCTCTTACAGGATGGCCATACAGCAGTTCAAAGGGACTGAACCCTAAGGACTTCTGGGGCACCTCTCTGTAAGCAAAGAGCAGGCATGGCAAGAGGACGTCCCACTTACGCCTCATGGGTTCTTCCAGACCCATAATCATGCCCTTAAGGGTCCGGTTGAATCTCTCAACCAGCCCGTTACCTTGGGGTGGTAAGGTGTGGTGAACTTATAGGTTACACCACACTCCTGCCACAGGGACTTCATATACTTGGAAATGAAGTTGGTACCACGGTCAGACACCACCTCCTTGGGGAACCCCACACGGGAGAAAATCCCCATCAGTGCACGTCCCACCACGGGGGCCGTCACTGTCCGAAGAGGGATGGCTTCCGGGTACCGGGTGGCATGGTCCACCAAGACCAGGATGAACCTGTTGCCCATGGCTGTCTTGGGATCCAGAGGCCCCACAATGTCAATACCCACCCTCTCAAAGGGGGTACTGACAACAGGGAAAGGTTGGAGAGGAGCCTTGTGCTTCCTCCCACTCTTACCACTTGCCTGGCAAGTCTGACAGGTCCTGCAATGAGTATCTGAACTCTTGCGCATTTGGGGCCAATGAAAGTGGGTGACAAGCCTTTGAAAGGTCTTGTCTTGCCCCAAATGTCCTGCTAAAGGCACATCATGAGCCAGACCCAGTAGGAAGGCTCTGAAGCGCTGGGGTACCACCAGCACACGGGCTGACCCAGGCTCAGCAACCTTAGGCTCACTATACAGGAGACCATTCTCCCAGTAGATCCAGTGTGATCCAGACTGATCACCTGCTGCCTGGCTTGCAGCCTGTTGCCGCAAGCCCTCAAGAGAAGGGCACTTCTTCTGCTCCTCGCAGAACTCTTCCCTGGAGGGGCCTCCTTCTTGCTGCCAATGGGTCAGCTCAGGCAGGTCCCCCAGTTCAGCCACTTGTTCCCCTGTTGGTTCCAGGGCATCCCCCTCAAGGTCTGCCTCCTCCTGGACCGTGGGAACTTCGGGGGCCGGTTTCCCGCGCCCCCTGCCTCCTCTCTTTAAGGCAGGCACCTGGGCCCTTCTTCCAGGCTCCAGGTCCTCTTGAATACCCTTACCGGCTGCCATTGACCGAGTGGTCACACACGCCCACTCTGGCAGACCCAACATCTCCAAATGAGACCTCCGCTCCACCTTCGCCCAAGGGGAGCTCTCCAAATCATTGCCTAGCAGACAGTCAACAGGCATGGCTGGCCTCACAGCTACTTGAAGGATACCTGAGACCCCCCCCCCACTCAAAGGGAACCTGGGCCACCTTGCAGTGGCTCTCTGAGTTGTCAGCGGCAACTACAGGGTAGAATACCACCTGCTCCTCAGACACCAGCCGACAACTGACAGCTGTCACACTGGCCCCGGTGTCTCTCAGAGCCTCCACCCTATGGCCATTGATGGTCACCCACTGCCTGTATTTCTTAGTGTTATCAGGCAGCTGGGTCCTAGGGACCATCTCACTGTCTCCTAAAGAGACCAGGGACATCTCTGCGGGACCCCACCCACCTTGGGCACCCAACTCCTCCCCCAGGGCTACACTAGCCATCTGCCGGGGTGGTGCACCAGTGGGTGCAGTGGTCACAGTATTGGGGCACTTGGGACTTCCTACAAAGTGACCCACCTGACCACAACTAAAACATGCTTTGGGCCCCTTCTGAACAGACTTATCTGTTGGGACCCATGGTCTTTTCTCAGTGGGAGGCTGGGAACCCTTACCTTGGTTCCCTTGGGGTTTACTTTGGGGCCCTTTTTGGAACTCCTTCTGTTTACCCTTGTCCCCCCACTCTTCTGCTGGGGACCCTGCCCACCTTTGGCGGAGTCTCCCACAAGACCCTTGTGGACCCGGGTACTGACCCAGCGGTCCGCCTCTTCAGCAAGCTTTCTAGGATTAGTTAGCTTACTGTCAACTAGGTGCTGGCGTAGCTCTGGAAAACAACTACTGGACAAGTGCTCCCATGCAATTAAATCATAGAACTCCTGCAAGTCATTTACTTTGCTACCCTTCACCCATCCATCCAATGCTCTGCAAAAATAAGACACATACTCCACCCAGGTACTAGACTCCAGCTTTTTGCAGTTCCTAAACTTCTGCCTATACAGCTCTGGAGTTAACCCATACCTTGTCACTAAAGCTTCCTTCAGGTGGGCATAGGACATCTGATCCACTGCGGGCAAGGCTAGCAAGGTTTCCCTTCCCTCACCTGCAAAGCGGCCCCACAACCCCGCTCCCCAATCCTTCTCAGGGACCCGGTGTGATGTCATGGCGATCTCATAGGCTTTAAACCATTGCCCAATGTCCTCCCCCTTCATGAAATCCTTAATAACCTCCTTGGGGATGTACACTTTACTTTCTACAGGCACTGGAGATGTGCTGCCACCAGAGGGAGTGATCTCTAGGCTCCTAGCCTTTAGCTCTAGCTCCCTCACCACTCTCTCATGCTCTAAAAGCATCTTCTTTTCTTCCATGGCCAACCTCTTACTTTCTAACTCCAATTTCTTATGCTCAAGGCTATCATGGCTTCCCTGTTTCAGTTTGGCCATTTCCATTTCATGCATCCTGCTTTTGTCCCTGTCCTCCAGCTCCTCTGGAGACAGGCCCTTTGAGAAACACTGCTGCCCTCCCTGGAAGGCACTCCCTCCCAGGTAAGCCCAATGGCGCCTCAAGCTGCCCATCTAAATTCTCTGCCTCCTCCACAGGCTCCTCGGACTGCCCACTGGCATTCCGTGCTTCCAACCAGGCCCTTAGCGCCTTGTGAAACTCCTCCTTCCTGGTGAGGCCTCTCATAGAGATTTTAAACTTTTTGCAAACAGCTTTGAGTTCTGGCACAGTGTAGGTATCAACCCTATCTTCTTCAAATTCAATATCTGCAGGTGCAATGGATCCTTTTTGCTCATGGTGAAAATTGGCAGTTCTCAACAAAAATAAGGGTTCCAAGGAAAAAAATCCTATCAAAATGTATGTGGTCGCGTATTGGTCTGCACTCACTAGTAGTGTACACCAATCACTGTATATGAATCACAAATGCAAGTCCAAATCCTCACCGCTGACCACCAATGTTAGAACTGGGGTCTCCAGTTGGCAATGGTTTGCACCTTTGTCCAAATAGGGACCCCTGCTTCTAGTCAGGATAAGGGGGATACACTCCTAAAATAACCCCTGCTCACCCCCTGGTAGCTTGGCACGAGCAGACAGGCTTATCTCAGAGGCAGTGTGTAAAGCATTTGTGACCACATACAGTAATACAGTGAAAACACTACAGATGGACACCACACAGGTCGTTTATGTAAAAATAAGTAATCTTTATATAGACTTATCACAAGACCCAATAGCAAAAATCCACAATACAGTACTCAAAAATAGACTTAAAATGATAGAGACAGTTCACGTTATCTTCAAAAATAGGATAGTCAATCAAATAAAGCTTGTAGCAACAAATAACTCCACTTGGAGTTATCACGACGTCGTGACCGGTGGAAATCCCAAAGTACGGCGCCGACCGCGAGGTGCGCGGCGTCGGGCCCGGAGTCGAGCAGACCCACAAAGAACAGTACCTGGAATTCGATGAAAACAAAGACGGTGCACGGCGTCGGGGAGGTGATGCTTCGTTGGCGCCGGCGGCGTCGGTTCCTTACGACCCCAGGGGAGGTGATGTCTCGGTTCCTTACTGCAGCGCAGGGAGGTGAGGCGTCGGTTCCTTACTGTGTCGGGAGGTGACGTCACGGATGGCGGCGAGGCGTCGGTTCCTTACGATGGTGCGGCGTCGATGGATTCGGGGGTCACCCACGCCGAGGATCGGCTCCGCGATGATGAAGCCCTGGCGTCGGTGAAGTCGGGGCTGCGGTGCGAGTCGGGACGGTGCGTCGTGAGCGCCACGAGCGGTGTCCTCGGCTCCGGTGCAGGCAGCGGCCTCGATGACGGCTTCGGAGTCGATGTCGCACGGCGTCGGCAGGCGTCGGGCCTACGGTGCAAGTCGGGCGGTGCGTCGTGCTCTTCACGAGCGGTGCCCACGGCTTCGGTGCAGGTTACGGCGTCGCTCGCCGGCGTCGGTGTTGCAATTTCCCTCTGTTAGCAGCTAAAACAGCAGTTCCAGATGCAGGCAAACAGAAGGGGTGAAGTCTTGGTGTCCCTGTGACTTCAGGCAGGAGGCAAGCTCAGTTCAAGCCCTTGGAGATTCCCTTCTTCAAGATGACAAAGCACAGCAAAGTCTTTTCTCCTGTCCTTGGCAGAAAGCAACCACTGCAGGCCAACCCCAATCAGCAAAACAGCACAGGGGCAGTACTCCTCCTTCAGCTTCTCCGGTTCTTCTCTTTGGCAACAGGTTTCTTGATTTCCCAGAAGTGATCTAATTTCCTAGGGGTCTGGGTCCCCTTTTTATACACCTTTTCCCTTTGTTCTCTGAAGGCAGAGAGGCCTTTGCCTAGTCCAAACCAGTTCTGGTCAGTCCTGGAGCACTTTGTTTTTCTGACTCCTTCTTTCCTTTGAGAGTGAGGGGCAGAGCCATCAGACGCCCGGCAGGAGGTGGAGCCAGCATTGTGGAAGGCAGGCACAGCCCTATTCAGACCCAGGTGCAACTCCTCCCACCCATCCTCCTTCAGGCAGACCTATTCAGCCTAGTGCTGACTCACCCTGCCTCCTGGAATCCCCCAGCCCCTGTCACTCACAAACCCAGACACACAATACACAACCTGAGCAGAGGCAGCTGGATGGTTTAGGCAAGAAAATACCTACTTTCTAAAAGTGGTATTTTCAAACAAAGAATGTTAAAACCAACTTCACTAAAAGATGTATTTTATCATCCTGAGTTCAGGCATACTAAATTCGTTTTTCTACCATGTTCCCTGGGTCAGTTAGGATTATAAGGTGTAATAATCAAACTGCCCATTCTGGCCTATGGAGAACAGGTAGCCTTGCAATAGTGAAAACGAAAATGGCTGTAATTCACTATTAGGACAGGCCACACACACCAGGGCATGTCCTACCTTATACTTACAATGCACCCTGCCCTAGGGCCTACTTTAGGGGTGACCAACATGCAGTAAAGGGAAGGTTTAGGGACTGGTGAGTGGGTGTACTCACCAAGTCGACATGGCAGCCCTAGGCTGCACACAGGCTCTGCGATGGCAGGCCTGAGACACACTTTACAGGCTGCTCCTGTGGGTGGCACAACCAGTGCTGCAAGCCCACCAGCAGCATTGGATTTACCAGCCCTGGGCACACTCAGTGCACTGTACTAGGGACTGACAAGTAAACCAATCATCCAATCATGGAGTCACTAATCCATACATCAATTTACAGTAGGGAGCACTTGCACTGTGGCACTGAACAGCAGTGGCACAGTGCCCAAAAGCATCTAAAACCAGCAAAACATAAGAGGCAACAGCAAAAAAATGGAAGGGAGACCCACGCCAATGGTGCCAAGTCTAACAGTTACTCTTTATCTTTCGACTGGCAACCAAGCATTTGAATCTCTCCAAAAAGGCTCCAATAGTAAGCAATCTAGGGATACTTTTTCACTCTGATCTCTCATTCGTTCCTCAGATCTATACAGTAATTGATGGAATCAACTTTCAAATCTTCCTATACTGAAAAATACTGACATTACTCTAAAATGACCACCCATTTCAGTTGACATAGTTCTAGCCACTGAACATATGGACTATTGTAACATCATCTACACTTGCCTACAAAAAACTCAATACCTGCCTACAAAGGCTTCAGAATCAGTCCTTTACCTCAGAATGTGTAATGGCATCAAACCTACCTTGAAAGCTCTGGCTTCTATTTGATGCCAAGATTAAATTCAGGGTATTTCGCATTACCCAGAAAAAATACTGGGGCAGAGGCTATTATACCTGCAGAAATTAGCATTCATCACTCATACCTCCATCCAGCCTCCTTCCAGAGGATTAAAAATGCAAGCAGATCCATTTTATGGACTAATAATGTGAAATACCATCAACCACAAGTAGATATCGGAACCCAATAACAAATGGTTTGGGAAGCTTATGAAAGCTGAACTACTTAGATGTTGTTAGAAATGGGATTCCTGGCTGGCTGAGGTATGCACTCAGGCCAGGCAGGAACCACTACACTAGTCAGGGTAAGCTAGATACACACTAAAAGATAACCTGTGCTCACCCTCTGGTAGCTGGACACAGAGCAGTCAGGCTTACTTAAAGAGGCAAAGTGTAAAGTATTTGTGCAGCACACAGTAACACAATCAATAGACCACAAAAAGACTCCACACAGGTTTAGAAAAATAGGAAATATTTATCTGAGTAAAACAAGACCAAAATGACAAAATCCAATGTATAGAAGTTGAGATATTGAATTTTAAAGGAATAAATGCAGTAAAGCACTTAGAAGCAAGTAGCGCAAAAAAGTTTACTTTAGGTTGCGCAGGATGGGGCAAAGTCAAAGTCTGGGTCGACCTCATGGAAGCAGAGGCCAGCTACAGGACCCACGCAGGCCCGAGCAAACAAAGTACCTTTCCTGGTCGCAAGCAATTAAATGCGTTGATGTTGAGTCCTGCAAGCGCAGGATACGTCGATCTTCTCCATGCAGTGAAGGCAATGCGTCAGTTCCGAAGACGGGTGCCGGAGACGAGAGGCGTTGAGCGATGCACCATATTCTACCAAGCAGTCGAGGGGATGCATCGATCTCAGCAAGCTGCAGCGGCGGCGATACGATGTCCAGTGCATCTATCTCTGGAAGCAAAGTGCTGGTTCCGAGGCGATGCCCCGATTTTACTCCCGCAACCTCGCTGATGCACCGGTTCTGCTACACGCAGACAGGAGATGCGTCGAAATCCGTGCTGCAAGTATCTGGGCCATTTCCAGTGAGCCAGGCACAGGAGCAGGGGTAGAGACTTTGATATCCCTGAGTCTCAAGCAACAGGAGACAAGCCAACAAGATCTTGGAGATCACTTGGAGTGAAGTCAGAGTCCAGCTCTCCTTCAGGAGAGTCAGGGAGCAGCAGGGCAAAAAGCAGAAAAGCAGTCCTTCCAGAAAAGCAGTCCAGTTGAGTCCTTTAAGCAGCACAGTAGTCCTTCTCATCAGAATGCAGATGAATGCAGATGAGTGCTCGGAATGCAGATGAGCCTCATCTTCCTGTGTTTGTGGCTGTCTAGAGAGAATGCACAAAGTGTAGCTGTCACCCAACTAAGACGTATATTGGAGGCAGGCTGCACAGCAGACAGAGTTATAAGCACAGAGAAATGTCTACTTTCTAAAAGTGCAAAAAGAACAATTGATGGACAGAATGCAGAACAATGTCATACATTCACCCCAGTACAGAGATCTGGGCCTAAATCCATAGTTTTTTTGCTCACCATGCCATTCCAGTTTGAACCCAGCCATATGCAAATCAGTCCTGACCCTGTGCCCAATGGGAACAGTCCAGACCAAACTGCCAGGCCAGTTACTCCCTGGACTGGAAACAAGCATCCTATGACCGGTTTCGGGGTTTCACCACTCATCAGCCAGGATAGCTTGACTCCAGTGGCATGGAGAGTTCGGGACCCACGTCTGGGCATACCCGGCCCACTCTGGGTGACAAATGCAAAAAGAACAATTGATGGACAGAATGCAGAACAATGTCATACATTCACCCCAGTACAGAGATCTGGGCCTAAATCCATCGTTTTTTGCTCACCATGCCATTCCAGTTTGAACCCAGCCATATGCAAATCAGTTCTGACCCTGTGCCCAATGGGAACAGTCCAGACCGAACTGCCAGGCCAGGTCCTCCCTGGACTGGAAACAAGCATCCTAGGACCGGTTTCGGGGTTTCACCCCTCATCAGCCAGGATAGCTTGACTCCAGTGGCATGGAGAGCATGGGACCCACGTCTGGGCATACCCGTCCCACTTTGGGTGACAAATGCAAAAAGAACAATTGATGGACAGAATGCAGAACAATGTCATACATTCACCCCAGTACAGAGATCTGGGCCTAAATCCATCGTTTTTTGCTCACCATGCCATTCCAGTTTGAACCCAGCCATATGCAAATTAGTTCTGACCCTGTGCCCAATGGGAACAGTCCAGACCGAACTGCCAGGCCAGGTCCTCCCTGGACTGGAAACAAGCATCCTAGGACCGGTTTCGGGGTTTCACCCCTCATCAGCCAGGATAGCTTGACTCCAGTGGAATGGAGAGCACGGGACCCACGTCTGGGCATGCCCGTCCCACTCTGGGTGGCAAATGCAAAAAGAACAATTGATGGACAGAATGCAGAACAATGTCATACATTCACCCCATTACAGAGATCTGGGCCTAAATCCATAGTTTTGTTGCTCACCATGCCATTCCAGTTTGAACTCAGCCATATGCAAATCAGTCCTGACCCTGTGCCCAATGGGAACAGTCCGGACCGAACTGCCAGGCCAGGTCCTCTTTGTAAGTGTGTGCAAAAATATTTTTTAAGAGCAGGCAATGGTCCCATGGACCACTGCCTGCTCTTAAAAAATGAAACAGAAACGTTTCATTTTTCTGTTTCAAATGCATCTCGTTTTCCTTTAAGGAAAACGGGCTGCATTATAAAAAATGCTTTATTAAACAAGCATTTGAAATGCAATAGGTCTCACATTTACGCAAGTTTGAGCTATTGGCATTGAAAATGACCATGTCTTTTATATATGTTTTGGATTTTAAAACATAAATAAAAGGCATAGTCATTTACAATGCTAATAGCGTAAACTCTCGCAAATGCGAGACCTATTGCATTGCAAATGCTTGTTTTACTTTTTTGTACTTCTTCATCCCTAGTCTTCTAGTGTCTTGGCTGTGGGTGTGCAGAGCGCCCATAAGGGTGAGCTCATCAGACAGGTGGATAGAGGTGCCAGGAGTTGTTGATGTAATTATGGACCAATTAAGCACTATGACTGTGACTTAAAGCATCTTTAAAAATACACAGCTCGCTGCCTACACACGTACCCAGCCTTCTAGTACACCAACACAGGACCTCAGCATCCCTGCAGCAAGGCCATGTCACACCCGGCACACCCACGGCTGACCTTTGGACACGCCCTACACACACACCTAGCATCTAATATCGCACCTTCAGCAGAGCTTATACAGCCTCCATCACCCCTACAGACCCCATCTGCACCCACACTCACAGATACACACGCGCTGCAAGCCAAAACATATCCCAGCACACCCCTTTCTCCCAGCATGTACATATCACACCTTATCCCCTCACACACCCAACATCTCTATACCACAGCCTTATCACAGTCCAATAACCCTCTGCAAACGCTTTAACGCACACCCCCATAGCCCAGCATCTGCCGAATAGGCATGCCATAATTACATGTATATCACCCCCATCATCTGTATTGCGTAGCACACATTAGACACCAGCCCCCCCATGATGTGTCGAACAGCATCACACCTTTACACTCCAGAGCCCATAAATCACACTATATACCACCCACCACACACAAACCCCGCTGTATCATACACATGCCCCACTACCACGTGCACCGCACATCCCTGCCCACAGAGTGCGTAATCTGGACCATGCATGACAGTTCGAGGTGAGGGTGAACCGGGAGGGCATTTTGAGCAGTCAGTGAGCATTGGGGAGCTTGTTCTGGGGCAGCAGCTGCCACACTGCCGAGGAGAGTACTCTGAGTGAGAGACTGGAGTGATGCGAGCGCGTGGCGACTGCTCTTCTCAGCTCACATTGAATGCGAGAGTGCACCGAGCGGGAGTGAGCCCTTGGAGAAGAGTGCTCTCCGTAGAGAGTGAGGGTTTGGAGGATCCAATGGTATCAGGGCTCTGAGAGGACATTGTTGTGAACTGCCAGAGAGTCAGTGGTTTGGGAAAGAGCGAGTGAGGACTCAGACAGCGAGTGTGTGTTCTAAGCACGGTGGTAATAAAATAAACCTAGCACGGTGTCCCTGAGGCGGGCGCCGTGCTCGGTATTAAATTTAAAAAAAATAATAATAAACTGAGCGCGGTGTCCCTGAAACGGGCGCTGCGCTCAGTATTAAAGTTGGAAATAAAAAAAAAAACAGAGCGCGGCGTCCCTGAAGCGGGCGCCGCGCTCAAGATGCAAATACACAAACTAAAGCAGCCGCCATTGTCCCCATCAGTATCAATCACAAAAAAATAGTGCTCACTCACTAGATAAAGCAGTCCGAGTAACGTGCGAAGAAAAAGGTCCAGTCCTTATGGGCGGTAACAAATGGCGACAAGGCGGTAACAAGGCGGGACTAACAAGCCTCATAATGAATCATAAGCCAGCATTTACCAAGGACAATGACACCAGCCAATGAAAAATATGGGAGGAGAGTGGGCGAGGCTTCTACAGCATACTCGACTACAGCATGCCTCGCAGAGCGAGCAACGCATGCGCGCTGCCACTAGGCTCGACCTAAAAAGCAGTCACAGACATGGTGGTCTGCTGACCCCAGCAGGCCACCATCCCTGTGAGTGCAGGCCATTCCTAATGGGGTCGCAAATAGCACCTGCCTCATGAATATTAATGAGGCAGGCAATTTGCGACCCCATTAGGAATCGCTAACAGTGTCTTAGACACTGTTGTAAATTGCAATTTGCAAGTCGCAAAGTGTAAGAGTCCCACATCTGGCCCATAATGCTTTAACTGAATCCGTTCCCTTTATCAAATAGGTCAAATCGCAAAATGACAGACCTTTCTGCTTCCAGAAACAAATCAAACTAAATATGTTGTGATTATCTTAAGTGCAATGTCCTACCCCTGGAAACAACAATGTGAAACAGGAAAACCCTCTCCGAAGAACTAAGAATACTTTAGGACATTACATGTATGACCCATTCATATGCTGGTACTATTTTAAATTCACGAACCTTACTGATGATTAGACCCTCTCATCCCCTGATTATTTGTGCAACAGTTTGTTATTGGCTTCAGCATTAAGCCTTCCTTCATCTCACTGCTGTTTTCCAGGCTGTATCACACAAGATGTAAATCATTTTGTGAAACAGCTAAATAAAAGCATGTCATGCCTATGTTATAAAATTTCCTAAGGGACTTTCCGGCCACATGATGTAAAATAAATGCCAACATAGAATGCAAATAGTTCATTAACCACATTCGACTTGTAAATTAGCCACAGACATTTAATATTAGCATTTAGATGAACATATACATATATAACCTGACTCGTGTTATACAGTTAACAATAATATTAACGTTTTATAAGTTAAAGGGCCAGATGTACGACCAATTTTAGCATGCGCAAACGACCCGTTTGCGCATGCTAAAATTGGTATGGCTATGTACTAACACAATTTTGCGAGTCGCAAATGAATTGCGACTCGCAAAAAGTGTTTAGAGACTTGCTATTTGGAAGGGGCGTTCCCTTCCAAATAGCGACTCTCTAACCCATGTACTAATCTTTTGCGACCGCAATTGCGGTCGCAAAACACTCGCAATTACCACCTACTTCAAGTAGGGCGGCAAATGCATGTAAGAGCGGGGGGGCCACCGGCCCCCCTTGCTACGCCACTGAATCCATAAACGATGCACATATGTAAAATATCATGCCAATTAGACACATAGAATCAGTATAGTATTAAAAGTCTTATAAAACAGATGAAGGACAATTCTGAAGCTGTTGTAGTAGCATTAACGGTGAGTAGAGGTTTATGCATTAGACATCAATTTAATAATGTAATCTGTGTAATACCCCGTACAGATTTACAATGTAAGCATTTAGTCCGATGCATAATTTACATGTTCTAAATGGGCATACTTTTTTCCTTTGCTTAATTGTAAGAGAAATAAAAGTCGAAACAGCGAAACATGATTCAGATGTATGAAGATTACATAAATAATTAAAAGCATCCTTATAGAAAAACAATTTTTGTTCAATAAATAGTGGTTTTAAATAGTGTTTCCTTAAGTCTTGATAACATTTACAGAACATTAGAAAGTGCTCAGTTGATTGGGCGGTAGTGCCGTTACAAGGGCATTTCGGTAAATTCTTCTCCACCTGCCAATTCTTCACTCCTTGAAAAAATGGAAACATTTTCATTCACTTACTGACTTTGATATGTGTGCGAGGTAAAGTATGGCTCAGTGCCGTTGCCTAGTAGGTTGGCGGAAGTTGAGGCGGTGGTTGAGGTAGGCATGTCCGGCATTATAGACGGCTTTGTATGCGTGGGTAAGCAGTTTGAATTGGTAGCACTTTCGAATTGGTAGCCAGTGTAGCTCTCTGAGGTGGAGTATGATGTTAGCACTGGGGGGGGGGGGGTGTTGAGAATGAGTCTGGTGGTGTCGTTCTGGGTGATTTGGGGTCTTTGTATGAGATGAAGTCATTGAAGCATGCATAATCATGCATAGTGTAAAGTAGAACTTTTGCAAATGCATCCCGATATGAACAATTGAACTTTTGTTCCATTATTCTTCTTCGCACTAGGAAAATATATTTAATTATGGAGAAGACCCTTCCACCGCACCTACACTTATTTGGGGATTGTACTTTTCCCATCAACACACTAGAGAGAGGTTTATTCCTGTCGTTGGCATGAATTCCAGGACATATCTGCCTAGGTATGGTGACCACCATACAAAAAGCTTTGTGTGAGTACTGGTGTTGAAACAGCTTTGTGGATTGCAAAAAAAGGATTTGCACTCTTTAAAAAAATGATGCATAAACGTCAATTCTTACTGCGCAGTTCTTTACATCAGAAGTCTTACATCACGGGCATAATATCGGGAGTACCTACACATCACATGTTACTACATTACATCAGGAGTGCTTTTACTTTGCAGGAAAGTTTGTAAATATCACTCTGTGCTAACAAGCTCCTGAGAACTAGGTATTGGTACTAGTGAATACATTTGTGTATGTTTATTGGGATATGGACCCAACACGTTTCGGCTCGGTCACGCAAGCCTTGGTCATGAATAGGACACATTTTAAATTTCGTGAATATAAACAAAGTGCATTCATGGAAATTGAGAACATACTAAGTAGTAGTCTCTCTTCATATTTACAGCAGCTTCTAATTTCTTCGTGAATTGTACACTATTTTGGAGACATTATTATATATATTATATTATATTATATATATATATGTATATATACATACATATATATATATATATATATATATGCATATATATATATATATATTCACTGAAAAAACCATAGGTTTCAGACACGTTATAGTTAGGAATTAGCATTTAAAAACCTTTGAAATTCACTGAAAAAACCATAGGTTTCAGGCACGTTATAGTTAGAAATTAGCATTTAAAAACCTTAGAAATTCACTGAAAAAACCATAGGTTTTAGGGACAGTTATAGTTAGTTGGACATTGCACTCGTACAAAACCCGTGAAATTCCCCGTTATAGTTAGTTCAGGTAACTATAACTCGCGCCCGCAATGCACTGCTGATGACGTCACATATTACATCACTCATGACATGGTCAGTGACATCACTGATGACATCACTGATGACATCTCAAATGACATCACTGATGACATCATCCAGTGACTGTGTGTTTCTGTAAAGTTTAAATATGTTTAATATATATAGGGAAAGGCGTATTGAAGAATGAGTGGGTGTATAAGTGTCTGAAAGGATGATTTAGTAGGTGCGTGACTAACTCTATAAGTGAGTGATTAAACGTATCTTACTGAATGCATGGGTTAGTGACTAAACTGGGTGAATGTCTGTATCCGTCTGTCTGTTGCTGTGTAAGTGGCTGCATGGGTTTGTGAATAGCTACATGAGTGTCTATATGAGTTATTGATTGGTTGTCTGAGTATCTGTATGTGTGCCTGAGTGTTTGTGTGGGTGGGGTGTGTGCGACTCTGTGCATAGATGTGTGAGTGGGTGATTCACTGGGTGGATGGTTTCAAGAGTGCATCTGTGATAGACTGTATGGGTGGGTAAGTGTGTGTAAGAGTGTGTTAGTGAGTGAATGTATGTCCCAGTGGTACATGTGTGAGTAACTACATATGTGAAAGGCAGTATATATGTGTGTTGGAGTATATAAATAGCTATAAGCAGAGTGTGTGATTGTGAGAGTGACTGTATGGATGAGCGTGTGCTTGTATCAGAGATTGTATAAGAGCGTAAGAATGTGCTAGTATTTGTATGAGTAAGTGAGCTGGTGTGTGTATAACTGTATAGGTGAGTAAATGGGTGTGTGCTTAATTTTTGCATGACTGACTAGGTGTGTGAGTACCTCTATGGATGAGTGGCGGTGTGTGAGTGTTTATATAGGTGTATGAGTGCATATAATAGTCCTGTACTGAGTAACTATAAGTATGAGTGATTGTACGGGTGAGTGAGTAGATGTGTGTGTGTAGACCTAAGAATCAGTGAGTGTGTATATAGTAATTGGTGTTGGAGTGTCTATGGTTTTGACAATGGCAGTCTGTAATTTACAGTGGGTGTATCAAAAAGTTATATTAGGGTGTGAGAAGATGCATCAAATTATCTTATGGATGATGTCATCAGTGATGTCATCAGTGATGTCATTTGAGATGTCATCAGTGATGTCACTGACCATGTCAAGAGTGATGTAATATGTGACGTCATCAGCAGTGCATTGCGGAGCGCGAGTTATAGTTACCTGAACTAACTATAACGGGGAATTTCACGGGTTTTGTACGAGTGCAATGTCCAACTAACTATAACTGTCCCTAAAACCTATGGTTTTTTCAGTGAATTTCTAAGGTTTTTAAATGCTAATTTCTAACTATAACGTGCCTGAAACCTATGGTTTTTTCAGTGAATTTCAAAGGTTTTTAAATGCTAATTCCTAACTATAACGTGTCTGAAACCTATGGTTTTTTCAGTGAATTTCAAAGGTTTTTAAATGCTAATTCCTAACTATAACGTGTCTGAAACCTATGGTTTTTTCAGTGAATTTCAAAGGTTTTGTAAATGACAATTTCTAAATGTATTAATTGTTATATTTATTTTTTGATACTGATTTACAACATTTTTTTAAACTATTTATTTTTAGATATTTTATTTTTAAATTACATTGTAATTACATTATACATTACATTACAAAATATACTTTCTCAGAATGAATTACTTTAGTTTAAATACTTTGCAAATAGGCAATAGACTTTTAAGTACAGTAGTTACAGTTGTTGCAATGGGCAACACAATTTCAAAAACAATGCAACATTGAGCTCAATGTGAATTTCTAGTTAAATGCAATTAGTTACTTTATGGATTACTTTTCTAACCACAGGACTGGATCCTAGATTCAGTCCTGGGACATCTCCTGTAAACAGTTGAGTAAAAGCGTTTTGGTTACAGTAGTGATTTTTAAGGAATATTATTGTATTTTAAAAGTTGACACTTAGAAACTTTTTCACATAGAATCACCAATGTTATCCTAGGGGAGGAAATTCACTTAGCAGGTAAGTAGTGTTATCGTTACTTTTTCTTACTCAGTGGTGGATCCTGGATCCAGCACTGGTGCATCTCCTGTAAACAGTTGAAAGAATGCGTTTAAGTCACACAGGCGATTTTTAAGGAATATTTGTAGTTTGTGAAAATCGACACTTTGAAACTTTTCTGCTGAAAACCAGACAATGGATTCCTATGGAAGGAAATTCAAGTTACTGGTAAGTACGGTTAGAATTACTTTTCAGGGTCAGTGCTGGGCTAAAAGATGCAGCACTGGGTTCTCTCCTGATAACAGGTGAGTAAATCGGAATTCGCAGTTCGGCTGATTTTAGAGGAATATTATAAAGTTCCAAAAATCCACACTTAGAAGAATTTCCAAGTGAAACCAGTCAATGTTAGCCTATGGAAGGAAATTCAAGTTACTGGTAAGTACGGTTAGAATTACTTTTCAGGATCGGTACTGGGCGCAAAGATGCAGCACTGAGGTCTCTTCTGATAACAGGTGAGTAAATCGGAATTCGTAGTTCGGCTGATTTTAGAGGAATATTTGCACAATGGTGAATAAAGGGGTGGGGCCTGAGGATACATGTCTGCAAACACGCCCTGTGGCGCGTTTAAGTTGGAGAATTAATTCCTCCTCAATCCCGAGGGTCCCTAGGGGCCAACTAGCCCACCAGGTACCTCCAGTATGCGCCATAGAGCTGCATTGCAGAGAGGTGTTCAGAGGCCACGCCCCTTTTACAATACTCTGCAACGCAGCTCCGGGCGCTTACTGGAGGTACCTGGTGGGCTAGTTGGCCCCCAGGGACCCTCAGGATTGAAGAGGATTTAATTCCCCATCTTAAAACACGCCACGGGGCCTGTTTGCACACATGTCACCTGAAGCCCCGCCCTCCCTTCACCATTGTGCAAACGCGCCCGTGGCGCGTTTTAAGTTGGGATTAAGTCCCCTTGAATCCTGAGGGTCCCTGGAGTCCAAGTAGCCCACCATGTACCTCCAAAAGCGCCACAGAGCTGCGTTGCAGAGAGGTGTAAAAGGGGCGTGGCCTCTGTACACCTCTCTGCAACGCAGCCCCTGGCGCATACTGGAGGTTCCTGGTGGGCTAGTTGGCCCCAGGGACCCGCAGTATTTAAGGGGAATCGTTCCCCATCTGCAAACGCGCCAGGGGCGCGTTTGCAGAGTGGTAAAGGAAGGGGCAAGGCCTGCGGCCCGATCGTTGTTTTTTTTTTCCGAAGGGGGCCGTGTGGCCCCCTTCCTTTTTCCTATTTTTGGGCCCTGGGGACCCCATCCCCCAGGGCCTTACCCCTTTCTCTTTTAAATTAAACGGGAAGGGGGCCTGCGTGGCCCCCTCCCGTGGCCGAATCCGGCCCCGGGACCCCATCCCCGGGGCAGGCCTTTATTTTTTATTTTTTAAATTATTTTTGGGAGGGGGGCGCGTCGCCCCTCCCGAGCCACTACTAGCTTCGGGACCCCATCCCCGGGGCTGGCCCTATCCTTTGGGGTCCGTGGGGGACCCCAGCTCCCCACGGACCCTGCCGGCTCCCCGCCTCCTGCGGGAGCCGGCATTGCTTTCCACATGGGGAGCTGCTAACATGCAGCTCCCCATGTGGAAGCTAATTTGCTTGGATATTGGAAGCAAGAGCAGGTTTCCTGCTTTCGCCTAATATCCAGCAGTTTGCTATGACAGGACGGGAGCCGCGAGGCTCCCGTCCTGTCATAGCAAACTACAGTGTCCCGGGGTAGGCACCCGGGACACTGCAGGAGCCGGCCCTGGGGGTGGCGGTCCCCAGGGCCATTACAGGTTCCAGGAGGGGCCGCATGGCTCCCTCCCTCCATCGACAAAGCCCCGGGAGGTGGTGGTCCCGGGGCTCTGGGGTCCGTAATGGACCCCCATATTGAAATCTTTAGTGACCCGGGAGGTGGCGGTCCCGGGGCATGTGGGGCTCGAGACCCCCACACAGGTAATTTTTAAAAATAAAAGAAGCCCCGGGGGTGGCGGTCCCGGGGCTGCGGGAGGGCCAAGAGACCTCACGCACCATTATTTTTTAAAGCCCCGGGGGGTGGTGGCCCCCCAAAATTAAATATAAACCCACCCCCCGCATGCCCCCGGGGGCAAAATAGCATCGGCAGCGGAGACCGCGATTCGCTTTTTTTTCAGCGGGATTCGCATCCCGCCGATTTTTTCTTAAAAATGCTTTTTCTGCCCAGGGGTCCTTGTGGGACCCCCTGAGCAGACCTAGGGAGTCAGGGTGTTTCTACCCTGCCCCCTTTGTGCGTTTGCGCACTTATTTCTTTTTTTCTCGGCGGGATCCGCGCACCCTAAGCGCATCCCGTCGATTTTTTTTTTAAATGCTTTTTTCTGCCCAGGGGTCCTTGTGGGACCCCTGAGCAGACCTAGGGGTCAGGGTGTTTCTACCCTGCCCCCTTTTGCGCTTTGCGCACTTGTTTCTGTCCCTCGGTTCTACCGAGGACAAAATGGCTGCCAACACTTCCTGATTTGGAGTGTTGACAGCCAATTAGCATGCAGCTCGTGATCGGGAGGTGCACGCGGACCCTACTCGGCCATAGATATATATGTGATTTTATTTGTGATTTTCTCAGAAACTACTGAACGGATTTACACCATTTAAGCAAAAGGCACGACACTGAACCAAGGGCTACCTCTTTGCCAAATTTAGTGTAATTCCGTTCAGCAGTTCGGGCTGTAGCTGCGACTAAAGGTTCCTATGGAAAAATGAATGGGGAAAACGCGTTTTGGGACCCCCTTTTTCTCGGCCCCGCTTGACGAATCACCCCGAGACTTTCAGGATAGGAGCGGACCGGAGCGCCCCAACAAGTTGGAAACGTTCGCAAAGATTCGTCAACCGGCGCCAACGTTATTTCAAATAGAAGGTTGTGGATTTCCTATGGAAAATAGGTCCTAACTATAACTATCTACTGGCGACCGTCAGTAGATAATATATATATATACACATATATATATATATATATATATATATATATGCAATAGTTACCTAGGTTAATTAATCATATTGTAATACATTCTTGCCATAGTGCACAATATTTTTCTACTTCAAATTATCAAAGTACAGTCCTTTAGACATTTGGTGGCTAGTGCCTAATATATCCCTGACAGCTGAAACATAATTACTGTTGAAACTTATAATTTCATTACAAGATATCTTACCTAAATAGGCTACAACTTCCTTTTCATTCAATATAAATATATTCAATTTGTAATAATCTATGTAGTACATTATATATACAATCCATGATATCTGTCTCTTCATTTAGTAGTCTCTTGCTCTGAAGCTGGTCTAGCACATGTGCTTGTGCTTTAATACATTTCACTTCAGAGTTACAATTGTGTTTTAATCTGACCAGCTCCCCATATGGGATGTTCCACTTCACCTATTTTGTATGGCTACTCAAAGCATGTAATACTGTGTACTCTACAGCCTGTATCCTGAATAATGAGATTGTTATTTTCCATCCCTTCACCTGTAACCTTGTATCAAGAAAATGTATTGAAATTGTACTGGTGTCATCCTATACATAATATTTATCATTCAAAAGCTTGTCAAAGTACATCAGCTTTTTCATAGGACCATTCCAAGTAAAGATTAAATCATCTCTATAGCTTAGCCATGATCTGTTAGATAGGTTCTTATCCTTGGATACATGGACATGTGTTCCTCCAGCATGCCATCAATAAAGTGGCATAGCTTTGGGTCAAACAGGTGCCCATGGCAGACCCTGTATGTGCTGTACATGCATTCATTAAACAGAAATACATTTTCATGTAAGCAAAACGTAATCATATTCAGCAACATAATATTGTGCTCAAACTGACTTAGGGTCCTCCCCTAAAAAAATGCTAACATGCATGCATGCCATCTCTATGTTTGATATTCGTACAAAGTGAATGTACATCTAACGCTACCAGAGTATAATTTTCATCCCAGGTAATGTGATCACTTTTTCTTAAGACGTGAGACCTCCGGTTGCAGCTCCTGAACGGTCCGGGGTACCGACGGACAGAGCGGGGCCTCACGTCCTGAGCTGTAGCCAGGTGAGGTGAGGCTGTTTTCTCGTAACTAACGGGTGTTATCAACATACCGTAACCAACTGAAACCGAGACGACAGGTTTTGTAGGTTGTATATGTTCCAACCAATAGGTTTTGATAACCACTCCACTTATTTCACAGACACGCAGTGGCATAGAATATATAGGTCCTGAGGAAGGCCCCGATCCCACTGAGATCACCGTGGCCGAAGCATGTAGACCTGTTTTCTGGACAAATGCAGTCAATATTTCATAACTGCATCTGCACTGTTTTTAATTTTGACATCAGGAGATAATGAATAAAGGTCTGTTTCTCTCCGGCTAGCCAATTTTAGATCACACATCACATTTTCCACTAGTGCACTGCGCCCATCACTCTCAAATTACAACACTTTACATCTGATGGATCTTAGGAAATCCGATAATTGAGTAATATCATAAAAAACATCCCTGAGCTCCTCCCTCACAGTGAGAGGGTTGTAGCCCTTGGCTGCACTAGGTATTGCAACCAAGAGGAGATCCCAGATGATGAAGCATGCCACTCCGGTGGGTGATGGGATTCCGTCCTTTTTAAAGGATTTCCCCTCTGTATGACTGAGGGTCTCTGCTTGTGCTGTATGTCTATAGAGCTTCTCTAAGCTCGCTAGACCCGCGGATAATCTGTTGTTCTGTAATAGGTCCTAACACTATCAGTGCTCCCACGTACTTGTGAGTTGCAGCACACCTCATTCTGCAGTGGGATGGGAAGAACCCTTTGATGAAGCATGCCACCAAGGAGTAAGCCTGTTGGGTGAGGGTTATTTAAAGAAATGTGTTTCTTTTCTCTCAATAAACATTTGAAGGGTAGGAAGAAAGCGCATAATTCACTTTGGACTAGAGTGACTCGCTTTGCTTTTTGTGTAGGATGTGGGTAAACAATGTTATTACCCAGCGCTACAACCCCTACAAACCCTACTTACCGTCTAGGGTAGTTAATGTACAGAACAAATGAAAACAAAACTTTAAATGACATATTCCTCTACGAGGATGATATTGTTCTCTCTATATAGATGGCCGAAGAGAAATAGAGGGGGCAATAATGATGTTGAGAAAATTGGAGAAAATATCAGACTTGTGGGTACACTTGAGCAAATCCGTACACTTCCTAGTATGCATGTGAGAACCCTCAGTGGACCTACAGTTGATGAGAACATAATGACAGCTACAGGGAACATGAGGAGTTGTGTGAACTTTTGGAAAACACTCCCCTTAGCAGCACTAGGGAGGATAGCTTTTGCAAAAATGGTGACTCTGCCCTGGTTACTTTACTACTTCTCCACCCTCCCAGTGAAACTTGGCATGAAACTCTTTCTAGAAATAGCCACTATCCTGGTAGATCTCATTTGGAGAGCCGGACGCCACCGGCTATCATTGGCAAAGTTACATCTGTCTTTGCAGGAGGGGCGAGCTGCGGACCCATATTATGAAACCTACTATCTGGCCGGACAGCCATGGTGCTTTACCAGATGGGTAGACCTTTCGCTTTTGCACAGAGTGGAGGAGAGGCGGGGTATACCATCTCTCACTGACATAATGACCCTCCTGACTAAACCCAATGTTAAAGTCCAGAACAAGCCGATGCAGATCCGGGTGCTCCACTATAGCTGGCACAGAGCACCAAGACGTCCAATGCAATGCAGTTGGCTGCGGGAGCTGAAAAAGTGTATGGCAGCAGAGGGCATATTGCTACACATAGAGGCAAAATGAGGAATAAGCCCCCCTGGCTTTACAAGGGCTTAGGAGGACTTACAGGCAGTCTTGGAAGATGCAGCTGGAGATACCCTCTCACATCGCATAGGGAGTCAAAGCCCAGAAGTGGGGTAGAGTGAAAATCACACCGCACCATTGACTGACTCAAAGGGATAGGGTTACTCTCGTATAGAAGCTTTGATCGGCTGGGATTACTGGCCACGCGGAGTTCGAGGAACCTGACACGGGGGAGAATGGGCAGCATAGAGCCAGCAAGGGAGTGAGGAATGAGTGACCGGGACTGCATACCCCCTTCATTGAGACAGGGACCATTGGAACGGGATGGATGTGAGGCCTCCTCCCCTCATTGGGACTTTACAACTGAGATGCATTTGGATGTAGAGCGAGATGAGAACCCCCATGTATTAGTGCTGTAACAGTGTATTGGAACGGTGTAAATGCCACTGTTTACTTTTTGATTGTTCATATAAGACTCATAAAAGTATATGAAGTATCTTCAGCTGAATTATATGTCTTTAGAGAAATCAATATCTACTTTACAAAGAGTTTGAAAAAGATAATCTCAGTGGTATCAAGTGCTTGAGTTGCATAAGATTACAGTCACTCACCAGGCAGACGATAATTCCATGTATACACAGGGGTGAGTTAAAGTTCAACATCATTCTATTGGCGTTATTTCCTTGTAATAGTGTCTACCAGGGGGGTATCACATGCCATAGTGTCATATACGGGTTGCCTTTTCAGAGTCTCTGATCCTGGACTCAATACCTGAAAAAGTAAGAAAAGATTGGTAAAGAATAAAAAGTAAAAAAACAGTTCACCATTCAAAAAACCTTTACACACAATTTAGTGGAAAACAAATCCAAGTAGATGAGCTACAACCGCAACAAGAGTTCTGTTCAGTCATGAGGCAGACAGACTCAACAGACTGTCGATGAATGGACAAGTTAAATTTTCCATGTTCATTTCCAAGTTATTTTACCACACTTTGGTTTCCCCATAAATCATCTTTTTAGACACTGAATACTGAGTCTGAGCAGGCAATGTCTTGGATGTACATAGGATAGGATAGGAGTCACTCGATGTGCATTTGCAGATCAGCTGGTTGGAACAATTCAATTGTGTAACTTTCTTCATCTCTAAGTACAGACAGTAATCTCACTTTATCATGATTCTGATATCCCTCACAATGTCCCATTAGATCCAAAATAACATGCCCAGACAGTAAGAAAGCTATTTATATAGTACCTACTGTGCCATCGGTTCCTATTTCTTTCCTATTGTCAGAGCTTACCATGTCACCAGTTTAGATTTAACTGCATGTGTACTGTCTAGCCAATGATCAGCCTTTGCTCTCAAGATGTGACATGCAGCGGATGCTGAGGGAAGGCGGATGGCCACGTGGCCTGAGTGTATATATGTGATAATGAATGCACATATTCAGACTCACAGCATGGAGAACTTTCCTGCTCCACCACAAGTTATTGGTAGTTCCTATAAAGGAATTGATTATGAATGACTCCTTAAAATGTACCACTCCTGCGCAAAATCCTCTTTACACAGGGGCAGTATTTACAAGTAGTGCAATATAGTGTACTCCTGGATTTTCCCCCTTTAATTTCAGCTGATGAAACCTGTCAACATTTAACAGGGAAAAAGACCCACTACATAACAGAAATTTGGTGTGAAAAACACCAAAATCCCAAATTTTCCCCATTTTTAGGAGTCAGCACGCACCTAGCGAATTCTAAAATCCAGAGTATGGGATTCGCGATGTGCAACAAATAACCCCAGACCCAATGGGGCATTCGTAATCAAAGCATTTGTGGTATATAAAAAGAGAGCCCAAGAACAGTGAGACGCCAAGGGGGTATTATGGAAGGTGCTTTCTTTAGTGCATGTGCTGCCAAATGTACTTATACATTTTAAAGCAAGCCTGCCTGTTTATTAATGATAAAGCAGCTTACGGACAGCGAGGATGGCTACGGAGACTCCCGCCTCTCCGTAGTTTCAGGTGATCGATGCCCCTTCCCCCGTAGTGGAGACTGCAATGGAGAACGCGGCGAACGCGGCGAATGCTGACTGCCGCGAACACTGACTGCCACCGACAGCCACTGTGAAACGTCGCGCTAAATCCTCTGAATGCCGATCGAGGAAAGGTCAAGGAACGAGCGCGGAAAGCTGATCAGCGATAATCCATAATCCAAGGCTGCATTGAGCTCCGGCGGTAAGAGCGCAGTGAATGCGGGGGCAGCTCTGAGTACCGTGGTGAGAGGCAAGGCGCCGTGGCTGTTCTAAACGGACGGAGTAAGCAGCAAACGTTACTAGACCTCTTTTTTTAACCGAGGCTTTTAAAATGTATTCCACCCACCTCTCCGGTCAAACTCTTATGCTTTGCTTTCCATTCCTAAACAAACAAAATATAAAAGGTTTTGGAGGAAGAACTTTTCGAGTCAGAGCAGCAAAACTGTGAAACTGTGAAACCAGCTTCAAGTCTCACTCTGAAAAAGAGTACTCTTTAAGTCAATTCCGCATAAAACAGCAAAGGGAAGGCACTGATGCTCCCTTGGGAAGCCGGTAGGAGTTAATTGAAGCTAACGGGAGCAGTAAGGGGAGACGAGGCACCAGTGTGGCAGTGTGGCGCCTGATGCTTTAAGATTAAAAGTGCTGGGCTAAACTACGGGAAAAGGACAAAGTAATTATGATAGCTGATGCCAGGATTTGCTCAAATTCGTGAAGCTGAAATTGAAATCAGGTGCTGGCAGCGGTATAACTCCAGTGGAATTAACTTTCATGCTCTCAGTACTGGGGGGGAAAAAATGCGGGCTAGCTTCTAGAAAAATTCATGATTTGTTTGCTGTAAGGAGCTAAGACTTAGGATACTTGCTACGCACCCCCAGGACTCAAGGAAACTAAAGTAAGATGGGGAGACATTTGAAACAAGCAAATGCAGTAGCTAAAGTAGAGGCAGCGACTGGGCTGAAAGCAAAGAAGCATCTAATGCAAGCAAAAGGGACATTATCTCTGGCTAAAGCACCAAGCCCAGTAAATCTCTCAGGCCTGAACTCAAGTTTCGAGAGCTCCGCAGAAGATCTGCCCGAGCCACAGTTCGAGTTACAGCAAGGGGGAGATAACCCCACTCTCGTAATGGAAGGACCTAACGACGTAGAGAAGGGGCAAACTGATGAACCTATCCCAGGGATAACAAAACCGGAGCTCAAGAACTATAAAGAGTTTCCATTATTCACGAAAAAGACTACTCAGCTTACAGTCGCTCAAGGCTCGCCACACTTAAATTCAGTCTTGGCAGTAACACCAGAAGAAGAAACAGCACTTTGGAGATGCTACACATATCTCCACCTCCCCGGGTCCCGGTTCCAGATTCGGTACCTACGGTGCCCATTCTGTTAGAGGAAGGATGCCCAACGCATTGCCAGGCAAGCCCACTGGCACCATCCCCTCACCCTTCGCTCCCTGACCAATCTTCCTCTGTTGACATCCTAGAACAAAAGTTAGCGAGCTGGCCGCAGTCTCAGGAAACATCTCAGGAAACTTCTCGAGCACTAACGGAGCGCGGCCCAGAACCGTTAGGCCAAACAGCCAGTCTGGAGAACAAAAGTTTACAAGATGACTCGGAATTCTTACCAGCGGAGCCAACAGGCAACAGCTCGAAATTAAAACTTTACTTATTCTCATACTGGATGGAATTAGGGATATGTAAAAATCTCAGGAAAATTAGATAGCTGCTCTTCATCTCCGTCTTGAAAAAATTGAAGAATCTGTCGCAGGTATTCCCGCAAGATTTCAGGAAGTTGAATTAAGGATAGCCCACCTGGAGGACCAGATGAGTTCCATGATCCAGAAAATTAACTCGGTGATGGAAGACAAAATTGTCCTTGAGAACAAGCTCGAAGAATTGGAAAATCATTCACGCCGCTCTAATCTACGGATTGTTGGAGTACCCGAGGGGAGTGAGGGAACTAATACTCTCCTGTGGGTTGACTCATTCATCAAGCAAAAAGTGCTTCCGGATTTCACTGGAGACTTAACACTAACTAGGGCACATCGGGTTCCTGCCCATTCATTCCTAATTCCAAGTTCCCTCATACAATTCTGACTAACTTTGCCGATTTTAGAGTAAAAGAGAACATTTTGACTAAAGCGATTCAGCAGAGACAGTTTACCGTCAACGAGGGGACTAAATGTCAGAACTTTCCAGATATGTCTGCGGTGGTGGCTCGCAGACGTAAAGAGTTTGTGAAGCTCTTATATCTATTTAAAGCACAGGGAGCTCAGGCATCTATTGCACAGCAATCCAAGCTCAGGGTTTTGGCTAAAGGGAAATTTCATATGTTTTCTCGCATTGAGGAGGCCCAGGATTTATTGAAAGAGATTTCCACTGCAAAATGAATTCGTGCTTACTATTGATTATTTGGTTTATGATTGGTTTATGATTGTTAGGTCTTCACTGCTTTGTGGGGGGGGGATATCACCTAGGGTGCAGGCACAGGGCACCCCATAGTGTAGAAGGGAGGGGAGAGATGCGGGTTGCGGGGCCTGAGGGGACGACCACATTTCTGGGGGGGCTTCTTCAGGTTGGTGGTAGGGGAGTGCTAGGAGGTATGTCAGAGATGGGCTAGGTATAGCAGTAAAAAATGAACAGGAAAAATATAAAGTTTGTAGAATTACTTTGAATTTAGGAGGTCAAATCAGATGGAACCAAAAATGCAGAATACAGCAGGCTAAACAAGATGAAACTAATAAATGCAGAATATAAGAATTGTTACATGTAATGTCAATGGATTACTTAACCCGCGGAAAAGCGCTGCTCTTCTGAATTGGATCACCTCCTCTCTCCCGAGATTGTATTTTTACAAGAAACACATCTCAGGACCGATACCCCAAAGATAGCACTTCCCAAGAAGTATCTGCCGGCATATTTTCATCTGCCAATTTAGCTGTCCGAGGGGTAGGGATCTTATTATCAAACACCCTTGACTGGCAGGTTAAGGATGTTCAACGAGATGGGAAAGGTAGATGGCTTTGGGTGAAAGTAAAGCTGCAGGAAACAGTCCTGAATCTGGTTAATTATTACGGTCCTATTGAGGATGATACTGCAGCACTCGGTCAAATTTACCAATTAGCAGTACGAATGGAAGGCATATTAATTTTGGGGGGTGATTTTAATTTTATTCAGAATCTGGCACTTGATACATCAAACAAGGCGAAGCGCCAACTAAAGCCTAAAACTGCAAAATTAATAAGCAGCCTCACAAAAGATTTCTCATTAATAGACCCCTGGAGACTAGGCCACCCAAGTCTCTCGCAATTTACCTGTTATTCAGCAAGATTTAGATCAGATTCACGATTGGATTATTTCTTAGTGGATAAACTGGTTGCCAATGGCCCGGCAGAAATATTGGCCAATTCTTTTTCAGATCACTCTTTAGTTTCATTTACATTAAAGTTAGGTAGCACTACAAAAAAGAGGTCTAGATGGCAATTTGATAAATCCTTACTACAAGATATGACTTGGTTGACAGAAACCAGAGGGTTTATCAAGGAGTACTTTCAGCTTAATTTAAATACGGCCCCCCTGTTTACGGTCTGGGAGGCTTTCAAAGCTACTTTTAGAGGCCAGACTATATCATATAAAGCAAGAATAAATAATGTACGGAAACACAAGATTCTGGCACTACAGACTGCCGTGGAAAAGGCCAGACTAAAGGTAACCCTAACAGATACTCCAGAGCCTATTATAAAAGCACAACAGCAAGAACTAGTTAGAGCTAAGGAGAATTGAAGGATTTCTTCTTAATAGAGGAAATTACAGGGAGTAAGGTCTATCAACAAAAACTTTACGAGGAAAGTCAGCAAATTGGTAGATTTCTGGCGTGGTCCATGAAATCTCAAAAAGCTGCTCAATTAATTAGTCAAATTAAAAATCCATCAACAGGTGTGCTAGAAGATGATAAATTGGCTATTGCTGAGGTGTTCCTTGCACATTTTAATCAAATTTACGCAGAAACACAGGTGATAGATGAGGTAGAATTAATGAGTTACTTTGATACATTGGAGCTACATCTGTTATCACAGCAGCTTTCGGAGGCTTTGAATGCTCAAATAGGAATTCCAGAAGCTCAATCAGTATTAAATAGTATGCCTAATGCTAAGGCCAGTGGAGCGGACGGGATCCCTGTAGAAGTATACGAGGCATTTCAAGATGAATTACTTCCCTTTTTAGTAAAATTGCTCAATCAAATAAAAGAAGGTATAGATATCCCCAAAAGTTTTAAGGAATCGGTGTTAGTAGTCTTTCTTAAAAAAGATAAAGATCCCTGCGATCCCAGTTCTTATCGTCCTATTAGTCTGTTAAATACAGATTATAAATTGCTCATGCAAATCTGGGCAAAAAGGATAGCTCCCTGTGCACAACAAGTGGTTCATAGCGACCAAAATGGTTTTATCCCAGGACGTTTGATGGCATCCAATACGTATTTTTTAATGCAAGCCATCAATTATTATTCTATTAATAAGACTAATGCGGTGATTATGATGATGGATGCCGAAAAGGCTTTTGATTTAGTAGATTGGAGTGCTTTATTCTTTATTTTGCAAAAGTTTGGTTTCCCGGCACAATTTTTACAGATGCTAAAACAAGTATATAGCTGTGCAGAAGCCAAAATCATTATCAATGGGTCAGAAGCTGGCAAGGTTAATATTAAACGTGGCACCCCCCTTCTGTTTTCATTGTTCATTGAACCCCTAGCTGTGAGGATTCGGAAAAACCTAATGATCTTGCCTCTCATTGAGGGGATGGCAAAAATTAAGCTTTATGCAGATGACATTATTTTATATCTGAAAGCAGGGGCAGTTAATGTACAGAATGCTCTGGATGAAATTCAAAAGTTTACACAGGTGGGTGGATACAAAGTAAATCAAGCAAAACCGAAATTTTAACATTCAATGTGATTCCTTCGGATATTCCAGCTTCTATTCAGTTAAAACCACCGCATTCAGTTAGATATTTGGGGATACACGTTACAAATGATTTTGGGCAATTATTCTTTTTGAATTATACAAGTATGCTCACGAAAGTGAAAAAGCTATTAGATAAATGGTCTTTGCTTCAATTATCCTTAATAGGGAGGATCTCCATGGTTAAAATGTCAGTGCTTCCACTGTTTTTGTTTCTTTTATCAACCTTCCCTTGAAAATCCCGAATTATTATTTTAAGGAGTTGGATCAAACAATTAGGAAGTTTATATGGAATAATAAACATCCCAGGGTTAAGATAACTACACTACAATTGGATGTAACATCAGGAGGATTGGCACTCCCACATTTTTCAACCTGCTATCAGGCTTCTTTAGTTAACTTACTTTCCCAATTGGGTGAGGAAAATTCAGTTTTTGACAATTTTTTATTGATACATATGCTGAAGGAAAGTGCTATAGGACTCCCGCTTTTTACGTCTGGCGAAACTCCTAAAAAAACAAGATACAAGGTGATACTGTCACTGGCTGAGAGAACTCAGTTATTTTTTAAGTCACGAGATATCCCAGCATTTCATGCATATACCCCTATACAGGATTGTGTAGTAGGAGGTCTTATATTGTCTAGAGGGCTCTATCAGTTATGGCAAGAACTGGGTTATGCCCAGCTCGGGGATTTTTACAATTATGAAACATTAACTACCTGGGAAACGGTTCGTTTGCAGGCCACTACATTGACCACTGCCCTTTCTCTGAGTTTTCTACAAATAGTCCATTTTCTTAAAACGAATTATTCAATGATGGGTGAGACGGTACGTCAAATCGCTAAGCAGATGGCAAATAAAATGGTGGGGGTTGGTTGTTGGTATCAGTTACTTCATCAAAAGGCCCACTCTGAAGAGATTTTGACAAAAGAGCTCCAAAAAATTTATTCAGAGACTGGTTGCAAGTTCAATATCAAAAAATGGAAACAGCTTAGCGAGTTAGCGAATAAAGCACTCAGAGGCGCTAATTACAAAAGAATGAACTTCTTATCCAGATGGTTATTACACCCCAGAGATTGTCTAAAATGTTCCAAACGAGCCCGAATCAATGTTTTCGATGTAACAAAGAGGGTGATGGTGGATGGGTGCATATATTTTATGAATGTAATAATCTACAGCAATTCTGGGAAGGGGTTTTTGCTGAGATCTCTCTGATTTTGTCCTTGACAATTGAGCCATCAGCTATGTTGGTGCTATTCGGTTCTTCAGGAGAAGTGAAATGTTTTACAAAATACCAGCAGTACTTTATATTAATTGCTATTGCAGTTGCTAGGTCACTTATTCTTCAAAACTGGAGAACCAATATAGAACCCAGTATCGAGCACTGGTTTAATAAAATGTCCAGAACCTGTAGATTAGAGGAGGCCTATGCTAAACGTATAGGAGCAATTGCAAGATTCAGAGGTATTTGGCAGAATTTTTCTTCTAATGGGGTTACAGATGAAAGGCGATTATAAGATCTAGGCGCTTTTCTCTAGAGGGAAAAATTTCTTTCTCTTGACTAACAAATTCTTGTTATTAGCACAATGCACTTTAAAGAATATATGATATTTGTGTATTCGTTAAGAAATAGTCGCACATTGCACTTTTTAAATGCTTAGAGATATATCTGCGGCCAGATATGTATGCACTTTACACGAGAATGTTTTCCATTGTGATCTCGCTAATTTAGACCGACAGTATGTAATGAATAAATTTTAGGAGTATGATTGAGTGTCAGCCATATTACAACTGGGGATTACTGAGAATTATGTTTTATATTCTACAGATAAGATTTAACATGAATGTATTACGGAATGGGTTTTAGAATTGCCGTTAATCATGATCTATCAATTTCTCTGTCCTGCTATTGTTTTGTAGTTATTTATTACCTGCGTTTTCTTGATGTCATATAGTTTGTCGGTTTCTTCTCGTTCTGTGTATTTTTCTTGTTCGAATAAAAATATCCAAAAAAAAAAGCAGATTACAAAGCTATAACACTGTATGGTGTCAGATAAGGGCGCAGTAATGTTTTCTCTTTCACTCAATGATATTTTATATGAACCTAGAAACAGGTGCTGGCATGTCTGCTTCTACAGTGACTCAGTGTCGAGACATTCCCTAGTGGAAGAGAATTCCTCAGAGTGAGCAAACCTTTTTTGTCTGTTTGCCTCACCGCAGTGTATAAATGAAAGCTTGATGGCACTGAAAGGTTAGAAAGAGATACAGCACTCTGTACTTCTATAACAGTCTGTTTATATCATTATTGTGCATCTTGATTATATATGTTGCAGGTGATGCTACTGACAATAAGTTACTGTACAAACAAACAAGGGAACCTTGTATAGGGATCATTGGTATAATCTATTTTAAAGGAACACTGGTCTCTACAAAAGCATACGTGATTTAGAATAAACACGATTGTTATTGTTACAAATGTCAGAGTCTCCGTTTCATAATTAAGAAAAATATTTATTGCATAATCAAACAATATAGTGGGTAGTACCAAAGGAAAAGGCTTTTACTTTTCTTTAAAAACTCTGGCAATTACTGAAAAGTGACAGAAAAACACAATTATCCACATACGTCACAATACACAAAAACACAAACCAGCCCTATTTCATTACAAATACAATACAGGGTCAGTGTGTTCAGTAGATGACGTTTCGATCCTCCAACATTACAAGGATCATCATCAGGACATTATATTTGAAATGCCTGTGACACAACTAATATCAAAAAGAACGGAGAAAGGGAAAATGAGGAAGAAAAACAGAAGTGAGAATTACAACAGAGGGTTACTCAATTGTCACTAAGAAGATAAAACACAACCCATTGGTGACAATAACAGTAAAACATTATGATGAGTGCCCAACTAAGCATACCAAGAATTATAAGAAGTACATGCTAACCATCAAGCCTAGGAACCACATGCATGTGAGCGGCCGCAATGACCTCATGCAGCAACCCTATAAGGGTAAGTATGTTACAAGGAACTGAGTGTCCCTCTCAAGATAGGGGCTGAATTGGGGGGAGGGGGCGTACCTACAGAGAATTGTCAATTGGGGGGGGGGGCATACCTACAGAGAATTGTCACAGCCGTCACAGCGCGTGAAGATCTGGCGCTCCTGTATAACAACAAGGAGGAGGGCACGTCTGAATGGCAGATTCGCCATGTCCTAATGAAAAGGAAATAACAAAGTGGCAACAATTTAAATCATGGCAGACCCTACACAGTGGGTGCACAATCTGGGCCAACCGTGATCTTAGTAATAAAAAGGAAACAAGGCATGCTTTCCTGAAAATAGGAAATTATAGCTGCACCAGGGAGCGAGGAGCGCCTGTGCCCTGTCATTATTTAAGGACAGAATTCAGACCTGTGAGTGCAACTATTCACTGCGCGCTAAGGTCCAGCAGGACGCATCGAAAATGTCCTGCGTCAGCAATCAACATGAACAGCCCAACGCGCAGAGTTGCGCGTCTTGGGAAAGCAACGTGAAAGGCAGCAATGGGCGGGCCGCGGTAGAGAAAGTGCGCCAATTTCAACCCGCTAGGGAGTGGGCCGTGAGACGCAAAAGGGTTACAAGACTCTGACATTTGAAACAATACCAATTGTGTTTATTCTAAATCAAACATTCTTTTTGTAGGGACCAGTGTTCCTTTAAAATAACTGACAATAAGTTATGCACTGCTTTTATGTTTTTATTCATACTGACTTTTAATGTGCATGATCTGAGTGTCATCCAGGATATGTCAGAGCCTCACAGAGGCATTTAAGCTATGAAAAAGTTAGATTTCTCATTCTACTAAGGGTGTCAAATGAAATTTACTTCATGAAATAATTGTAAATATATGCAAACATGTCATAGTCTCAGAGGTCCTTTTTTCTTCTTACTTATTAAAAAAGTTTACCATTGTGTTCCAAGGCCCTCATTACGAGTGGCAAGGAGAGGATGTGAAAATTATCTTTCCTTTTAAAATCTGACAATCCAGGAACTGCAATTTAGCAAGTACGATAATTATAGCCTATTACAAGAGTAAACCCTTTAAAAAGATACATAACGTGAATTTTGGTGCTTTATCCACCAACATCTGCATGTTCTGATATGTAGCGAGCATTTTTCCCCAATGAATTTTGGCAGGTCTGACCAAGCAGGGGATCTCCTGACTACAGCAAAACCTGTGATTCCGATCCCTACACAGAAGACGAGTACATGTTTTGCCAGTTCCTGAAAGCTGCAAGTTTGTCAGAGTCCAAGTGCACATGATCAAGAGTCAATAAACCAGCTCTGAACAGGAGTAGCTATGGTGGGCAGGAAAGAGAAAAGCTCACACAGGGCCCAGACAGAGTGGTAAACTGAGCCAGATGGTCAGCGATGACACAGTCTTCCACGGACACCTCTTAAACTACTATTCTGTGGCGCAGCAAAAGTCTAAAATTCACATCGCTGCAAGAAAACAGCGATGCGTCACTTTTCATTGCACCCTCCTTGCGACACCAATGATGCGTCATATTTACAGTATGACGCATCATGTCGCAAGGAGTTACAGATATGTCAGTATTTCTGACGTATCTGTAGGCGCAAAAATGACGCATTGCTGGAGTGTGTCACAAAAGTGATGCAACTCCAGCAATGGGTCTTTACACATGGGAAAGTCCCATGTTAAATGTGCCTGCGTCAGTCTTATGCCTGCCATGAGCAGGCGTAAGATATTGACGCATTTACATCCTAGAAGTGGCGCAGTGAAATCTTATAGATTTCACTGCGTCACTTCTACGATCCTTTCTTGCGTCGGAATGCCCCCCTGCATACATTATACCTGGCTCAGGTATAATGTGGCACAGGGGTTTACAAAGTGAGGCATCTACCTAGATGCATCACTTTGTAAATATGGTGCAACATGCCACATTTTTTACGCCGCTGGTGCGTCACAAAAAGTGACGCAAGGGCCCATAAATAAGCCCCACATTGCCTTGGGAAATTAGGCAATCTGGCATTGGTGGAGAGCAACGCATCGCAGCTGGGTCTTCCTGTTCATTTCGTTTACCTAGTTTGCAAAGTGGTGGACAAGGAGACAGGGTGGAGTTGAGGCCCTCTGTGAGCTGCATCTGGTGCTTGGTTTACACGGACACTGTGCTCCAGCATTGCTGAAAGAGCATCACCCATGTGTGCACATTTAGGATGGCCCAGGCAGCAGCACATCATGCACCCGAGGACACCTCCACTCTTTCCCTTTCTTCTCTAGGAGACTCAAATAGTCCTGCCAAGGCGATTACAGTGAGAATGAGAAGGGATAATGATATTTTCTTCTCTGAGAAGTGCCAACAAATAAGGTGCAGTGGCAGTGAGAGCTGTGAAGAGAAAATGTGTGAGCAGCACTCCTAGTTGCCAAACTTTCAGTTTGTGACATTTCCACATGTGAGCCCTCTCTTTACTTGCATAACCGCAGCTCAGTAAAATAAAAATGAGGAAACAGAGTTTGCTTTGACAAGCTATTCTCCTTGTTAGTGCATTCAACAATAGCATTTAGAAATCATCAGATTCATTTCTTACGGCATACAAACTCAAAGGTTGGTATTTTTGACACAATAAAATAATTGCAATATGGGACTTGAAGAGGTTGTATGTCACTATGTTAAGGTAGAGAAATTGACAAACAAAAAATATCACATACACTATATTATCAAGTTATGTAACTATTTAGGGCCTCATTTACAATATTTTGATGCACAGCAGCGCAGCAAGCCTTCTTGCTGCGCTGCCATCCTTCAAAAGAAAGGGGCTGGAACGCGCTGTATCTACAAGATACAGCACATTCCTGTCCTTTTCCCCTGTGCTCGTACACAATGGGCTCCCATGCTTCAACGCAGGCATCCTTGTACGATGGTGCAAGGGTGTCTGCGTTGCAGAATGCAGCACACATAGGAAAAAGAACAAGCATTGGCATAGCCAATAGGTCTCGCCTTTGGGACCTTATAAGTGGACTACTGTTATCAAGTAGGCAGTAGCGCTTGTGAAAAGCACAGCGCTGTAAAAATAAATAACATATGCAAAAGCAGGCGGCCCCCTGAGGCACAGGAGAACCCGAAGCCCAGACGTCGCTGGAATCTTAGAGCCCCTTGTGACATGCCTCTGGTGAGCCAGGAGTGAGTGATACATGCTACAAACATGGGCTAGGATCGGCTGAAATATGCTGCAGGTGGTGGGTCAGGTACAGGGGAACATGGTGGCCAAAAACGACTAATACAAGTGAAAATGCACATAAAAAAAGACATCTGCAGGTTTTTTCCCTTTCAACGAAAAAGTTTTCAATCCATATATGTTCGCGCAGTGCAGCTCTTATCTGACTGCGTACTGATGACCCCAAGGAGGTTGTTTTAAGCGCAAGAGGCTCGCGATCAATTTATTTAAGAGCCTTTCAGGGTCACCCAAATGCTAATGAAGGTGTGTAGCACAGTTACGCCACAGTCACACTGTTGGAAAAACTTATATTAAAGACTGCAATGGAAAAATGTTAATTAGGAAGTATGCTGTACTCTATATGTTAGCACGTGTTCTCGCCAGTAAAGCTGTGGAGTTTTTACAAATTATACTCCAAGTATAGCGCTCTGATACACTTGTTTAGGCCTTCTATGTGCTACAAAACCTGCATAAATAAAAAAAAAAATAGAATGGTGCAAGGTAAGTAATTGTACACCAGGTTTCCGTCGGATTTACCATGTGCACAAACCCATTTGAGGACTTTCTCTTTGAAAACAATAATGTTCTAAACAGGATCTGGTCACGGTTTTTTACTCACAAAACTAAGACAGCTATTACGTCATATTCAAAGGCGGTGACAGTCATCAAGGAGACGGAGTTCTCAACCGGGTCCGGATTTGGCAGATTTCGCTTCATCATTTCTGGAACACGGACTTGTAATGGTGCAGGGCACATTTGCACCAACCTTTGGCCTGACCGCCCAGTGTGAAATACCGTGATAGTGACGGTCTGTCAGTGAGAATATCGCTTTTTACCCTTCACAGGCGGTGCAAACGTTGGTGCAAATTGTACCAGAACCAAGGAAGTCTGTGAATCATAGTGCAAAACTAGTGCAAAACTCCACCTGTTTCTTCTGTACTTTAAAACAGTGTGCTGCTAACTTTGTGAATGTTCGTCTCACTTCTGTATTCCTCACGGTGCCAGCAGTTCGCAGGTTAAGTTTATTTGAGCAGCAGACAGCATCCTTCGCTGCCATATGCAGAACAAGCGCGGCCACATGGCCGCGAAAGTGAAAGCGACCCTTGGAAACATGATACAGAACAGATGGCACCCTGCGCGCCCCTGCTCGCTCCCGCAAGCTGCAGGCCGCCACACGCACGAGTTTTGTGAAAGTCTGGAGTGATTCCAAGAGGCCCTCTCCTAGAGCAGCGCATGCGCGCTGCACTAGGCTCGACCTAAAAACGAAGAGAAATAAATGTATTTCTCCTTGTTGTGCCTCCCTCACGCCTTCCCTGTAGAGGCGTAGGAATCTGACGCATTCCCAGGTTTACAAAACCTTGTAAATCTGGGAACGCATACATGGATGCTGCGTGGGAACACCCACAGCAACACTCATGGAACGCCCCTTTTACGCAAAGTAATGAGTGAAAGGGGGCCATATTTACAGGGCATGAAAATCCACGCAAGGTGGATTTACGTGGCCTTGTAAATATGGACGGGCACAATGCGCCGCTGGTGCGTCAAAAAAAGTGACACACCGGGGGTGCGATGGGCTTGTAAATATGCCCCTTACTTTTTTTAACTCAACATGTACTTACCTTGAGGATACAGTGACAGTCGACATAGTGGATGCAATAGTTTTGCAGATCACTATATCTATCACAATATAGTGGTATTACACCGTTGAGGGAAGTTTTCAATCAGTGTTTCTCAAGGTTTGGAATCATTATATTTTCATGATCACCAAAGGAAATGGAAAAGAAAAGTTGGAAGTACATTCTCTAAATTTAGTAACATTAAATATTCCTCTGTCAAAGAGTTTGGGTCAGACGTACTAAAATACTGGTCATAAAAAGTGGTTGGGATTTTTGCCATTAGTCTCTAGTTTTGCGATACAACTTATGCGCTATTAGGTTGCATTGTGAAATGTACAGTCGCAGGCGGTTGCATAAGGACTTGCTCGATGAATAATAATTAGGCAGGTCGCTATTTGTAACCCCTTGTGATTGGCTAAAAGCACAGGGATAGTGGCCTGCAAATAACAGCAGTCCAGTATCTCTGTAGTTTGCATTCCCAAACGGGAAACTTTTTTTAAAGTCTTTTGTGTTCCCTAAAGAACCAGTGCTACTTTTGAACAAGCATTTGCAATGCAATAGGTCTCGCATTAGTAAAAGTGTGAGTTTTTGGCGTTGCAAATAATAATGCAACACCAATAGCTCTAATTTTCAGTAATGCGAGACCTATTGCATTGCAAATGCTTGTTACAATTTGTTGGTAGTGAGAGCTGCACATATGCAGATGCAAGGATGTTCAGTTGTTTCCTCACCTGGACGACTGACACCTGAATGATGTGAGGTTCTTGATTAATTGCAGTTAGTAACATCCCTACTGCACAATTTGAATTTATTCTAAAACTCCTCCCCAATACTCATATTCTCCATACGAGGTATTTGGTGTCAAGACACACCCATATTAGAGAAAAAATGTTTAACTTTAGGTGAAAAGTTGTACTTTCCAATTGGATGGTGGAATAACAGTATGTTCATTTTTATCGGGTCAAGTTGCAAAATTAATGTTACAGGATATTTTCCTCTTCTTAATAAAGTGTTCGAGATCCCACATAAAGGGCAAGAGATTCAGTATTTAATGTTTTCCTTGTTCTTCGTGAAGTTCAAAGATGAACAGCTCGTGATGTGCGGTAACATTATGAATGTTGAAGGATTTAGGGTGCCTCTACGTTGTATACGTTGAGAGGACTTTTTGCTAGTCAGTTTTTAGTGAAATGGATAAATATTCTGTGCATGTTTTGCCTCTTTCATAGGCCTGCTGTTCATCATTTACTTTCACCCTGCACACGTTAAATGCAAAGTTTCTGACGGTTACTTTTTAAATGTCGCTTAATGTTTATTTCTTTTTACTTTGTGTTTCTCTTTGGTAGGATTTCCTCTTCACTTAGCTTCTCAGACTGCTTCTTCGCCTATTAGTGTGGATTTTGATGCCGTATTTGGAGTCAAAACAAATTCACAAGATAACCAAACAGCCAATGGTAAAGTGAAAGCGCGCTATGCGCGCGTTGTGCTCAAGCGCCGAGCCGTACACATCGCCTGTCCGGGCGCGTGCACATCTCCTGTCCTCCTTCCAAAGCTAAATCGACAACAATAGATCTGGCAAGCGAGCAGCGCATGCGCTGCGTCGCGTCGCTAGGCGAGACCTAAAAATGAAGCCATTAGACCTGGACAATAAATAAAATCCAAGGCACAGTTATAAAACTGTCAGTTTAGCAAACGCAAATATGAATTATTTGAAGAAACGTTTGTAATAAAAAAAAACATGTAATCTTATTCTGGTCATTTCTGGAATCTGCGCCTTACCTTTCTTGGCGCCTGCGTATATCCCTGCAAGGCCTAGCCACCAGGAACGCGCACGCAGCCTGGGCAAGAGGATGGGAGATCATGAAGGGCAGAGGGGAAAGGTCACGCGAGGAGTCAGGACATGATTTGTCAGCTGGCGAAGCCTCATCAGCACAGAATCCAAATATGGCCTAAGGCGTTATCAATAAATGCTCTAAAAACCAGGAAGATATTGGCAATCAACCGAAAAACACAGTTGACCTCCAGTCCTGACCTTCAGAAAGAAACTAAAAATACAACTTTCCAGACAGTGCTTTTGTGAGTAATCGACCCAAGCAAACCTTGTGCAGAGCCTCAGGGCATCTCTTGGAAGTAGGCCTGGGAAGCTTCCCTGAGACCAGGACTGCGGCGCATGGTCATACAGCTTGGGCTGGGAGGTGACACGTGACCTCTATTGCGCACAGGCCAGTCGGCTAAGATGGTGGTGGATCGCTCAGTGGGCTAATGCAGCCGCTGCACAGACACCACACGACCTCTGTGAATCACAGGGCAGTCTGCTAATAAAGGCCGGTGCATTAATACTCCCACTGTACTGGCAACACATGGCCTCCATGCAGCATAAGGTGAACTGCAAATATATGTTACAGGGTTAGTGCACTGGCAGCACAGGTAATATGTGGACTCTGTGGACCACATGGCAGTCTGTTACCATAGAACTCAGTGGGGTAATGTAGACGCTGCAGAGGCAACTCATGACCACTCTCCATCACAGGGTGGTCTGCTAAGGTAGGCCTGCGGACGAATGCATCCTCTGCAGAGGCAACACATGACACCTACAGGGCCTAAGGCAGTCTGCGAAGACAGCTCAGTTGGCCAGCGCAGTCTCCTGAGAGGGAGCACAGAGCTGTCTGCTAAGATGGGCCACTCTGTAACGCAGCCACTGCAGACATCACATGTTTGAATCCAGGCAAGCTACTCTCTGATGTTTCTGAAAGTGATAAAAATGAGCATCATTGACTTATACATTAAAATACCAGTTATCAGCAAACAGCAACGACTCATTTTGCACACTGACAATAGTATTGTATTGTAGATTTATTTAGCGCTAATTAGCCCAGAAGAGACATTGAAGCACTTTACAAATGTGCACCACACTACTCACTGAAGCCCAGAATTCATCTGTAGTGTTAGCTGTAATTGTTGTAATTGGTTGTATAACATGCAACAGTATTTGAATTGGTAAACTGACTTGTTGCACACGATTTCTAGTCTAGAGGAAAGCTCGCGAGTAATCGCGGTTATTGATGTTTTAGTTACATATCGGTTTGCATTCCTAATTGTGTCTTTCTGGTTAAAGGTAATAGCTGGAATATGCATTATTTTATTGTTTGGTTGTCCTAGTGCAATATGCTAGTGAATGGCAGTGCTGTTATAGAATACAGTTAGAAGCACTTCGGGTCATGATTATGCAGGCTGGATCAGTGATTCTGGAGGGAAGGTGTCAGTAGGAGGTATTGGAAGGTCAAGCAGCATAGGACAGGTGACAGACTGACATTGAGTCAGTTAGTTGGGGTATGACAGTGCGATAAGTAACTAACTGAGTCTTTTAAACAAAACAATGCGTTGAGTTACACTAGGGCCAAGATGACATGGTTTTTAGAGAAACTCTATGACTGCAGAGGCTGTAAAGCAGCACACCCTAAAAGTCCATTAATGAGAAAGAAGTGTGTGTTCCAGCAGCAGAATCCAAAGTAATTAATTCACACATGAAACATTTGATTACGAGGGCCCTGGGGAAGGAGTAAGCTAAAGTGCTTGATGTGGGATGAAAATCAAAAAGAAGGGAGAATGGAGGGCAGGGGAGGGAGGGAGAAGCTAGACCGGAGTGAGGTGAATAAGGGACTATTCAAAGCAGAAAAGAAGGAGGGAAGAGTGCAAAGCAGGAAGAAGAGTAAAGCGGTGGAAGACAGTGAAAGAGAATTTTTGCAAAGAAGGAACGACAAAAGGCATTGTGCAATGAAATGAAGGAAGAGGAAAGAAATGGAGGACATAAGTAAACCAAGCATTAAAAATGCAATAGGTCTTGCCTTTCATTGAGTGAAAGCCATTTGCTTTGCTATACAATACCATTAGCAAAGCAAATAGCTTTAACTTAATCAAAGGCTAGACCTATTGCATTTTCAATGCTTGTTTTTGGTAGGCACGGGGAGATTAAGTGATTTGTCCAGAATTACAAGATGTGGAGTCGACCCCGAGGCTCGAATCTTGGTTTCCCAGCTCCAAGGTCAGCAGTCTAGCCGTGAGACCACATTTTCTCCGCGGGTTGTAGGACTGCCTTCGTTATAACCTGGGTATCGACCGATTGGCACATGCCTCCCTGGCTTGGCATGGGACTCTCTGCAACCCATCCTGGCACAGAAACCAAAACCTCATGTGATCTCGAGCGGACATAGACTGTTTTTTCCCGAACCTGATGCGGAGATCACTGTGCGACTTCCGGGTCACAAGTCTCCCGGTGAGATAGCTGAGTGGGTTAAGCGCGTGCAGTACAGATGTGCGTCTACACTGCAGATGGCTTGCTTGAGTCCCATGGATGCTACTACCTGATTGGTTGAAAGCCTGCTGCGAAGATTTCTGTGTGACCTGCAGGCGACGTGAGTAAGGGTCACCTGCGCCGCCTGTCATCCTTCCAAGGTCGATAAAACGAGTATAATTGCGTTTGCTAGTATGACTAGTATTAGTTAAGGAGCCAAGAAGTAATGTGGTGTGTCCTGAACATGATCAAAATAATAATTATTTTGCTATTTCACGTACTCACTGAAACATTATTCGGAAGGGGGGGCTTTATTCATTCTGCTATTCCACGGCAGGGACTGGAGGAACACAAGCTGGTGAATGTCTGGCAAGCAGACTCGCTTCCAGCCATCTGCTCCTTGATGTGAGGCGGAGACTTCCAATAAGGGAAGGAATCGGGGCGAGGAGGGGCGGGCAGCAGGAGCAGGGAGGGGGGTGAGGCAGCGGGAGCAGGGAGCAGGGAGGGGGGTGGGGCTGACCTTATTCTTACGTCCCTCCCCCGTAGCGTGCTGTCCTTGAAGAATCTCCTTTCGGAAGGTGGCCTCTCAACTGGGAGGGAGTGAATGGGGGGGCTATCCTTGGCGTGGAGAGTGAAGGGGGTGACAGAAAAGCAAATACTCCTGAGTGAGGCGGGCCCCCAAATGAAGATACCCCTTTCATGAAGGTGCCCTCTCACCTGGGAGGTTGGCGGATACGTAGGGGGTGAGATGTGCGTGGAGGGGGAAGGGTTTGGCGTGCGGGAGCCTCGGAGGCAGCAGACATGGGCACAGAGAACTTGGCGGTGTTTGCTGAGGATGACCCCTCCTTTTCAATAACCCTTTCATAAATGTGGCCTCTCACCTGGGATGGACGGCGGCCAATGGGCATGTTTAACTCTTGGGAGAGTGGCACGGAGACGCCGAGGCTCAAGGAGCTAACCCTCCGTGTGAATATTCCCATTCATGAAGGTGGCCTCTCACCCGAGGGGTGTGTGGGGGGGCAGACAGATATATTTAGAATCGTGGGTGCACGGGGGAGGTCGTGAAGCTGGCCTCTTGCCTGAGAATGTGTGTGTGTGGGGGGGGGATATATTTAGTTTTGCGGGGGCAAGGGGGGGGTAACACCCCTTCAAGAAGGTGGCCTCTCACCTGAGATTGCGGAGGGGGTGGTGCGCAGATATATTTAGACTTGTAGGGGGCAAGGTGGAGGTAATAGAGCAGCTGACGGTTCTTTTGGGTCTAACCTCGTTCTCCCCCGCCTAAAGAAGATACATGTTTCATAAAGGTGCCCCCTTGTGGTGAGTGGTCCACAGGTGGGGTAGCTGGGGGCATCAGGTCTGAGCGAGCGAAAATGCCTCCTAAGTTATGTTGCCCTCTCTTGGATGTGAGGTGTAGTGATCAAGGGCGTAGTAGGTATCATGAATGCAGCAGGTGCAGTGACCTCGGTGCCCAAAGGAGTGAGGGGTCCATTGCACCCCAATTTTAGCTTTTATTTATTGTAATAGGTGAACTGGGGGGAGGGGCATTTTCTTTACTTGCAGTGGACCCCACGCCACCCATCCAGCACCTTTGTATTGTAGGAAGGGTTGCTGAGGACAGAGTCGATCGATGTCAGAGACAAAGCGTGACAGCGGGGTGGTGGTTGACAGTCTCACCTGCCTTCTAACAGTGTCGGGTCTCCACAGACTGCGCCTGCGTCACTCGCCTCATCGTGACAGTCTCTGCAGACCGTGCTGAGGGGGGAATTGAAGCGGCGCTGACAGGCGCCTCTCGGGATCGCTGCCGCGTGGGGGCTGCTCTCTGCTCTGTGAACTCGGCTTTCGGTCGGGAGGGGCTGGGATTGCGCAGCCGGTGGCAGGAGTAAACAGTGGTGCGCGCGCACCACAGAGGAGCGGGGGGAGGGAGCGCAGCAGCGACAGTGAGGCGAACGCGCGCTGCTGCGCGTTCTGGCCACCGTCGGGAATGGGAGGAGCGAAGGCGGGACATGCGCCCGCCTTTGCCCAATCGCGTGCCGTTTTTTTTAAAAAAAACGCACGCTCCAGCCAATGTGGGCTTCCGAAAACAAAACCACACGCACGAGCGTGTGGGTCGTTTTCAGAAGCCCTTTCTAAAGGTCTCGCGCTGCGCGAGCAGTTCTGCGCACTGCAACGCTAGGCGCGAGACCTAAAAAGGAGCACCAACTTGCAAAATAGGTTTGATACAGTGTTGAATGAGTGCCTGTGCCCAAAGCTCTGCTCAGAAGCCCACGGCTGGTGCTATTGACTGTTGACATGCTTAATGCCAATGCTGGGTATTCTTAAACCCACCTCACACCTCTTTAATCCACTATCAGACACTCCCACCCCTTTATCTCCAGCGGTAGGCTCCTCTGCAAAGGCGGATAAGCATCGCCCCCCCCTGCAAAAAGCCAGAAAACAAAAAATAAAATTATGATAAAACAACTTTATTATCATTTTATTTTTTGCTGTCTGGCAGCCGACCCGAGCATAGAGCGGGGTGGGGCCAGGTTAAAAGGGCAGGGACTGGGAGGAGAAGTAGTAGGTGCACTTAAGTGCGCATGTCAGTTAGGCCCCGGCCATCTGAGGCAGGTCAAGCTAACATGCGCACACTTAGGTCTCTCCACCTGAGCTGTGCTGCATAGCTGAGTGGAGAAAAGGCCCAGGCTCCCTGTCCCTGACCGAGCGTCAGGCCATTCCCCTTGCTGCTCTCATGCTTGGTATATATAGCATGAGAGCAGCGTCGGGATTGAGTGGGGACTCTGGGAGCTTGTGCCGGGAGCAGAGGAGCACTCAGGTGGCTGGCAGCGTAAGGTAAGCCTATTTTTTATTTAGTATTAACCCCCCTGCACCCTCTACCCTTCGCCCCCATCCTTCCCTCTCCCCCTGCACCAGCACTCCCCGGATCACCACTTATTACTTGCATCAGCCGCCACTGTGTATCTCACTCTTGCTTGTTCCCAATTTCTCCCTTCGTGACAGTTTTTCTGTTTTTCTTTTCCTCCTTCCTTACCCTTTGTTTCCCTCTCTTGCAAAAATGTATAATGAAGAAAAATATGATCTTGTCCCCACCGGCAACCACCGGCTCAAATCAAAGACTGGTTCAGGTCCCCAATCCAGCTGTCCCCGCTGTCCACAGTACTTCCATTTTCTGCTGAAGGGACGTACGGGTCCCAAGGTGGTTAGCTGATCTTGTGCAGCCGGCTCCTTTAGTACTACTGCAGCGGATGTTGATATCATTTCACATAGGGCACAGTAATGAAACTGCAGCCAGTCACCAAGACGTAGTGGAGGCAGCAGTGTAGCACCACTTAGTGTAAAGCTCTTCTCTTTGTCACTGCATCATGTTGCTGAGCTGAAATCCTTATTGATCGATCAGCACAGTGACTGTTAATGACATATGACAGCCATTTGGTTCCAGCAGTCCTGGGGCCCTATCATGTATAGCGCGCACTTTCCCTGTTTGTGCCCTGGCGCACCTGTTTTAAAAAGGTGCACCGGGTGTAAACAGAGAAAGTGCACCCTATCACTTAGAATGTGCTGCTCCCAGGGTAGCTGCAAACGCATACTGCCCTGGGGGCAGCGCATTCAAGTGAAATACGGAGCGGCTTTGAAGCTCCATGTTTCTCTATGCAGACGGCAACATACCTGCACTTTTAAGGGGATTAGAGATCTCCTTGTGGGCGGGTGCAGTCAGTGTCTGGTGGGTCTATGGGGCCTCCTTCCCCCCCTCCAAAGGGCCTCTATCAGGGGGCTAACTCCCGAGAGCTTCTTTGCCTCGGCGCCCACGTTTGTAATACGACGCGGGCGCAGAGACAAAGGGATTCCCTCATTTGCATGGGGCACACCCCATGCAAATGAGGGAATGACCTCTTGAGAATGTGCTGGCGCCGTATGTGCGCCAATGTTTTCCATATTACAGAAGGGGCCGCACAAGCATCTGCGGCCCATTCATTAATACCAAAATGTCCCGGGGACACTCAAAGCAGGTGCAAAGCCCATTGTGCCCCCGGGCACTTTGTGTAATACAGCGCCTGGTGTTTTTAGTGCAATCCAGCCAAGCAAACGAAATCAGTGAATGACAGTGGTGCTGAGCCCATCACACTGCTCTGAAGGTGGGCTCGGAACTGGGAGTCTGAGCCAGGATTATTGCTGCTTCAGTGATAATCAGTACAAATACAGCGTGAACATGCAGTCAGCAGAGAGTGCTGGTTTGCACGAGCTGGCATTGAAGCAGAGACTACACTCATTCACATTAGCCTAACACAGAATGCGGGTCACTTGTCAGGGTTGAGCACTACTGTAGCACTCTTGACTGTATTCTCCAGCATTATGGTTAAGGGTGTTTTTGCATCAAACTCACCTACCTTCCCTTGATTACACTTCTGATATTTCTACCTTGCTGAGGGTGCATCCCTTTGGAAATATAATGCAGAGCCAAGGCAAGAAAATTATTAGGATATTTTTGATTCAATAATCCACTGTGAGTAGATAGCTGTCACGAAGTGATAGGACACAGCGAGGCAGTCGAGGAGAGCGAAGAGGAAGACGATGCGCTTCCCCTTATGTTTCTCCTCTCCTCTGTTTTCAGCCCCCTTCACCTATTACCTACCTCGACACCAGTTACCTCATGGAAGAATGTGGCCCCTTTAAGGAGGATGATATCCTGGGATCCGAGAGTGCTCACGTCATCGTATCACGAGCATGAATTACAGCAGATTCAGCGAGCATGGACCGTTCAAAACCCCAAGTCTCTGGAGAGAACGTCATCACCGCCCCGAACAACAGGGAAGATTTGAGACCAGAGGACCGACAGAAGAGGTTTTCCGACGAGAGGAGCCTGGCCGAGGAACACAAACCGCGAGACTCAGACCTGGTACAGACAGCAGTCTACGTCGCGGAGCTGATCGTGAAGGGGAGAGAAAACCGGGGAAGAGAGCAACGCCGTGAACTGATGCGCCACGTTCACGGAGGAAGGTGGCTCTCCCAGGTAATTGGACGCCTTAGGGGCTTCCTGGGTAAAGAAATCTCAGACGACAGAGAAGTCTGATACTGGGGGGAGGGGCGAACAGGGTTATACGCAGCCATTTCTATTTTGGTAAAAGCCTATTGTAGCGCTGCATCACTGGTGAAGGTTTGGGTGATATCAGTTCTTTTCCCCCCACTCCTATTCTTAAATAAATAATATGCAAAAAAAGGACAAAACAACTTACCAGAGCCTTTCTTCTTCACCGAGGGACGATTGTGGCTGGAAGGAACCAGGAGGAGACTATCCAGAAGACCCTAGGAGAAAGAAAAGACATTGACTCAGACTATAACGTCCATTAAAAGAAATAAAACAAGCATAGAAAATCAACAGTGTCATAGTATTATCTCTTTGTCATTTCTATAAAGTGCCACAATAGCGTTATCACTTTTCTTAGTTAAAATACCGCTGTTTGTTCATATTTTCAGGTTCGGGGGCTAGAAAAAACTGGTACTTGAATAGGATTTTGTGTGAAATCCTCTCCATTCACGTTTGACATGAGATTTGCTCTAATAGTAATTTGGTAATGGTTTAGGCAGTTCTATACTACATTGATATTCCCTTTGTTTTTGCCAGCCTAGATATGACAATACCAGTCATGGCAGTAAAATACTTACTGGCCAGATAACAGGCCTTTATGCAGAAGTATGGAAATTCTGCTTTGGTGCTGGCTGCCACTTTTACATATGCATCAATTAACATGTCCAAGTGAACCTAAATCGCGTGCAATTATTTGGGCAGTGTCTGCCTTAACATTATTTCACAATTTGGATGATAATACACCTCCTTATTCCTTCATAAATTATTTCATGGTTCCTGTACTGGACGGACATCATTTTATCATTTAACGAATCTTGGATTTACTGATAGTGAAGGTCTGATCCCCATGAGAGATATATATGTGTTTATGACATCACTTTTAATGTAAATGATGACTTCAAAAATTACAAAAATAAGCTCACTAGTGATGTGACATATTACCTCATCATTAACCCCTTCCATGCCCAGGATGTAACAGTTACGTCCTTGGCTGTGGCGCTGGTGTGCCGAGGACGTAACTGTTACATCCTCTGCACACCAGTCAGAAATCCCTCTGCTGTATACAGCAGATGGATTTCCTTTTTTCTTTTTCATCCTCGGGAGCTGGGGAAGAGCTTATATAGCTGAAGGAGGCATTTTCTTTTCTTCAGTGTAATGACGATCGGCGCACATGGCGCGCCCAAATCATTACACTGAAAGAGAAATGAGACAATTGGTTCATATCACTTTCACTGCCTCTGTGCTTGTGGGGCTGTCTCAGCCCCACAAGCACTTAGGCAGAACGGAGAGGTATCATTGGAAAGAGGAGTATCTCCCCTTTCCAATGGTACCCTTCACTGCTTGGGGATAGCCGCAGGAGGGCAATACCCAAGCAGGGATCCACTAATAGACACCAGGGAGGGAGGAGCTGACCCTTGGGGAAGGGCCTGTGCTCCCTCCAAACATTTTTGGGCATATTCAGTTTTTCTGCCTTCCCTGGGGGGCAGATGGGGACGATAGACCCCAATCTGCCCGTGAGGGCAGAAAGCCCACTAGGAGCCAGGGATTTATTTATGTAAATTTAGCGGTGGGGGCTGCCCCCCCGGGGTGCAGAAAGCCCACTAGGACCCAGGGATTAAATTACATTTTTATGTAAATTTTTGTGTGGGGGCTGCCCGGAAGGGGTATACCACTAGGAAGCCAGGGACTATATTTTTTAGTAGTTCAGGGGTGGGTGTTCCCCAAAGTGGGGATGCCAATGCCCCCAGCCCACCCCAAAAAAAACAGCCACAGTCTTTCTGCCCACACCGGAGGGAGATGGGGCAATAGCCCCCGATCTGTCCCACCCAGGGGGACAGAAAGCACAATAGGCACCAGAGATATGTTTATGGGCATATCAGTGTAAGGGAGCAGCCCCTTAGGCAAGAGTTGCTCCCTTTTTTTTGTGTACACATTTGGGCTGCTTCGGCCCCCTTAGGGGCAGATCAGCAATATTTTTAGGCTCATCCACTAGACACTAGCGAAAGTTTCTGTGTGTGTGAACTGGAGTTCGGCTGACAGTCTGTGTGTACTACCATTTGGCTGGCTGTGTGTGAACCTGCATTTTGCTGGTGGTGTGTATGTGGACTTGCACTAGGCTGGCAGTGTGCGTGGTCTGTCGCTTGGCTAGCGGTCTGCGTAGATTGCACATGTCTTGCGGTATGCGTGGACTGTCGCTTGGCTGGCGATGTACGTGCATGGTGCTTGGTTGGTGGTGTGCATGGATGGGGCTTGGCTGGTGGTGTGGCTTGCGTGGACCCTCTAGCATTTTATTACCCAGAATCCCCTGCAAACCTCAAATTTAGCTAAAAAATTACACTTTCCTCACATTTCTGTGTGGAAAAGTTGTGGGATCACCGCGCTGGCACAAATTTCCTACCACCCAGCGTTCCCTCGGTCTAGGCTAAGCAAACCTGCACATTTTTAAAAACTACACACCCAGGGGAAGCCAGGATGGGGTGACTTGTGTGGCTCTCGCCAGGTTATGTTACCCAGAATCCCTTGCAAACCTCAAAATGTATCCAAAAAACAACATTTAACACACATTTCTGTGATGGAAAGTTCTAGAATCTGCAGGGTGCCAAAAGCCTCCGCCTATTCAGCATTCCCCCAAGTCTCTCGATAAAAATGGTACCTGACTTGTGTGGGTAGGCCTAGTGCCTGCAACAGAATATGGCCCAAAACGCAAAGTCAACACATCACATTTTTCCAGTGAAAACTGACACTTTTTCGCAAAGTACCTAGCTGTGGATTTTGGGCCTATCGGGAGACTGAGGGGAATGCCAGTTGTCTAGTTTTCGAAAAAGTCTGGGTTTGGTAGGTTTCCGTAGATGGCTGCTGAGGAAAATGTGTTTTATTTTTACAAAGTTTGAGGTTTGCAAGGGATTCTGTATAAAAGAACTGGGTGAGAGCCACACACATCACCCCATCCTGGATTCCTGTGGGTGTCTAGTTTTCAAAAATGTTCAGGTTTGCTAGGTTTGCCTAGGTGCCGGCTGAGCTAATATGGGTACCCACAAATTCAGAGATGCACAAATACCCACTGCTTCTAAACTTCACATCTTGTTCCCATTTCAGAAATACATTGATTACTTTGATACATATTTTACCAAATGAATTGCTGTATACCCGGTACACAATGAAAAACCATTGCAAGGTTCAGATCAGTTATTGGCTCTAGGTACCTTGTGTTCTTGGTGAACCTACAAGCCCTAAATATCCCCGTAACCAGAAGGGTCCCACCGACGTAACGGTATATTGTTTTAAAAAATCTACCATAGTTAGAAGAAGTAACAGGTGAAGATGTAGACACAAATGGCTGGTTTTTTTCAACTCAATTTCAAAGATTTTTTATTTCAACTGTTACTTTCTATAGGAGTACCTTGAAGGATCTACAAAAATTACCCCTTGCTGAATTCAGAATTCTATCGACTTTTCATAAATGTATAGCTATCCAGGATCCATTATTGGTTTCATACCCATTTTTGGTTTTTGACAAACGTCTGCCTGTTCCTGAAAGCTTGGAAGATAGTGATTTTAGCACTACAAACTCTTCATTGATACCACTTGTAGGGAAAAAAACTAGACGCTTTCTTCTGCAGCACTTTTTCCCATTTTTCCCCCAAAACACAAAATTTTGATATATTTTGCCTAATATCTCAGTCCCCTCCAGGGAAATCCACAAACCCTGGGTATTTTTAGAATCCTCAGGATGTTGGAACAAAAGAACGCAAATTTGGCGTGGATAACTTATGTGGACAAAATGTTATGGGGGCCTAAGCTCGTACTACCCCAAATAGCCAAAAAAGGGCATGGCACGGGGAGGCCTGGCAGAAACAGGGTTAACATTATAAATGACACAACTTTGGCTACAGTACATTCTCTGTGTTTGCATATGTGTTGTAATTTAAAGATGTGGTATAAAGTCCCCGATCAAGTTCACCCATAGCAGGTCTCCGGACTCTGCTTATGCCCACTGATTTGCTTAGTGATTCCTCGTTTTACCTTGGACTGACAACTTGCCGCCATTAGCCTCTAAACGTTTGAAGTACCGTGTTGCCTGTTAGCCTTAAATGTACTTTTGCCTTTCAGGTAATTTTGCCTTTAAGTCCATTTTACGTTCGTTTGCAGTTTTTGCCCTTCTCTGTTCTAGTTTCCTGACTGTCCGCCGCGCTGTTTGGAGCTGCCTGCTTCTTTCCCACCCACTCTTTCCTGCCCGTTTTTCCCTCCCGCATCCCGCCACCCAGCGCCCCTCCTAGGACCTACTTAATGGAGTCCACAGTGCGACCCCATTAAGCAGATCCCCGATCAGATTCGCCCGTAGCAGATCTCCTGGACTCTGCCTACACCCACTGTTTTGCTTGGTGCTGCCTCATTTTGCCTGGGACTGACAACTGTGCCGCCGTCATCCTCTAAACTTTTGAAGTACTGTGTTGCCTATTAGCCTTAAGTTTACTTTTGCCTTTCAGTTAATTTTGCCCTTAAGTCATTTTGCCTTAGTTTTGTAGTTTTTGTGCTCCTCTGTACTGGTTTCTTGACTATCCGCCGTGCCGTTAGGAGCTGCTCGCTCCTTTCTTGCCTGCTCTTTCCAACTCAGTTTGCCTTCCCGCCACCGAGCTCCCCGCCCCCCTCCCAGGACCTACCTAATAGAGGCTGCAGCATGGGTGCACCAAAGGCAAGCCTGTCTGTGCCTGGACCGTGCTGAGCACCAGAAACTCTGGCCCTCCGGTCGTCCACAGATACTCCGCTGCAGAACTCCCAGCCCTGGAGCCCGGACGCCGCAACAACTGCTGCCTTGCATCTCCTCTTTCAATGGCAGGACCGTTCACCTGCCACAGCTGTCTCTCCAACTCAGAACCCCTCGCCCGCACAGACACCCGCACCACTCCCACTTCACCAACAACAACCACCCTGGAATGACTCTGATGCCTCCTGCTCAACACCCGATCTCTTGGCAAACACGCCACAGAAGTCCGCTATTCCATCTCCACCCTCGCCCCAAAGTGATCTTCATCACAGAGACCTGGCTCAACGCCTCCTCCACCCCCTACATTACCACCGCTACACTCAAGGGCTACAAGATGATACACCGGGACCGCCTCAACAAAACGGAGGAGGCATCGCCATCATTCACAAAAAAAAACAATCTGCTGCACCACCACAGAAGACGACACCACGCCGATCATGGAACACCTCAACTTCCAACTCAACACCGATGACAGTACAACCATCAGAGACACCCTCCCCTACAGACCCCCAGGACCATGCACTGGTTTCTGCGACAGCATCACCGACTTCATCATACCACTAGCCATCGAGTCCAAGCACTACATCTTTCTCTGAGACATCAACTTCCACCTGGATGACCCCACAGGCACAAACTCAGCTCACCTCCTGGAACGCATGGGCAACACTGGCCTCATTGAGGTGGTCACAGGCCACACACACAGAGCAGGACACACACTGGACCCCAACTTCACAGCCAGCAACAGAGTCAAATACAGCCATGTCACAGAACTCACCTGGACCGACCACTCCATCGCCCACTTCACCATCGCAGGATCACCGTGCACCACTACCAGGCCTCCCAACACCTCCTCCTGCAGCTGGAACAGAGTGACACAGACCCAAAAGATGGCTGGCCTTAACACCATGCAGCAAGATCCTGCAACCAACCTGGAACAAGCAGCCCAGAACTTCAACACCTGGATCACCAAAGCTGCCAACCTAGTCGCCCCCATCCAACCAGCCAAGACTCGCAGATCAACCAAACAAGCCAGCTGGTACACACCAGAACTCGGAACAATGAAACGCAGCTGCAAAAATTGGAGAGAGGATGGCACAGCAGCAGAGACAACACAGATCGACTCACCTTCAAGTCAGCCCTCAACAATTACCACCAATGACTCAAAAAAGACACCCTAGCAAACCGCATCAAAGCAAGCACCAAACACACCAAGGAACTCTTCAGCATTGTCAGAGGGTCCTCGTGCCAAGCGGCCACCGAGAACAAGATCCCTCCTTCACAGGAACTTTGCGACGCTCTAGCGAACCATTTCCACAACAAGATATCCACCATCTACAGGAACTTGGAGCCCCAACCCACCGACCTCCACAGCCTCCTCACTCCAACAGATGACTCCCCCAACCAGCCACTCACTGCATGGGAACAGTTCACCACACAGAACACCACAGCCATCATGAATCCATCCACTTGGGAGCACCCACGGACCCCTGCCCCCACCGCCTCTTCAACCTAGAAAGCAAGAATATCAGTCACAAACTCACCACAATCCTCAACGCATCCATCACCACAGCCATCTTTACTGACGGATGGAAACACGCAGGAGTCAGACCTCTCCTCAAGGAACCCTCTGCTGACCCCAGCAAGCTCCAGAACTACTGCCCCATCTCGCTGCTCCCTGTCCCCACCATGGTCCTCAAGAAGGCCATCAACCAGCAGCTCAACAAACACCTGGAGAGAAACAACCTGCTAGACGCCTCCCAATCTGGTATCTGCGCACCGAGACTGCCCTGATCACCGCCACTGATGACATCCGCACCCTCCTTGATAGGGGAGAATCGGCAGCCTTGATCCTCCTCAACCTCTCTGCAGCGTTCGACACACTCTTCAAGAGACTGCACTACATCGAGATCCAGGGAGCCGCCTACAGATGGACTGCATCGTTCCTCACGGGATGAACCCAGAGAATCCGCCAACCTCCCTTCACCTCAGAACCCAAGAGCACCATCTGCGGCATCCCTCAAGGTTCATCCCTCAGCCCCACTCTCTTCAACACCTGCATGACACCTCTAGCCGACATCATCAGGACCCACGATTTCAACATTATATCCTACGCCGACACCCACCTCATCCTCTCACTCTCAGCAGACACCATCATCATGAAGACAAACTTCCACAACTGCATGAAGAATGTCACCGACTAGATGAAGGCCAACTGTCTGAAATTCAGCACCTACAAGACCGAGGTGCTGATCTTTGGCAACAACACCTCCCCTTGGAACAACGGTTGACGGCCCACCAAACTCGTATCCACTCCAAAATCGATAGAAAGCTCACCATGAAATGACAGATCAACGCAGTCTCCTCCATCTGCTTCCACACACTCCACATGCTCTGAAGTATCTTTAAATGACTCCCCATCAGCACAAGAAAAACCATCACTAAAGCCCTAATCACCAGCCTGCTGGAATACAGCAATGCACTGTAGGTAGAACTACCACTGAACTCATGAGGAGACTCCAGACAATACAGAACTCAGTGGGAAGACTCATCCTCAACCTGCCCAAACGGACTCACCTCACCCCACTCCTTAGGAACCTCCACTGGCTCCCCATCCAGAAAAGATGCCAATTCAAGATTCTGACACACGCCTACAAAGCCCTCAATGACCTAGGACCATCATACATCAACCCCCGCCTGAACATCCACCAACCATCCGGGGACATTTGCTCCACCTTCCTCACCCTCACTCAGACACCGAGCATCCACTGAAGCCACAGTGGAGGACATTCCTTCCCCTATCTCGTCGCCAAGTCCTGGAACAGCCTTCTCCTCCACCTTCGCACATCCCCTCGCTGGCAGAATTCAGGAAGAGACTAAAGACCTGGCTTTTTGACTGAGCCCAGCAAACCTAGCGCTTGGATAACCTCACGGGTGATCAGCAGCGCTTTACAAATACTGATTAATTGATATGTTGTGATAATATTGTAAGGCCATAAGCACTGCATATGGTGTGTGAGTTAGGGTTTGCATTGCAGGTGTATGAGCTATTGCCATACGCCCCCCTCCCCTAAAAAAAAAATCGGACCAGGGATGGAGTCCCCTGGGCTTGCCAAAGTCACAGAGAGGGGCGCCTCCCACCCATTTAAACAAAAGCACCTCCCTAGGATTTGCTACCAGGTGACTACAAAAGGCTTCCCCCCATTGAAATAAAAGTGTTTGAAGGTGATGAGGTCCCCAGAGCCTAAAAAAGGCTTAGGGAGGAGGCTGCATGCCCCCTCCCCAGTAAAACTATAACTGATGACCCTCCCGGGCCCTGTTCCACCTCGGGGGACTCGTATGTTTTTATTGGCGTTACAGATCTATATATCTGTATAAATAATAAGTATATGTATATATGTATATATATATATTTTTTTGTAACAATACTTATGTCTTAATATTTCCTCTTCAATGTTGAACCGACAAACACCTCTATAAAATTACTTACAGTTTTTATCCAATTTTTGATCAGCATCTCAGTCCTTCTGTGCTTAGAAAGGCACAATTTTTCAAAGCTCATTAAGATGTCCCTGGAGGACAAATCTCGGATGCCCCTCTGTTGTAAAAGTCTTTAAGTGCTAACCAGTGATTCTGATTCAGTGTTTCATTCATGCGCACCTTTTATCAGAGTTTCAAACCAATGTGCTATTGAAAGGTACTTTAAAATTCCCTGAAAATATCCCAAAGTCCCTAGACAGGTGGCTGTAAGTCATATTTATCCAATAGCACCGGCATAATGAATGGTTTCTCGTTAGGGGGGATCTCGAAGGCCCTCTGTTAAGGTGTTTGTCAGTCCAACAGTTTATGTTCAGCCACATCAGTCAAAAATTCCTGGCTGTCCTTGACAAACACAGTAGTAAGATATGTTCATTATTTTAGAAGAAAATGATTGTATCTATTGTTTCTCCTTCAATGGCAAGCTGGCTGAAGATGTGCAAAGAAAACAGCAAGAGAAAGAAACCAAAAGTTCAAGAATTCAGCACCATGTGCATCAGGCATAGACCCCTCCTAAATATAGTGCCTTCTCTGTCCTATGAACCTTGTACAAGCACCTTCCTATGTTTGTACTAAAAACCCTAAAAGATAGGACCCCGTGCAGATCTTGGACAGAACACTGCCCATTACCAATGCCCTTTAACAGTAACTTGACCATGTGTTCTGTGGGTCAACGCTAAACCTACACTACAGAAAAGTCTGCCATGAGCTAGTATTTACATTCAGAGAACCTAAGTGGCAGCCTCTGTATCAACTGCAGTTGTTTCAGGACACCGTGGGAGTAGTTTCTATATTTCAGGACTTCTATACCTGCAGAATTCACTGTACACTGTAATTGTAGCCACTGTAATTAGTATACTAATGAGTAGAACTGCCATAGGAAATGGCTCCCAGATGTTTGGCAATGTACCCAATATGCAACATTCGATACACTAACTGAATGCACAGCCATGCCAGACTAACAAATTGTGTAGTATAAAAAGTATTGGCATTTATTGGTATCTACCTCCCTAGCATAAAGACACACCCTAGAAAATATAGAACATTTAAATATTTGCTTTTACAATTTATCAACGCTGAAGCTTCCTATACCTAACTCCCTCCTACTGTACCAAGGTTGATCACCATGCAAGTGTAAAGATCAGTCAGTCAGGCAGTCATTTTTAAGGGTATAAGCAGCACCAAGTGGAGACTGTGCAGCAAGTTATGCTCTAGAGCTTTAGCTGGTTGTGATGCACGTATGGTACTGAGTGAGGATGACAGAGAGAACCGTACACCAACAAATTGACCACCACTTGGTGGACGGAATGTCCTGGATGATGAGAGCTAGTACCCAAATTACCAAACACCACTAATAGATTAAGTATACTGAAATTGACCCACTTTATGAGTTGACCCCGCCTATCCTAAAGTAGAAGCATCACAACAGAAGAAGGGAGGGGTGGGCGCGCACATAGAATTGTGATCACGATCTGCACCTATCTTCCACTGTGCTCATGCACACTTGGTGAGGGTCATTCACAGGGTGTTCACCAACATTTTACCTCCATTATTTGTAGGTGATATTGTGTGATTCCTTCAAGATCTCTTTCCTGTTCAGTGGCCTTAAGAGCCACTCTCTTATCATTTGCTGTCCCTTGATTCTTCAACATCAAGTGAATAAATTTGCACTAGATTTTGCCAAAACGTAGTAGTTACCTTGTTGGCCACTATGTCTTTCAAGACACTCCTCGCATTTTGCAACCCCAATGTAAATCCTAATGTCACCCAGCAGTGGCCGGTGCAGGTAAGCGTGGTGTGGCGGGGGCAGGAGGTGGGGGGAGTCGATAGACGACGGAATAGAAAAAATTAAATAAATAAATAAATCCAGTCATCTGTCGACACCCCCCACCCCGCGCCCTGCCCCGACTCACCGCGCTTACCTGGGCCGGCTGCTGCTGATGTCAACTAAAATAGACTCTGAATGAGAATCACTGACCAGCACTCTCAGCCAATTCAAACCCAGTTTATGTTAATGGTTTCCATTTCATGGATGTTGGACTGACTCACAAGATTTCTGCATATAACTGAAGCAAAGGCTGTAATTAAATCCAAGTAGATCACATGTGTCATTCTAGTGTATTCTGTCTGCCCGGTTATAAAACCCGATCAGATTTGTTTGATGCAACTTCCCCTCCTGAACCTATGCAACAGAAAGTGCGGAATTCGTTGAGACACCAAATAATATATTCGGGTCAGGTTTTATGATTGGGTGGGGTATATGGAAAAACTCTAAATTCATTATATGTAAATATTTTCTCCTGCATATTCATCATGGAAATCCTTGATAGATTTTGCTATTTGGGTTTTGCCAAGTCTGGCTTTAGTTGTAATACATATCACCTCCCTTTGAATGTAATGATTTTTGCTATATTTTGTCTTGATCCTGTTGCCTGATCCACAGGCTGAATGAATAACAGTATAAATGTTCTCTGTTTCCTGTTTTGCAGAGACAAATCACTGCTGTCATTCTTCAGTCTTCCGGTGTACTTCCTTTTATTAGTGAGTGATTCACCAGAGCTGCTAGTGCTGCTGCTACAAGCAAACAATGAACCATTCCTCTGCAAATGGTCTCCCTTTCTTCATCGGTCCATCTCAGATCTTGCAGCAGCTTTTCATAAGTTATTACCATATGTATCAACTTTGCTGATATCCATCAGGCATGATGGGGCAATCTTAATTCACGTTAACAGAAAAAACCAATATTCTTTACCTTGGCCTTGACTTTTCTTTTCACTACACAGACCACAACGTCACAGATTTCATTTTTCACACTAATCTATTGCACAAAGCACACATTCCAGACTTAGAATTCAGATCTCACCTTATCACAATAGTTACCAATTCTCCAAACTATTTTAGACACCTATGTGTACAGATTTACCGTTATACATTTTGTCACAGAGGTGTTGTAGATTTCTGTCACATGTTACTGTAGGCACTGGTCTATCTACATTTTATTGTACAACAAATTCGGAGTATTTCTTGTCATTGCTTCTATATAAAGATTTAGAAGAATTCAGACCTAGAAATAGAACCCTAAATTTGGCTTTTTACATTTCACCATAGTTAGCATGTACATCACTGTGTTATCATAATAAACAGAAAAAGGGCAACAGTGGTGTCTTGCACTTGTGGAAATGTAATGTGGTAATTATGCTCCAGCATAGCTGGAAATGAAATGCTATCATTACCCTCATAGATTTACTGCATATATACTTAGAATATAGATTACATATTTCATTGTGGATGAATGGAGTATTGCCAGTTCTTTGAGTATCTGCTAAAACATATGACAGATTTTCCTTGAAAACAATCTCAAGCTATAAATACAATGTAAAACTGCGCTAAAAGTATAAAAGTATTTTAAAAGGAAAGACATCCTGCTTATTACTAAACCTGCAAAGAGCATCGCCTTTTAGTGTCACAGAACAGAAGATGACAGCGAGAAAGACTGCAAGAAGATATTGGAGATAGTTGGCAAAGGTTGGGGCAACCCAGCAGAGAATGTGCACAGCTGCTAGACAGAGAATGCACACAGCTGCTAGAGAGAGAATGCACACAGCTTCGAGAGTGCACACAGCAGCTAAACAAAGAATGCCCACAGCTATCCAGCAGAGTACGCACACAGCTGCCAGACAGAGATTGCTCACAGCTGCGAGACAGAGAATGCGCACAGCTGCGAGAGTGCACACAGCTGCTACACAGAGAATGTACACAGCTATCCGGCAGAGAGTGCACACAGCTGCCAGATAGAGAATGCATACAGCTGCTAGAGAGAGAATGCACACAGCTGCAAAAGTGCACACACTTGCTAGACAGAGAATGCACACAGCTGCTAGACAGGGAATGCACGCAGCTGCGAGAATGCACACAGCTGCTAGACAGAGAATGCATACAGCTGCGAGAATGCACACAGCTGCTACACAGAGATTGAACACAGCTGCGAGAATGCACACAGCAGCTACACAGAGAATGCACACAGCTGCTAGACAGAGAATGCACACAGCTGCTAGCTGGAGAATGCACACAGATGGTAGACAGAGAATGCACAAGGCTGCTAGGCAGAGAATGCACACAGCTGCTAGCTGGAGAATGCACACAGCTGGTAGACAGAGAATGCACAAGGCTGCTAGGCAGAGAATGCACACAGCTGCTAGATAGGGAATGCACACATATGCGAGAATGCACACAGCTGCTAGCTGGAGAATGCACACAGCTGGTAGACAGAGAATGCACAAGCTGCTAGGCAGAGAATGCACACAGCTTGGGGGCTGGGTGGGGTACAAATGTGCCTCTTAGGTACTTCTCGGCACGAGGGCTTGCCCCCTCCTCACACTGTAAAATTGTTGTTCAGGTTGGCAGGTATGATGCCTTGCTGAACTGCTTTGCATTAACAATGAGCTCAAGTAAGCAGTAAGTTGTCAAGATGGCTTAGAGTGTTGCACGCTTTCCAATACGATATCCAGTGATCTATATGTCACAATTTCGAGCTCTTGAAAAGCAAACTCAGTATCTGTCCTTATGAAGTTGATAAAATGAGTTCAGTTAAATATTGGGTAACAGTGACACCTGTCATTCATATCACCTAGAAAAGTCAGAAGCGCAGTTTGAAGTGTTAAATAAAAACAAGTTTGTAGGTGGGTGTGCGTGCATGTGTAGGTCCATTGAGTAATGCTGCTCCTAAAAGTAATGTATTGTTCTGTTTCGATGTTTATAGATTACATAATATAATACCTAGGCATGCTATATGAGTTCTACTATATATTACTGTAATGCCATGCAATGGTATGTTTCGGGGGGAATATTGTTGACATGGTACTTACTCGATTTGCAAAATTACTCAATAAGTGTCATGGAACATTTACAGTAAATTAAATATTTGCTTGTTGAAGTAAATATTTGCAAATAATTTCTATTTATGGACACAAGTGGACATCCACCTGGCTCCATTTTACAGTGGGAGGGCACTGTCTTTCTGTAATTCAACCTGTCTGTTATAATCTACTATGGAGTGAATCTGGTAGAAAGCAAACAGTTGCAAGTGAGCGGACAGTAGTTGGAAAAGGGAAGCCTTGAGCAAAAAAAGCTGGGAGCGGATTATATGTTCCCCGAGTTCAGTAAGAAGTCCCATGTTCAAGCTGGACCTTAGAGTGAACAGATATATCATTCATAAACTGATTCACGATAACTTTAGAAGAGGACCAGCAGAACAGGGGCGCAGGTTGATCAGTAAGTTTGGGGGGGTGGGTGAGTTTCAGATTTCCTAAGGATCACGCTGGGACATAATGTTAAAATACTATACGACAAGCAGGGCGCCAAAAGGGAGAGGAATGCGGATTGGTGGTGGCACTAAGTGAAATAACCAAGATTTTTGAAGTCTTTCCAAACAGAGAGAGGTAGAGAGTGTGTGTGCTTTTTTGTCTGTGTGTGTAACAATTCCTGGTGAAATACGACAGACAGCTCAACGTACCCGACTGAAAGCAAATGCACCGCATAATTTATCACAAAATACATTTATTAGGAGGGATCTTAACACACCAACCACCCCCCATCGAAGCTACGCCCCTGAGCAGGAAGACTGCTGTCAATCATCCCTGGCAGAGATCAACGTCACTATTCATGATTAGTTTTTTCAGTGATCTGTTGCACTGATCGTAGGCTCACCCTTGGGTGTCCAGGTGGCCAACTTTTTTCAAGAAATATTGAAGTAGAATTGTGACATCACTGTGAATTTGATGTCATTCCCCTGCTAGCCCTGCACTTGTCACAAGAAGAGCTAACAGCGCTGATGCTGTTAATGGACAATCAGCGCTACTCTTGAAGGAAGACAATTTGGGTATAGTAATGGTTGCTGCTAGTTCCTTTGTTGTTGCACCCACATGCACGTGTTACCTACCCAGGCATTGACCCTCTGTATGGAACCTTTCTCCATCCGGCCACAGTTCACCTGCAACGTCCATGAGCTTAGCTTCACCCCACGTGTAACAACCAACATAGATTGTGTATCTCTTGCTTCACACTGCTTCCCTGTCACTCTCTTTCCTGGAGCAGGCTCATGTCTTTGTATTGACGTGCCACACACAAGGTAAGATCATAACCTGGAAGCAAGTTATCACGTGGGGCAGGTTGAGGCAGGCATTGAAGTCTCACCTGGAGACCTCAGTTGCTTCATATTGTAATATGGCCATAAGTGTCTCATTATAGTGGCCTGGGAATATGACTGGTAGCCTCCTAACCCTAGTGGTATTGATGCTGCTGGTCCAGGTAGCTTTAGGGGTGGAGTGAATTACCAAATTACAAGTGGTACCTACCCGAGTGTCCCTTCAGAAAAGAGGACTTGCTGGGTGAATTGGCAATTCCAGTCCCGATTTCCCTTCCTCGTTTCCCGGCATTATTTCACTTGCTTTTAGGAGGTGTGATCTCCAAGAGAAATACGGAAGATCAGCCGAGTCACTGTTGATCTCGTAACTCTGATAGGACCGGGAACGGTTGCAGGGGTGTTTGGTATTTCAGGGAGTATCATAGGTTTAGTTCCTCTTTATGGCTCCAAAGGAGGAGGTGGAGCCTAAGTTAGGGGCTGGGTGTGAGTGTTTGTTTTCAGTAAGTTTGTTTTAGGGCTCAGGTAGGTACATCCTGTCTGTGTAACAAGGCAAATCTCCCAATGTAAGGCCTGGGACGAGGAATTCGGATGAGTTGGTGATTACACGTGTTTTGTGGATCAGCCACTTATTGTATGCCATTGCAAAAGGAGACATGTTTAGTGATATTCATCCAATGCACATTTTTAGCAGCATGGACCAAAATTGTTCTTTTTCACAGGGCTAATAATATTTCATGCTTGGTCTGATGGGGACCGAATGTGCTCTTCGCTCAGAATAAGAGATTTCAAGGCACTCTTCTCAAGAAGAGTAAAGGGGCGGATTTTAGCATTTATGTTCCGCAGGCATAATCTTGTATTGTCGAAAATAATGTACATGTTGAAGTCTGTACAAGAGGAAACATTTATCTCAGTGAGTCACAGTTCTTAACATACATTCTGAAAGAAAACGTGATATATTTGATTGCATTAACTTCCAGTGCGAGCCTGACCGGGAGGGGCCCTTCTTTTACTACTTCTAATCGGGGACACGGCTTACTTACGGAAAGAAGGCTGCCCTGCCTTCTAGCGTTCGAGAAACGACTGACTGAAACGACTTTGCCTTGAAAAAAGCACAATCACCTACTAAGCCGGAGCGAGGGACGTGTCTGCTGATTCTTCACTCTTTATTTTTCTTATTTTTGCTTTTTATTCAGTAATATAGCCTTTCTCCCGAGAAAAGATAAAAACGTGTCGTCTTCCGATATTATTCGTCAATTACTGCAATACAGGCTGCTAAGGCTCACATTTCTTTACAAGAAATATGTTAGTAGTTGGGAGGGTTACACACAGAGAAGCAGAACGTAAGGAAAACCCCATCTTGTTGCTTCAAGAAAGAGCAGTCTCAACCATCCAGCCAACTAAGGACCTTCTGTAAAAGATTTAAACAAGACTTAATAAAACATCTCCTAAAACTGACTGTAGGAAAAGCACTGTGAATAAACAAATCCCGTCTGCTTCACCCACCCCAAGAAATGCTCATGTTATCTATCCTCGGTCCTGGCTGTAAATCCATACTTCCTCTACTAGTTGTGCCCAAACTTCTAGCACCTGTGTGCATTCTCGCATATGTGTGCATTCCCTATCTAGCAGCTGTGTGCATTCTCTGCCTAGCAGCCTTGTGCATTCTCTGTCTACCAGCTGTGTGCATTCTCCAGCTAGCAGCTGTGTGCATTCTCTGCCTAGCAGCCTTGTGCATTCTCTGTCTACCAGCTGTGTGCATTCACCAGCTAGCAGCTGTGTGCATTCTCGCATATGTGTGCATTCCCTATCTAGCAGCTGTGTGCATTCTCTGCCTAGCAGCCTTGTACATTCTCTATCTACCATCTGTGTGCATTCTCCAGCTAGCAGCTGTGTGCATTCTCTGCCTAGCAGCCTTGTGCATTCTCTGTCTACCAGCTGTGTGCATTCTCCAGCTAGCAGCTGTGTGCATTCTCGCATATGTGTGCATTCCCTAACTAGCAGCTGCGTGCATTCTCCAGCTAGCAGCCTTGTACATTCTTTGCCCACCAGCTGTGTGCAAGCCGCCTCCTCCCCCCAAACAAAAAAAGCTTGCTGAGGGTGGTGCTGATGTCCTGGGGTGTTTTCACCCCCCTTAATGGACGTCGGCTTTTGAAAGCCTTGGAAAACGTTTTCCCTGCCACTGTGTGATATCGGTTCCTCACCGGGTGATCGTGAGATGGGAGTCGATATCGTGTGAGTTGGCAGATATGAGGCATACACTTGAAGACTAACAGGCATGTGAGATCTTTTTGCCGTCTCGATACAGACAGCTTTACTTGTCCGTACTACATCTGAAGTCCTAATGTAATGTAACTGGTTCTATTGTAAAGTGCTCTGATACCTTCGGGTAAAGTTCCTGCTATATAAAAATGCATAAATAAATAAATACCTGCCAAATTGAAGAACAATCTCTTCGTGTGAGGAGGGGGCGGAGCCATGAAAGGGGCAGGACCTCGTGCCGAGAAGTACCTACGAGGCACTTTTGAACCCCACCCCACCCCCAAGCCCCCTCCCCCCCCCAAAAAAACTTGCTGACGCTGGTGCCAACGTCCTTAAGGGACGTCAGCAGTTCAAAGCCTCGGAAAACATGCTGGAAATCCACTATCTACAGTGATTTTCAGCTCGTTTCCCTGCCACCGTGTGATATCGGCTCATCACTGGGAGACCGTATGATGGGAGCCGATATCATATGTCACACGGTGGTACCGTGTGAGTTGGCAGGTATGGTACTAGACAGCAACGTATACAATACTATATAGGGTGGATTTTGGGACAGCCCGTAGCTCATTATTGGATGGACTGTCTCAAATCATAGTTCTTGATTGTATGCCGTTCCTCCCTATTCATTTGTTTGTCTAGTCCCTGAAACATTTCTTCTTTAGCCTCACTTTTGATTGGATGAGGCGTGTGCATCAACTGCTGACATCATGGAAGTGCTTTTCATTATTTTTCATGTTTCATTTGGTATTTAGCACTCAAGGGAAGCGCATGTGCTGCTCACTCCTCTTCCTGGGCTTGTGCTCTTTCTCTTGATCACCAAACCTTCCCACCTCATGTTGTCCCTCCCACCTACCTTCCCGGAAGTGTCCTGAGATGTGCATAACTCCTCCATAGCATAGTTCCTGAGGGCATGCATGGTAATGCCCTGGATGTTGCCCTCAGCGCTTCCTCCTTGTACCTCTTGGTGCACTCATTCCGCCAAACCTCTACCAACTTGTATCGACCCTCAGATTCTCTGTCCCCAAATTGGCCAGAGATATGCTTGAATCACGCCACACAGTGGACGGCTGGCTTGGTGATGCCCTATATGTTGCCCTCAGAGCTTCCCTGTACCTCTTGGTGCACTCATTCCCCCAAAGCTCTACCAACTCATATCTCCCCTCCGATTCTCTGGCCAGAGATATGCTTGAATCGCTCCACACACTGGATGGCTGGCTTGGTGATACCCTGGATGTTGTCCTGCAGCACTTTTCTGTACCTCTTGGCATCCCCTTGCCACCGTCGTCCTTCTCCTGCTCCATGATGTCCAGTGCTGTTACCTTTACCAATGGCAGATGCATTTAAAATGTGCCAGCATTGACCACACCAGTAGCGGTAGCTAAACATCTTAAAATTGTAGAAAACAATATTTTCAAACTTTCAAAATGACCACCACATGGGATGACGCAGCAGATGGTCGCATTTCTGCCTTTGCTATTGATTGTGCAAAAGCATCAGCATTGGCAAAGCCAAGAACGCTTATTTCAGAGCCTTAGCAAAGCGAGACAGATTTATTTTGTCAATGTTTGTTATTTAACTCCATTGTTTGAGCAACGTATTCATCAAGATACAGGAAAAGCCAAAAACAAGACACTGTGTCGTTTGCACCAAACTAAGGGGGTCATTAGCATGTCGGGCGGATCGCCACCGCCCGACATATTCCTCCGCCCGCATGCAAATTTCCCCCGCCACATTACTATGGCGGGGGGACCCCGGCGGACGGAAAGACCGTCCGCCGGTTTTCCGCCCGGTCGATGAGTCGACCGGGCGGAAAAGCAGTTAATATGGTGGCGGTGTGTAGTAGACACCGCCATCCATATTATGATGCATGCGGGGTTATGCCTTTCCGTGGCGGCAACGCCGCCACGGAAAGGCATACGGTCTTCTACATTGGGGGCCCGTAGCGGGCCCCCAGGGATTCTGGGAGGTGCACATGGGGGGTACCTATGATATCCCCCTGCATTTCAATGTACAACGTGGCAGGCACCGCGCAGTGCCTGTCACGTTGTGCATTGAAAAGCACAACTTGCATTTTTGGCATTGTGGCGGGCGGTGCTTTTAGCACCGCCCGCCGCAATGTCAGATATGCGGGATGCGCCCGCCAGTGTGGCGGGCGCATCCTAATGGCATGTGCGGGACCGCCGCATGCATTGTGGGCCCGCCATGCTAATGACCCCCATAGCCCAGATCCTGAAAATGAGGATGCATGGGAATGTGATGAAGGAAACAGAATCTTAAACCAATAAATATTTCAAGGACCGTAGGCACAAATGTGAACACATTATCACTTAGCACGGATTAAGAAAAGTCATTTGTTTACGGGAAAATGTGTACTCTAGAAATACTGTTATTGTTGTCAATGCAGTGAGTCAATGTTTTAAAGTTGTAAGTAGTTATGTGGCTACTCAACGAGAAGGAGATATTGCAATAAGGATATTGTGTTAGAAGAAAAGGATAGACAATAGCCTGAAGTCAACGAAATGTAGGTTACAATTCTGCAGTGTGATAAGAACAACAAACAATTAATACCTGGATATCTCTGGGGCTGATCACAAGTTTAGGTGCTACTTATCACCTGATAAATACAATACCATGAGGGGTGTTATTTATCGGGTGCAATAAATATCACCTATTATGAGTTGGTGAGGATTCACATGTGGAGTTTGGTGGGTAGCGCACCAAAATCCATATGATACGGTAAATACAGTATGCTTTTCCCACGTTAAATTTCAGCAGGTTTTACCTGCAGAATTGTAACAAAGGTTGAGATATTTAATGCATCCGATGTTTATCGGATGCATTAAATTCCTACCAACTCGTAAATTCAATCTGTGGGTAAACAGGTGGTTATGCATGGGTCGAAATATAGCGACCAACTCGTAATCAGGGCCTATATCTTTTTAAGATGCAACACTGAAATAGTAAACATCAGAGGTTAACATCTCATGACTGACTACAAAACATTTTATCTGGAAATAAATGCAAAATAAATAACTAAACAGCTTTGGTAAAGTCTTCCTCTGAAGGACCATACACTATGCACTGAACTCAATGGACTAAGGGGCTTATTTAAAAAATGTCAGGCTGTACTCTTCCAGATCAGCAGACATGTACAGTCCTCCATATTTCGTGATTTCTGCCAGGCAGGGGAGATGGCTGTGCCTTCGCCTATCCACCGCCATGGTTGCCCTGCAGAAGGCTCAATTTTATCTTGAGGACAAGAGGTTCAATGCACCTGCGCAACCAAGTTTTTTGTTTTTCAAAAGCAAAATGCCAAAGTAGTAGTTTGTTGTTGAAAACCCCCAAAAAGGCAATGACCCTTTTGCGCTGGGAGTTTTTTTCCCACTGTATGGTAGTTATTAATTCTATTTCCTGTTCAGGATTGTTAGGTATCCCTGGAGGTCCCTAACAGGAAATAATGACGTTGGAACATCTGCCTTTAACATGGATGATAGTTTTTGGTACACTGACCAATGGTCAAAAGTCAGTTGTGCCGTCAAAGGTTTTCCACAAACTAAACCTGCTGTCAGAAGCATGGTGGATCCCCAAAATCTAAATAGAGTGGGGAACAGCAAACTTTAGTGGACAGGGCACGCTCCCACATTTTTGGTGACGTACCCTCTATGCCAAACTTTTAATAAGGCCTTTGGAAGCTTGATCTGTGTCTGTTTGGGACTTAATATTTCAAAGTTCATTGGTTTCCATCCGAATTAATACATTACAGAATGTCCCTATGTGCAAGAATCCCACAGGATTCGAGGCACTGATAGTTAGACATAAGAAAACCACTAACGAACAGTTTATTTTTATTTTAACTAATTCTTTAACATTTCTTAGTCAATATTCTTTCGAATTTTAAAAGCATCCTCAAGTTTCCACACTTCCACTAACAGCAATCTACCTATAAACGTGAGTGTTATTAACCTTATCTATTAAAAGGATAACAGTTCTGTTAACGAGCATCAAAAGACAGATTATATATGGAAGTGCGATATGTAAATGAGAAATGTGATCAAAAGTATCAGAAGTTAAATTTGTGATAACATACTGAAGCAGGTCCTCAGCCTAGGATATTGCACAATAGTGCTGCTGTGTGCGAACTTAGCATTGTCACCACACAGGGTGGAATTTATGTATCTGTCAATGCCTGTCAATCTCTGAAGCTATTTTCTTGTCATCAAAAAAGATGATGGCCACTTACTGTTACATGCAAAATCTTTGGCTAAATACTTGTATATACTTGGTTTTTATTAGTAAATGGCAATTTTTAAATGCTTATTTTATCAGCTATAACAAAAGTGCAGTCAGTGGCTCAAGTTAACAACACGGCTTTGCTCGCAACTATAAACAACCCACAAGGCCCAAACGATAAGGGAATAGGGTGGGCCTTAAAGAGCGCCATAAGAAAAAAATAGTACTGGCCTCCTTTAAAGCATAACTTGAATGCTTTGAGCTGATCATACTATTCTGGCATTTTCTATTCAGTTAGTTGGCTACCCTACACACAATTAAAGGCCGAATTGTTTGTAAATGTTACCAGATCCCCGAAATGGCTTTACTGCAGTGGCGTATCAAAGGCTACCGCAGCCCCCGCAGTGAGGGGGGCCCCAAGTTCAAGGGGGCCCCCTCAGCACTGTACCCTGGATTGAGTGCTCCTACGTGAGTCCGGAGGAGGGCCCCTCAGTGTACTTTGCAGGGGGCCCCCTCAAGTTTCGTTACGCCACTGCTTTACTGGACAATTGTGCACACTATTATAAAATGATTATTTGTCTATATTCAAGTATCTCAGTCATCATAATCAGTTCAGTAAAATGTAAAGACACATGAGAATTAAAACATGGAACCCTGGGAGAGTCTCCATGCAATGAAAGGTGCAGAAGAAGGTGCTCTAGAACTCAATGACATCCTTACACTGGGTGTAAAGAGGCCCATTGGCCATGCTCTACATACCAGACAAGATTCCAAATAGTGAGGACTGATATGCTGCAAAGCGTTATAGGCAGTAAAGGTACTATGTCTCTAGGGAGAAACCACTACTGTTGTTATTTTGCTATGTTCTGTTTCTATAGGGAAATGCTGTTTGGTATGTTACATTATGTTATGTCACGCTAAGTTACATTACGGTTTGTTTGCATCACGCTTCAAGTTGTTCTCGACCACTTTCAAATGGGTAAAAGAAAAAGAAACATAAGTCTATATGTTAGAATTTGATGAGATATTGAATTCTGCCAAATGTTATTTTACCCCTTGTTCTAATTTACATATCAGTTCCTTTGGCGCAGCATGCTGCCGATCCTCCACTCTTTTAAACTAATTTAAAATAATGTGATTTGGCACATTGGCACAGGCAGTGGAAAAAGCCAAATTATTTTTGGATCCATGCTTAGAGATGCGTTGTGCAGCGGCAGTTCCGAGGAGCTGTGGTGGCCATGCCATGTTCTGGGTGGAGATGCATCACACAGTGGCAGTTACAAGGGCTGTGATGCAAAGTCCTGCGTCAGGGGTGCGTCATGCAGCGGTTCCGATGCAGAGTCTTATGAGGCAATGCATAGCACTGCATCTGTTCTGCTGGGGCCACAGCTCAGATGGCAAAGCACCTTCAGGCCCACTTCCAAGGGTCCAGGACTAGAGTGGCACCACTTGGGGGGACAGGGCTCACAGCTGGCAGAGTCCAGGTGCTGGGCTCAAGGTTGTTGAAGCCTGTTTTGTCCCTGAGGCTCTGATCAGGAGGCCAGCCAACTGGCCCTTGGATCACTCTGCTGGTCCTGGGTTCAAGATGCAAGTCCAGTCCTTCATTCAGACAGCAGGGCAACAGATTAGCAGTCCTTTTTGCAGAGCAGCATGGCAGTCCTTCTGAGTCTTCCACAGGTCCAGAGATTTACGGAAGATTTGGGTCTGATGGTCCATTATTTATACCTGGTGCCTGCTTTAAAGTAGGAAAAGGTTCTGGAGGTTTCCACCCCTATAGGTGTTTGGAATGTCCTGCCTCCCTGCACTGGATCCAGATTGTCTGGGGTCACAATAGGCTAGTTTCAAAACCTTTGTGAGTGAGCTCAGGCAGAGCCTTTGTGATGTGCAAGTGTGGTAGGAGACAGCTCCTCCCCCTCATCAAGTCAGAGATGGCCCATCCTGCCAACAGTGCCCTTTGTTGCACTGTCTGGGAGAAATACACAACTACCAACTGCCAGGATACTGGCAGCAGACACCATATGGTTAGGAGAAGACAATGCCAACTTTCTAAAAGTTCAAAACACAACATGAACACCTGGCTCCGTACTAACCTGCACTTCTACTATTTATGGAAAAACGGGCAGACTATTCTTTTATCTGTCCAAGTAGAATTTTTATTAAATAGTCTTTAAATTGATTCAAAACAATTTTTTCAAAAGACTGAAAAAGAAACACATATTTCTCAAATTGACACAAAAACCTTCACATATAAATAACACAATGCACAATCAAAAACAATTTGGACATACACCAAAGTGAGAATTATTTGCAACAAATTACAACAAGCGACAAGAGCACTAAATGAAAACAAACATAAATCAAATGCAAAAAACATTTAAAGCTTGCATCATCTGTGAAAAAACACAACAGGGATTGCGAAAAATGTCCAATTCTATGGACTAAACTTATTGTTTCAGCAAGAATATCACAAAAGTGTTGAAAATAATGAATTAATCTTTAATACATCCGACACTCAACACATTTAGATTTAACTAAATGCCTCTCAAAATGCCTCTTGAAAATGCCAACGCGTTTCAAGACCCAGGCTGGATAGTACTGGGACTCTCGTCAGGGCTTCAAACAAATGATCGGGATATTCTAAAAACAAAAAATGAAAAACGTGATGCAACAACAGCATCAACCCCAAACTACCTTTCTCTCTCATATATATAGCTGATTTTTTGTGTACCTGATTCTGTACTTGATTCCACACGTTTTTATCTATATGTCAGTTGACTCGTTCTACTGTAGCTTAAAGCACCACATGCACACTTTAAACTGTATAATTCTGCAAGAGAAGATCATTCATAGAATGAAAACTTCTACTCGATCCCTGACTTGCCTCTAAACCTTTCAATGCCGGTAAAAGAATTAATTTAAATGTACCTTGCGCAAAGGCTGCAGAGCATGGACAGGAGCTATTCGGATTGGGACTCACAATTCTAAAAAGGGAAAAGGTATTGTGTTCATTAAATAGAATGTTTATCAAGTGGCCGCACTATACGATTTAAATTCAGTTGCCATTTGGACTTACTTTAAATGAGTTCGTCCGATATTAGACTCTGCAAAAGGCAGGCTTTTCTTCTGCTCAAAGCGAGCGTGCTCGCATTCACTGGAATTGATTCTAGAAAGCAAGCGTGAATGCATTAGGCTTGCAGACATATGTTAGATTAAAATTCATGGCTTCACTTGTACTCAAGGAATTACAGGGGAGGGACAAACAAACTTACTTGTATCGACTTCATTGAACAAACTGGATTAACTCTCACCCGGCATCTCTCACTAGAGCACTTCCTGGTTGTGACAGCTATGAATCCTGGGTAACAGATTTCTCAACCAATCAAAACCTAACACTGTTCCTCGTTTTGTGCATAACTAAGAAATGCATTGTGGGACATGTAGTAACTAAACTAAATTCTACTTAATTCAGTCATGCCATTTAGCCCAGAGGAAGCACTATTAAACTTTAAGATAAGGTAGGCTTCTTTTCTCAACAAAGCAGCGTCGATGTCAAAATGACGTTTAGATGTATCAATGCAAGACAACACGGTCCATTTAAAATCCTTTTCACAGTGGGATTTATCCATGAAATGTTGCACCATGGGAGCAGTCAAAACCTTCTTTTTGATCCTTGAGCGGTGCTGTGTGATTCTTTGATTTATCTGTTGGTTAGTTTTTCCTATATACAGTAAAGCACATGGGCAAACAACCGCATATACAATATTTTTTGATTTGCAGTTTGTAAACTCAGAATGTCGCCATTTGATGCCACTATGGGAAAATTCAGCACCCTCGATTGTGGAATCACAAGCCGCACACGTGCCGCATTTGTGATGACCCTCAATAGGTTTTAAATGCCATTGTGATCTTAAGGACTGTTAGTTTTGAATAGGAAAAATGTCTGCCCGTACTAGTTGTTGCCCAATGCTTCGGTTTTTTCGCATGGCAAACAGTGGTTTTGGAAAAAGACATTCCAATTTTTCAAGTAAATGCCAATTTTTTAATATGACTTGCCTAAACCTATTCGTATCAGGGCCAAACGTGGTTGCGCAAATCATGCATTCTAATGGAGGTTTCTCCTTCTTTTGTAAGAGGTCCTCCCGAGGCGTATACCACGCTCTTTTCATTGCATGCTTCAGGAGCTTTTTTGGATATCCACGAAGGATCATCTGTTCTTTAAAAATTGCCGCATGATGCTCATAATCCAATTGTGATGAACAATTGCGACGTATTCGCAATAATTGACCGTATGGGAGGTTTTCCCTCAAACTCCTAGGATGAGCACTTGTGTGGTGAAGAATAGTATTTTTGTCGGTAGCCTTTCTATGCAGAGTGGTTGTCAACTTTTTATCATTTGGTACTACTTCAATATCCAAAAACGTCAACCTTGTTCGACTCATAGTCAATGTGAATTTGAGCTTTAAAACTGCTAAGTTTGAGAGAGACTCAAAATCATTTAATATTGATCAGGTATATCCTTTCCTTAAAGACAAATTTTATACATCAACTGAATCGCGCAGAGCATTGTCTAACTTTCAGGGACGTTCAAGGAATCGCTTCCTCACTTTTTCTGAAACGTCATCTTCAGAAACTTCCAGTGATTCTGATTCAAGGCCAGGCACCTCACGCAAGCAGGTCTCTTTTTTAGACAAAGGCGAACCAAAGCAGAGAGGAAGATTCAAACCCCAGCCTTGGGAGATGAGAACTCGACGACTATATTACAAGTCGTGAAACCCACTAGCATTATAAATTTGTCACAGACACAATTGTCAAAGGAGGAAGCTTCAGTACTAGAATTGGGTTTAAAATTCGAACCCAATAGATTCACTGATTTTACTAAAATGAAACTGGAGGCATTAGAATTTTGCCATAAAATTCGCTTAAAAGCATTTTTTCATGGAAAGGATTATACCAACACCAATGAGGTGTCTGGTCTCTCCAACAAATCCAAGTTTGTCCCATTCCCACAGTCAATACCAAAAGAAATTTTAGCTTATGAACAAGCAGTGTTATCAGGCATCAGTCAATTGGAAACAAAAAAGTTTTCATTAAGCGCAACATTACGAGACAGCAGCAAATGGCAATTGAGACTTTGAAACAAGACACATCGGTAGTAATAAAACAAGCCGACAAAGGCGGTGCCGTTGTCATCTGGCCCAAAGAAATGTATGTGACTGAAGGGAAGCAGCAGGTGAACAATTCTGAATGGTACCAGAAGGTCAAGGAGGATCCGACTAGGTCTACTCAAGAAACCATCTTTGGAATATTGAAAACAGGTTTTGACGGTGGGTTTGTCGTGTGGTTTGTGGCCTCCTGTTCTGCCTTGCTACGTTGACTTAGGCCTGGCTGCCATGATGCCTTTTTGCGCACGTTACTTTGTGCCGTTGTTTTTAAAGCCTCTGCTTCTGCCCGGCTATTTTAGCACTGTCTGCATTTCTATCTTTCACCTTTTCTCCTGTTCCCTTTTGGGCTACGTCTGTACACCATGTACAAGGTCGAAAAACAACGTCCCTTGTTCCTGCTGATTTGGCCAGTCCCTCGCACTTAGACATAACACTCTATGTACAACTGCCCTGGAGAAATTTGTGTGCTTTTAATATTGTGTTTTTCACTGTTAGAGACACTTGGACACAAACCTTGCCAGAGAGAAGAGCTGTGCTTGTCTGATGATGTAAACCTTACATCTAGATATTGAGGTATGGGGGTTCGCTCGACAAAGCCCAGAGGTCTTCTGTTTTTATAATAAACTAGCAATTAGCACGGGGAGGGTGGTATTGTCATTTAGCCATATATCCACTGCTTTATGAAATGCTTTCCCGTTTGTATTCTATGGAGTTGTAACTATGCTGCTTATATTATCCCTATGCATTATGCTGATAGTACTGGCACGTGTACTGTATCTTAGAGCACAGTAGTTGAAATAAACATTTTAAACTATACAGTGTCTCTTCTTACGCACGTTGTGGACAGGTATGAGTGAGTTATGAAAGGGTGTTCTTGCTCCTGCGAGTCCTGAGAGAGAGAGAGATACCGTGTTCTGGGTTGTCTAATCATTGGTAGCATTGTTGCTAATGAGACGCTACAGCTAGTCGGGTTGGGGTTTTAGGTGCTAAGGTTTATGGTTGGCTCACCACTATATTCCGAGGTCCTATTATCCTGTGCATAGCTCTGTGTATGTGCAGAATTCCTACAACATGGCGCAACCAACGAGTGGGCTGCTTATCTGCGAGACGCTTGAGTAGTACTTGTGCTTGTCCACAACTCCCTTCGCAGACGCTTCCGGAAGCGTGTGTGACGGTGATACCTCCTATATTGACGTTTTTATAGGTTCTTTCAAGCTTGAAGTTGTTCAAAGGTTTTTTAAAGAAGACCCTCTATTGTGCTGCCTCACATTAGGTTGTCGAGAACTTTTAGCCTGAAATGGCTGTTCAAATTGCGGCACATAGCCGCGCAGTGCTCCGGGCTCACTTAACGGTGTCTGGAGTGCCTGATGCGGGTGTCGATTTGATCTTTGTGGTACAAGCAGATCCAGCTTACCACTTTGAGGTGTTTTACTCTTGGGTCACCTTTCCGGCGGTGGATGGGACTGATAATATGTTCCATAAATATGAAGCCACCGTTGTTCCTAATCACTATAGACCGTATAGGAATCTTGAAGTACCGCTCATGGCTTGGCAACACAGTGTTTGGTTTGATGGCGCCCTCCCCCAACCGGTTACTGCGGTTCGTTTAGGCCCCTTATCAATTGTCTTGGCCGGGTATACACCACATCCACGTTATATGACGGTGGCAGTCGGTGAACTGCGTAATATGCATTCGTCTTTGATACGAGTACATAGAGCTTTAGTACAATATGTTACAGGCAACATCCAGGGAGCCCCGCCTGGAGTTGCGGCCCATCCAGCTGGTGCAGGCGGTGTAACCATAAGTCCTGTCATGGTGAATTCAGTGATGGGCAAGCGCCCACAAAATAAGGATGATTTTCCTACTTTGGCTTGCAGAAAAATTTGACCAGCTGGAGGCAGTTTTTCCAAATACTTCTCCTGTGGAAAAACACAGGATTTTGACGATTAGTTTACCAAAAGACTTAATCCCCGAGTTGACAGAATGCAACAACTGGGGTAGGGTATTCGCAGCAGTATATGCGAAGTGTTTCGGCACTCCTTCCATGACGGTTCTCCCCTCTGTAATTAAACGTGTGCAGGATGAACATGGCCCTGAAGCGGCTGTGGAATTAGGGATGAGACTGGTGGGAGTGTTCGACGTAGTGGCTGATTTGATCCTTGCGAATGTCAAGGGCGATGCAGTTAACTTTCAAGTAGCTAATGCTTTGGCCCCAGATCTGGACAAGCCGCGCGAATTACCGAAAATTATTGCACAGGCTTACAAAACAATTGGCCGCAATAGCCTGGGAGTTAAGCCTTTTTCTAAATCGCAAACACAATCGCAACAACAACCAAAAACTCAGTCTGAGAAAGATGAGAAACCAGTTTTTACTAAAAAGAGCTGGAGGTTGAAAAAACAGGGTAAGCAACAAAGGAAGCCGGGGTCGCGAGGCGCATCCCCGGTTTCCGTCTCTTCTGAACGCACATATGATTTGCGTGATAGGGCGAGAATTAAATCTCCGGAGAGATTTCAAGTCCCTGATTCGCGTTCTCCTCGTTCTTCACAGGCACCAACACCTTCGCAGGCTGGTGGAGGAGATCGCCAGGATAGAGGAAGGGGTCGAGAGGCTCCACAGGGACGAGACCAGCCTCGACAACAGGTCAGAGGGAAAACAGAAGAATTTCAACGTTCTCGCCCACAGTTTCAGAAGAAGAAAGTTGCCGCTGTAACAGCGAGATATGCCACAGACTGTGAGAACGAGGCTCCTGAATTGGACGTGGGCAGTGACCCTCCTAGACAGCGCCGCGGAAGTTACCATAGTGCGGGAGGCGCTACGTCCTCATGTGGAGGCGACAGCAACTGAAACATTCATTACTGTCGAGACGGCAGACACCCGAGTGGCACCCCCTGACAGACTATATAATATTGTCATTCAAATTGAAGGTGACATACAGCGTGTTATTAAAGAGATTTTTGGGGAAAATCTGACCTCTTCGTACGACATTTTGTTAGCAGAGGCGGATTGGCAACCCCCATTCGTACTTGCTGCGCGTAAAGGGGAGGAGGTAATCCTTCCGAGCTTTTCTCGTCATGTCCCAAAGGACAAAGCGGAGGCTCTTGCAGCTGAGTGGGCTGTGTCCCTGGCTCCAGCGTTATACCGCAACCACATGGGCTGGGATGAAGATTCTCCCCCCCATGAAATACCTCTGCGGTCCCTACCACAGCCACAACCCCAATATCCTATCAAACGGGAAGCTAAAGGTCCCGTTTCCGAAATTCTGACCCAGTTAGAATATCAGGGAGTGATTGAAACATGCGTGTCACTGATGAATAATCCCCTTTTCGCGGTTTCTAAACCCGATGGATCGTACCGCTTAGTTTTGGATTACCGACATTTGTACTCTCATTGTCGGACCTTTGCGGTACAAAGCACCCATAGTTCTGCGCTTGTAGACAGTCTTGTACGTAAGAAATATAAAACTACACTTGACCTATCCAATGGATTCTACACGCACAACTTAGCCCCGGAGAGTAGCCAATGGAGCGCTTTTACCTCCGGTGGTAAATTATTCAAATTCCGGCGTTTACCTATGGGCTACAAGAACAGTCCAGGCGTATTCGCTGCACGTGTTCTCTCTTTGTTAGACGGCATAGACCAAGATGCATGTTCGTACGTCGATGATATCTATCTGACAGACGACGAATTATTCCCGCATTATTCTAGAATTTGCGGTTCTAGGTTACAAGTTTAACTTTGCCAAATCACACATTGCTGAGTTTACCATTTTGTTTTTGGCTATGAGCTCAACAATGAAGGTAAGGGCTTAGCCCCCCATTTCCTTGAGAAATGTGCACTTTCGTGCCCTCCTACTACTCTGAAGAAAATTCAGTCTTTACTGGGATTTCTGAACTTCGGGCGTACTTACATTCCCGAATATGCCCAGCGTATCAAGCCACTGTATGCCTTGATACAACCTAACTTTTCGAAGTCATGCTGGCTTCCGGAGCATTCCTCCATTCTGCAGTCTTTGCAGACAGACTTACTAGAGTCTAAATTCTTGTTGACCCCTGACAACCACACAAACCTGGTGATTAGAATAATTCCAGGGGCAGTGGGTTTCACGTACTTGACCTTTAACGAAGGTGACACAGTACCCATTGCATACAAGTCACATCTTTACACCTCTGCAGAAATGCGATTTTCCTCTGTGGAAAAAGTTTTGACGGCAGTGCAGATGGCGATTCTGAAGGAACGCGCACTGGCACAAGGAAAACGCATTTTGGTGGTAACACCCTATCCTGCCCTAGAGGCAGTGACGAAAGCAAGTGTTCCGAACTCTAAAGCTTTGCACCCCCGTTGGATACAATGGGCAACATCTTTGACGTCTCCGGATGTCACTTTTATCTTTGATTCTTCTCTTCAGACTCAGGAGTTTTTGCAGTATGAATTCGTTCATCCTCCTCCTCTGTCTTTGCTACCGCTTGAGGAATACGAATGTGTTATCTATACCGATGGTTCGGCACAGCCGGCCATGGGTTCCAAGCATGCTTATTCAGCAGCATGTGCTATTGTTGCAGGTTCCTTTGTGAACGGAAAGTTCAAATCAACTGTAGTGCATACTCAGGCACTAGGAGACAGTACTGCACAATTGGCTGAGCTGCGCGCATTGGTGCTCGCACTTGAGTTCGCTAATCCGGATGTGACCACTCTGATTGTATGCGATTCTTACTACTGTGTTCAGTCTTACAATGACAATCTGTTCTTTTGGTCGCAAAACGACTATAGAGACGCCAAAGGTAGCACAATTAAGCATAAAATGCTTTGGGTTCGAGTGGCAGATTTGCAACAGCGTCTGCCCCTCACACAGGTGGTACACACCCTTGGCCACCAGCATGTGGGCGCACACGCTGTCGGTAACGGTTTGGCAGACGAAGCTGCCAAATCAGCAGTAGCCACGTGCTCAGTAGCAGCAGTTACCAGATCCATATCTAAAATAGATACTGATATTTTAGCAGCTACTGCTGCAACGAAGGAAGGTGCGAATTACCCTAGGGGTTTTCCTTCCAAATATTCTTATCAGTTAGGTCCCGAACAGGCTCCTTATGTAAAAATACCCGACGTTGGTGATCGGCTGATTCCCAACGCTGACCGCAGAATTTCCTTGATATCGGCAGCACACGAAGGCATGGCTTCGGCTCATGCTGGAGTGTCTGCGACTGTTTCCATATTGCAGCAGCGATACTGGTGGCGTGGGTTATACAAAGAAACCTGTACTTATGTGCTTTCTTGTGACGTTTGTCAACAGATTAAGCCTTCCACGGTTACACGGCCACCACCGACACAGCTCTGCATTTCTAACAGACCCTTCGGGTGTGTTTACCTGGATCACTGCGGTCCATTTTCCTCAAACACTGCGTATAAATATATCTTAGTTGCAGTGGATTCATGCACACGGTTCATCTGGGTTTGGCCACAACGAAGTGCTGATGCTCGAAATGTCATAAGGGATTTGCGTGTCTTTGTGGGAATTTTCGCCTGTGGCACCTTCCATTCTGACCAAGGTCCAGCGTTTGCCTCTAAGGCTTACAAGGACGCAATGGGTTCACTGGGGGTGCGGGTGAAATTTTCGTCCTCCGTATCGGCCTGAGGGCAACTGGATTGTTGAACGAATGAACCGTGACTTAAAGCAATCCTTGACAGCTAGAGTCTTAGGTACTGGCAGGAACTGGCTGGCCCACTTGTATACCGTACAACGTGCTTTTAATAATCTCCCTAGAAGACCTCTGGGTGGGCGGACCCCATACAAAATGCTCTTTGGCATAAGAATGTTTGTGCCTGACCTTGATGGTCTAGACATGGCGGCGCAATCCGCCATCTTTGATGTAGATAACCATTCTACTATGTTACAGGACTTACAAGAAGCCCGAGACAAACTTGCAATCGCACATTTACCTTCAGCCACAGACGCTGCACTGCAGATTCCGGTTGCCGGCTGGCTTCCGAAGATTGGAGATCTGGTTCGAGAGAAGGTGGAGAACAAAAAATAATTCAGCCCCTCTTATCGTGCGCCGGTTCCAGTCCTTGGCTTGAAGGGAACTCGTACAGTCATCTTACCACCGCTTCCTGGTTGCAAAGAGAACAGATACATCTCAGTGGAAAATGTCAAGCTACAACATCTGGCCGATCCTGAATAGTGTTACACCAGCGGTCTCTTGTCCTGTTATTTCCCGGATGAATGTTTGTGGCTCTCCTGCCCGAACGGTCACTGATGTTGTAATCGAGATGGTAGATTTGCCTGATCGCTTGCTCCGACTACCCGGACTCCCCTGCAACGACGAGTCTGAGTATACCTATCCCGCTAACGAGTCGGTGGCACACCTACCAACAACGCCACTGAGCCCAACAAGTTATTCCTTTGACTCGGATTCCACCTCGTCACTTGTCCCGTCCAAATTCAGCATTCTTGTATCCTGGTTCAGAGACAATTTTTGATCCCCCATGGACATACATCTGGTTGGTACTTTTCCTGATTTTTTTGTTCATGTCTATTGGCTTTGTCACCGTGTTTTTTCTGCTCATCAATGGACACTATTTACCAGAACGCTCTGCAGTGAACTGTGTCGCTGGAACTTTGGCTCCACATTCTTCATCTCACATCATGAAGCGAGACCACACATTAGTGAACATTTCAGCTTTTCCAGTCGCTGATGGCATCGTATGGGATGCGGTAAACTTCCAAATTCATGGACCGACCGAAATGATTAATGTACCAAATGTCCTTCGTGTTTCAATGGGTGATGTCGTAAAAAGTAATATTCATTCTGACGATTGGGATGTGCATGCAGTTGAAGCATTATTTACTGATTTGAAATATTATGCTGCTTTTAATGCTGAGGATTTGTACCTGAATTCTGCAAGTTATGCCGATTTGTATTGTTACCAGCATTGGGGCAACCACTTTCTCCATAAACCAAGTACCCTTCGGGGTCCTTTTAATTACACCCAGTGGGAACATTGTCCGACCCCTTTGCCAGGTAGCTCCCAGACTCTTAGAAATAAGTTTACTTATTTTACAGACTATAATAGATCTAATCCTGGGTCCTATTATTTTAAATTGAACCCATCGTCTACACAGAAAATCATGTTGACCCATACCAAATTGCTATATTCAGGTTCATTTCTGAGCGCCTTGGCTGTGGGTGGGTAAGAACATTGGCGGGACACCATTGACTTAAAATCTATTTGGGGTTCCAAAGCATGGCAGGTGCAAGGCACAGAAGCCTTGCACCGTGCTTGCCTCATCCCGGCCCAAATTTTATTTTTAAATCATACCATCTATCAAACAACATGTTGGGGTTTGGCTATGTCTAAACAACTAAATGCCCCATCCATTCCTGTCTTGTCTTCCACTCCCAACGAAAGCTTGCGCTTCAATTTGTCCCTTACAAATTTGCAAGCTTTGTTTCAAAACAATTCGTTTAATGTTTCTACGTTTGTTCAGTCACCCTGGTTGGCTTGGCCCATTGCATCTAATGCCTGCCAATTGCGTTTTCATGACACGGATCCTGGTTACAAACAGGATAGGCCGGACCCTAGGTTTTCTGATTCGCATACTGTTACAACATATTCTGTTGGTAAATTGTGTAAACAGTGGTTGCAGCACTCTTCCTTAGATTCTGTTAAACAACATTTATCCCTCCTATCAGGCAACATTGAACTGTCCGACTTTGTTCTGGGGCCTCGTGGTCCTCGACCGAAGAGATTCATTTATGAGCCGTACAATGAACTCTGGAAGCTTTTGCAAATTGAAGCTGCTTCCCGTCTTCGGGAAATCGATCAAGCAAATTTAGAAAAAGTGCTTGCTGTTGTTGACAATAGTATTAATACCCTGTCTTCCCGCATTTACACCTTAGAGAATATTATTTCCTCTGTTGTTGATATTGTAAAAGATGATGTTTCTGTGTTGTATCATGGTCAAAATCAATTGCGTTCAGTAATGCAGTTTGCATGGACTTTGCAAACACTTAAAATGGGGAAAGTTCCTTGGCAATTTTTGAACACCTCTGCCTTGTTCTGACCTTTTAATTTGACTGAGAAACAGCGATTCATGTCCATGAAAGATGCAGCATACACTCTGTTACATATCGAAAAAATAGAGCCCTTACCATTCTCTGTTGCAGAATTGGATTCTGCTGTGTGGCTAGTACACGGGGTTATCGCTTTGCCTTTTTCATTGTTTGAATTTAGTTTGTGCATGAAACATTATCCTGTAGGCCGTTTCCAGCCTTTGGGCAGTGCCTTCCTGCATGAACTTTGGTCCCTGCCTTTCATGTTTAAATGCCTTAGAGACGGAAGGGAGGTTTTTCTCACGGGGAAGTCATGCGATTCAACTGTGGGTCATTCTCTTGTTTGCAAACACATTCAGTTGCACGGGGCTTGTAACGTTTCGGCTCCGAATCTTGCATGTGTATTGAAGGGCATTCCTGCTCCTGCTATTGCTCCTACTTTCACTGTGCTTGCAAATGGTAGCTATCTGCTTTTGAATAACCAAGACTGCTGTGGCATGCTGGCCGGCATACCCTATATTGTTACAGTTTCACACAGGGTTGTCTGCTGCAAAAATGTGCTTTTTCCTCCCCCGCACAACATCATAGATAGTTCCGTTTGGCCTTCCATTCCTACTCTGAGGGCGGATTTCAATAAATTGAGCAGAATAAAGGCACTATTATTGAACCAGGAGGTTATGCTCACGTCCGCCCGGGAGACGTTCATTCTCCAGGTGGCAAGTACCCACAGTGAAATACAGGCCCTTTTGAATACTAACCTCCCACAACATTTCGGTGAACTGATTCACCATGTTTTTAATGCTTCACGCACTGAAGGTCTGGTGCACTTTTTTAAAGTTATGGGCTCTGGCCTTGTGGCCTCTTTTCAGACTATTTTTGGTGTGATACCGGCTTTTGTTCATTTTATTTTTTCCAGCGTATTTGGTGGCTTTCCGTTGATCCTTGCCTTGGCGGCTGGTATACTGCTTTTGGTCTGTTTACTACGCAATGGCTGCACCTCCTTGGGCCCTTTTCGACCCAGGTCGTCTCCAGATGCTCCGTAAGCGCATACTCGCTGGTTTCGGCATCCTGCCATTGGCGACGCTCAGTGTGTCCTATAGACTTTCTTTTCGCTTTGCGTATTTCACTTGCGTGCAACCTGTGATGTCTTGCATCAGATGTCCTTTTTCGTGGTCCTTGGATTATTGCCTCTCCAATACGTCTCTGTCTCGACCGGATTTTGTCCTGCTGTGGGTCCCTTAGAGGCCCATGAACGGGACTGTTCCGGTGCGGGCTACATGGCGCGTGCGGCTGCACTGGGGATTCTGGCCCAATGGGATATCTGGGCGGCTGCTCAGAATCTCCTACAACGAACTTATATTGAGTACCACGCAAGTTGTCCCGCAATGCTGTTCGCTGCTCCCTCTTGCGAGGAACATGACTGCAGCTTTGATTTACTGGACTGGATGGCGTCGCTTTTTTCCGACGATTCCAATGATGTCCTCTTGGAGGGTGTGGCGTTTTTCTGCACTTACACTCTGTTGGATTTTTTTACCCTCTCCATTGTTTTTTTCATCTCCCCTTCGTTGTCCTTCCTGGGGACCGCTCCACGACGGACGTTTCTGTTCTGCTCCATCTATTTGAACTGTGTCATCTTCTTGGACGATGGACTGCCCAGGGGAGGGTGTCGTGTGGTTTGTGGCCTCCTGGTCTGCCTTGCTACGTTGACTTAGGCCTGGCTGCCATGATGCCTTTTTGCGCACGTTACTTTGTGCCATTGTTTTGAAGCCTCAGCTTCTGCCCGGCTATTTTAGCACTGTCTGCATTTCTATCTTTCACCTTTTCTCCTGTTCCCTTTTGGGCTACGTCTGTACACCATGTACAAGGTCGAAAAACAACGTCCCTTGTTCCTGCTGATTTGGCCAGTCCCTCGCACTTAGACATAACACTCTATGTACAACTGCCCTGGAGAAATTTGTGTGCTTTTAATATTGTGTTTTTCACTGTTAGAGACACTTGGACACAAACCTTGCCAGAGAGAAGAGCTGTGCTTGTCTGATGATGTAAACCTTACATCTAGATATTGAGGTATGGGGGTTCGCTCGACAAAGCCCAGAGGTCTTCTGTTTTTATAATAAACTAGCAATTAGCACGGGGAGGGTGGTATTGTCATTTAGCCATATATCCACTGCTTTATGAAATGCTTTCCCCGTTTGTATTCTATGGAGTTGTAACTATGCTGCTTATATTATCCCTATGCATTATGCTGATAGTACTGGCACGTGTACTGTATCTTAGAGCACGGTAGTTGAAATAAAAATTTTAAACTATACATTGTCTCTTCTTACGCACGTTGTGGACAGGTATGAGTGAGTTATGAAAGGGTGTTCTTGCTCCTGCGAGTCCTGAGAGAGAGAGAGATACCGTGGTCTGGGTTGTCTAATCATTGGTAGCATTGTTGCTAATGAGACGCTACAGCTAGTCGGGTTGGGGTTTTAGGTGCTAAGGTTTATGGTTGGCTCACCACTATATTCCGAGGTCCTATTATCCTGTGCATAGCTCTGTGTATGTGCAGAATCCCTACAACAGGTTCTTGGGTCCTAAAGAATTTGATTTTTTGTCTAAGAAGTTCCCAAGGATCCCCGTATTGTACTTCTTACCTAAAATACATAAGAGGTTGGAAAATCCCCCGGGAAGGCCAATAGTCTTGGGAAGCGACTCATTACTAGAGCCAATTTCCAAGTATGTCGACTTTTTTCTTAAACCCTTTTTGACCCAGGTACCTTCCTATGTGCGGGACACTGCTGATTTTATTAATAAAATCGAAGGGCATGAGTTTGATGAGTTGACCCAATGGATGGTGTCGTTTGACGTCACCTCATTATATACGCAGATACCCCAGGATGAAGCAATCGAAGTGATCGAGGCATACCTGGAAGAAAGACCACGTCCCCACCGGGTACCTTCTCAATTCATTCTTCAATTGGCTGAGGTTGCCTTAAAGAAAAACTATTTTAAATTCAATGACTCCTTTTTTATTCAAATTAAGGGATCAGCCATGGGCTGTCCATTTGCTCCCGAAATGGCGGTTCTTTTTATGGCACAATATGAGAACAGGTTTGTTTTCAACAACAATCCATTTAAAGAGAATATAGTGCAATGGCTGCGCTATATAGATGACATTTGGTGCCTGTGGAATGGCTCCAAAGAAGAGTTGGAAAGCTTCCATGGTTGGCTTAACACTCGCCACCAAGATCTCAAATTCACATTGACTATGAGTCGAACAAGGTTGACGTTTTTGGATATTGAAGTAGTACCAAATGATAAAAAGTTGACAACCACTCTACATAGAAAGGCTACCGACAAAAATACTATTCTTCACCACACAAGTGCTCATCCTAGGAGTTTGAGGGAAAACCTCCCATACGGTCAACTATTGCGAATACGTCGCAATTGTTCATCAAAATTGGATTATGAGCATCATGCGGCAATTTTTAAAGAACAGATGATCCTTCGTGGATATCCAAAAAAGCTCCTGAAGCATGCTATGAAAAGAGCGTGGTATACGCCTCGGAGGACCTCTTACAAAAGAAGGAGAAACCTCCATTAGAACGCATGATTTGCGCAACCACGTTTGGCCCTGATACGAATAGGTTTAGGCAAGTCATATTAAAAAATTGGCATTTACTTGAAAAATTGGAATGTGATTTTCCAAAACCACTGTTTGCCATGCGAAAAAACCAAAGCATTGGGCAACAACTAGTACGGGCAGACATTTTTCCTATTCAAAACAAACAGTCCTTAAGATCACAATGGCATTTAAAACCTATTGAGGGTCATCACAAATGCGGCACATGTGCGGCTTGTGATTCCACAATCGAGGGTGCTGAATTTTCCCATAATGGCATCAAATGGCGACATTCTGAGTTTACAAACTGCAAATCAAAAAATATTGTATATGCGGTTGTTTGCCCGTGTGCTTTGCTGTATATAGGAAAAACAAACCAACAGATAAATCAAAGAATCACACAGCACCGCTCAAGGATCAAAAAGAAGGTTTTGACCGCTCCCATGGTGCAACATTTCATGGATAAATCCCACTGTAAAAAAAGGATTTTAAATGGACCGTGTTGTCTTGCATTGATACATCTAAACGTCATTTTGACATCGACGCTGCTTTGTTGAGAAAAGAAGCCTACCTTATCTTAAAGTTTAATAGTGCTTCCTCTGGGCTAAATGGCATGACTGAATTAAGTAGAATTTAGTTTAGTTACTAAATGTCCCACAATGCATTTCTTAGTTATGCACAAAACGAGGAACAGTGTTAGGTTTTGATTGGTTGAGAAATCTGTTACCCAGGATTCATAGCTGTCACAACCAGGAAGTGCTCTAGTGAGAGATGCCGGGTGAGAGTTAATCAAGTTTGTTCAATGAAGTCGATACAAGTAAGTTTGTTTGTCCCTCCCCTGTAATTCCTCGAGTACAAGTGAAGCCATGAATTTTAATCTAACATATGTCTGCAAGCCTAATGCATTCACGCTTGCTTTCTAGAATCAATTCCAGTGAATGCGAGCACGCTCGCTTTTAAGCAGAAGAAAAGCCTGTCTTTTGCAGAGTCTAATATCGGACAACCTCATTTAAAGTAAGTCCAAATGGCAACTGAATTTAAATCGTATAGTGCGGCCACTTGATATGAACACAATACCTTTTCCCTTTTTTAGAATTGTGAGTCCCAATCCGAATAGCTCCTGTCCATGCTCTGCAGCCTTTGCGCAAGGTACATTTAAATTAATTCTTTTTACCGGCATTGAAAGGTTTAGAGGCAAGTCAGGGATCGAGTAGAAGTTTTCATTCTATGAATGATCTTCTCTTGCAGAATTATACACAGTTTAAAGTGTGCACGTGGTGCTTTAAAGCTACAGTAGAACGAGTCAACTGACATATAGATAAAAACACGTGGAATCAACGAACTGGAGCGGCTGCTCCTACTTCAAGAATCAGGTACACAAAAAATCAGCTATATATATGAGAGAGAAAGGTAGTTTGGGGTTGATGCTGTTGTTGGATCACGTTTTTCATTTTTTGTTTTTTTAGAATATCCCAATCATTTGTTTGAAGCCCTGACGAGAGTCCCAGTACTATCCAGCCTGGGTCTTAAAACGCGTTGGCATTTTCAAGAGGCATTTTGAGAGGCATTTAGTTAAATCTAAATGTGTTGAGTGTCGAATGTATTAAAGATTAATTCATTATTTTATTATTATTATTATTAATTCAATTTCTAGAGCGCACGGCTACCTCCTGCGGAAGTGTCCCGGCGCTAGCGGTAAGTGCAGATAGCAAGCAGAAGCAGAAGAATTATGCAGTAGTTTGGGTTAGGCTGAACAGCCAGGTTTTTAAGGCCTTTCTGAACAGAGGCTCTGAGCTCGCCTTTCGAAGGTGAGCTGGCACAGAGTTCCACAAAGAGGCTGTTTTCACAGCAAAGGCACGACCCCCCATCCTGGCCTTTTTGAAGCGTGGGGTCACCATTAGGTCCTGATGGTTTGACCTTAGCGATCTTGATTGGCAATATTTCCGAAGTCTATGCTTCAGATATTGAGGTCCCACATCTCTCATGGATCTGAAAGCTAGTACCAATGCCTTAAATTCAATCCGTCTTCTGACAGGGAGCCAATGAAGGCTACGCAAGTGAGGAGAGATGTGGTGGCGAAGAGGCACATTTCTGATCAGCCTAGCTGCAGCATTTTGTATAATCTGCAATTTTCTCAACAAATAATCTGGGAGCCCCAGGTAAAGACTATTTGCGTAGTCCAGTTGAGAGGTAACAAGTGCATGGACTACATTTTTTCTGCAATTCATAGGCAGTAAATGCAGGACTCTTCGTAAACTTTTAATTTCCAAAAGCATGCAGAAGAGACTTTACAAATTTGGGCACTACCCGAAAGATTAGTATCAAATCTAAATCCTAAATTCCTAGCAGAGTGCACCGGGCTAGGAGGGGGGTTAAGCTCTGCCGGCCACCAGAGTTCAACACTTTTGTGATATTCTTGCTGAAACAATAAGTTTAGTCCATAGAATTGGACATTTTTCGCAATCACCGTTGTGTTTTTTCACAGATGATGCAAGCTTTAAATGTTTTTTGCATTTGATTTATGTTTATTTTCATTTAGTGATCTTGTCGCTTGTTGTAATTTGTTGCAAATAATTCTCACTTTGGTGTATGTCCAAATTGTTTTTGATTGTGCATTGTGTTATTTATATGTGAAGGTTTCTGTGTCAATTTGAGAAATATGTGTTTCTTTTTCAGTCTTTTGAAAAAATTGTTTTGAATCAATTTAAAGACTATTTAATAAAAATTCTACTTGGACAGATAAAAGAATAGTCTGCCCGTTACTCCATAAATAGTAGGAGTGTAGGTTAGTACGGAGCCAGGTGTTCATGTTGTGTTTTGAATTTTGAATAGCCCTACCTGGCCCCGGTCCTTTGGGCTTAACCCCTATTGTTGTTAATAACTTTCTAAAAGTGGCATTTTCAGAATGTGACTTAAAATCCAACCTTACCATTCTTAAAATCTTGAAGAGGGCTTTAATTTACAATTCTTTAGACGCCAAACTTGGCATTTGTACCTGCTTCCAATTGAAAGTTATCACTTATTAAATGTAATAAGTTAATCCAATGGTATCCTATGGAAGAGTTAGGCCTTACAGTAGTGAAAAACTAATTTAAGAGGACCAGGAGATGTAAAGGTTAAAAGTACAGGTCTAACTGTTTAAATACACTGCACCCTGGCCTACGGGCTGAATAGGGCCTACTCTAGAGGACCGCCATTTTGGGGAGGTTGGCGGGCTAGTTGCTAGGTGGAGGGACGCTACTTAATGAGAGCCCTGTCGCGAACGCGCATCGGTCTCTCGTAGAGGAAGGGGCACTTGCTGATGCACTGCTACCCTCACCAATGTATGTGACCTGTTTTTAGCAGATTTTAAAACCAAAGCTCGTTTTATAATATATTCTAAATTCACTGTTATCTGCTTTTAAACAGCACACAGTGTGCTTACTCCTGGGTCCTGCTGTGTTCGACCGGCCCCCTACGCCGCTGCGTGTTGCAGGGTGTAGGTGAGGCTTTTGCGCGGTCGGACGCCACACGACCGCCATTTTGGGGAGGTTGGCGGGCTAGTTGTTAGGTGGAGGGACGCTACTTAATGAGAGTCCTGTCGCGGACGCGCGCAGCGGGCGCGCCGCTGGGGCGCCAAAGGCGAGCCCGTCTGCGCCCGTCCGCGCCCGACCGGTCCCAGGGGCCAGAACCCCTGTCAGATTGAAGTCCCAAAATAGGATTACTTACGCAGCAGAGGAGCTACTCAAACTATCAAAGCCCATCGCTGAACCTTGTAAACATAGGATTAACGTGGAGAACAAGACACCTAAATGCGATCATTGTGATAAGACTCTAACACTCACAACAAACGCCGTGAATGATGGGGGCAAATTGCGAATGGCTTTATTAAACTGTAGGTCACTGACTAAACACAAATATGAGATCCATGACCTACTGAGGGAAAAATCACTTGACGCTCTATTTTTGACTGAGACCTGGCTTAGTGAGAGCTCCACCCCAGATGTCCTGGATGCGCTCCCAGATGACTATATGATAGTAAGGCAGGATCGAGAGGGTCAAATAGGCGGTGGAATTGCAATAATCTATAAAGTGCAACGTTAAGGAGGCAAATTTAGAAAACTGTGAGGCGTTCTTATTTACACTGTCAGTGGCAGAAGACAATACCATAGCGGGCTTTTTAATATACCGCCCACCAGGACCAGTAGCTCAATTCATGGCAAGTCTGGAGGAGAAAGTAGTTCACCCAGCTCTCAGGCATAAAAAGTTTCTTATCCTAGGCGATTTGAACATACATTTTGACAACAAGCAGAACCGGGAAGCACAATACATATGCAAGGACCTAATGACTTTGAACCTAGAGCTAAAAGTAGAAACACCAACACACCAAGGGGGACATATCCTAGATGCTATCTTCTCGAATTTTATGGAGACGGAGGTGGAAACACCATGGCCAATTCCTTGGTCAGACCACTTCCTAGTCCCTTTTACTGTGCCATCTAATAGACAGAGGACGGAGAAAACGACACAGAAAGTAACAAAAAGGAAATGGAATAAATTTAATCCCAATGCATTTACCCAGGCACTAATGAAAAACAATATTACACTTGACAAAGATGTTAACTCAGCCAATAGCCAACTTGAAACATGGATAACGATGGCTCTAGATGAGAGAGCACCATGGAACACACGGATTTCCAAGAGACATAAAGCATCAGCACCATGGTTCAATGAGACACTGTTGAAAGCAAAAAAAGAATGCAAGCAACAAGAACGAGCATGGTGCAAAGACTATGGTAGTAAGGCCAAGGAGAACTATAAAAAGGAATTAAAAAAATACCATGCACTAATTAAGAAAACACAATGTGATTTCTACACAGAAAAAATTGAAAGGGCCAGTAATTCCTCGTAAGAAATGTTCACCATACTGAAGTCTCTTAAAACACGCGATAACACAAACCATGATGCAGTAGCCTCCATTGAGAGCTGCAACAAAATGGCAGAATTCTTCGCAGACAAAGTGACTAAAATTTATGATACCTTCCCTATGGAAGCACGACTAGGGACGAATACAACTAGCAGTCAAGACACCACATTTGTAGGGGAGACCCTTGATGAATTCAAAGTCCAGGAGCTAGAAGATCTCAAATCTACAGCCAAAGAGATTAAATCAGGCTCCCCACTAGATCCCGCTCGACCGTAGATAAGAATGCAGGGAGAGAACCTTATTATGCCACAGATTCTGGAACTCATCAAATGCTCCTTTCAAGCAGGTGAGGTTCCCATTAAATGGAAACAAGCGATAGTTCGGCCACTCAAAAAGAAGCCGTCAGTTGACCAAGCAGTACTAGAAAACGTACGCCCCATTTCACTGCTTCCATTCGTTGCAAAGATTGCTGAGAAGGTAACTAACAAACAATTAGTAGACCATATTAATAAGAATGATCTACTACACCCCTCCCAATCGGGTTTTAGAGCAGCACACTCGACTGAGTCAGCACTACTCATGGCAACAGAAACTATGAGAAAATATGCTGATGAGGGCCAGACGGTTGCGCTGATCCTGCTGGACCTTAGCGCGGCGTTTGACACCGTTTCCCACAAGATACTTCTCCAAAGATTAGAGGTATGCGGCATCAGGGGGAACGCACTGCGATGGATGTCATCCTTTCTATCTGCATGGAGCTTCCAAGTTACTCAACAATCCTATCGATCAAAGAGCATCCCCCAACCTCAGGGCATCCCACAGGGATCGATTCTGAGTCCGACTCTATTTAACCTGTATGTGGGACCGCTGGCTGAGCGAGTGGAAGAGCACAAGGTCTCTATTGTGTCATATGCCGATGACACACATCTAATTGTGATGCTGTCTCAAGACAGGGAACAGGCAGCAATTCGCTTCTCTAAGTGTCTAGAAGAAGTAGCAGTATGGATGTCAAATCATTGGCTGAAGCTCAATGGAAATAAAACGGAGGTGATGATCGTGGGTAAAGCCCCTACCATTTGGTCATCAGCCTGGTGGCCTGGGACACTGGGCCAAGTACCCATCCCAAAATTGGAAGTAAAATCCTCGGACTTTGGTTTGACTCCGAATTGACATTTGTCAGCCAAATTCGTAAAGTAGCAAGCAAATGCTACGGGACCATGAAAATCTTGAGAAAGATCCTTGACCTCCTGCCACCTAATGTGAGGAAAACCATAGTTCACGCCGTCGTAACCTCTCAAATGGATTACGGCAATGTACTATACCTAGGGGCTTCAAAAAGAGGGCTGTCTAAATTGCAAACGGTACAAAATGCAGCGGCCCGCCTAGTACTAAGCCTTCCGAGAAGAGCCTCTGCTAAGAAAGCTCTGGCTGAACTACATTGGCTGCCAGTGGAGAAAAGAATCGTTTTCAAGGCAATGTGCCACTGTCACCGCATCCTATCAAAAAAAGGCCCACGGTAACTGCAACCACTGTTAACACAATACACACCAGGCCGGAATTTAAGATCCCAGGGTAGGGCATTGGTGACAGTACCAAGAATTTTTAAAGCTAGAATGGGTGCACGCTCCTTCAGATATCTTGCAGCAAAAGCGTGGAACACTCTGCCAATGGACCTAAGAACGGAACAATGGGAAACTAGATTTCGCAAACAACTGAAGACATGGTTAGTCACAACAGCACACTAAAACACAGTTACTGGGCGTGATATGTAATTGCCTCCCGAATTCTTTCAGAGGGACCGTTTTAGCGCAGGGACACACCGGTGGTGTAACCATGCGCTCTACAAATGGCTAAACTAAACTAAAAAGGAAAGTTTAGGCCTGAAAAATGGTTAATTTTGCCAGGACAAAATGGCAGTTTCAAACTGCAGTCACAGGCTGCATTGTCAGGCCTGAGGTATGTTTAAAAGGCTACTGTTGGAAATGGCCCTTTTGCAGGGTCACCCCTAAACTTTTTGCCTGCCTCCTGTATTTTTGCTGACCTGTTTCTGTTGGTTTTATGATTCTGGGCACTTTACCACTGCTGTTCAGTGATAAAGTGCATATGCTCTCCCTTTGTAAATATGACTATGTGAATTGGTATATCCCTGATTGGCTTATTTGGTTTACCTGTTAGTCCCTAGTAGTGTGGCCTGTGTGTGCCCAGGGCTGGTAAACCAAATGCTGCTGGTGGGCCTGCAGCACTGATGTGTGCCACCCACAGAAGCAGCTTGTAAAGTGTGTCTCAGACCTGCCACTGCAGTGTCTGTGTGCAGTCCAGAACTGCCATCTTGGCTGTGAAGTGCACCCACTTCCCAGCCCCTGAACCTTCCCTTGGCATCTTGTAAGTCACCCCTATGGTAGGGTGCATTGTATGTGTAAGGTAGGACATGCCTTGGTGTGTGTAGCATGTCCTGGTAGTGAATTATGCCCCATTTCGTTTTTCACTACTATAAGGCTACCTGTTCCTCATAGGCTAGAATGGGCAGTTGGACTATTACATTCTATAGTCCTAACTGACCCCAGGAACATGGTAGAAAAACGAATTTAGAATGCCTGAGCTCAGAATATTAAAATACATCTTTTAGTGAAGTTTATTTTTATATTCTGTGTTTGAAAATACCACTTTTAGAAAGTAGGTATTTTCTTGCCTAAGCCTTCCAGTGTGCTCTGCTGTTATGTGTATTGGCCGTCTGGTTTTAGAGGGGCAGGGCAGGCTGAGTCAGACCTGGGTTGAATAGAGAGATCTGCATTTAGAGTGTGGGGAGGGGTGGCTCCTTGACCTGAATAGGGCTGTGCCTGGCAAGGTGAATGTTGGTTCCACCTCCTACTGTGTGTCTGCTAGCAGACCTCCTCTTTCTGAAAGGAAGAATGCAGCCTGGTAAACAAAGTGCTCCAGGCCTGAGCAGAACTGGTTCTGGCTAGGTTCAGTGACTTGTAGCTTCTGAGAACAAAGACTTTTGGGGTATAAATATCTGTGCTCAAACCCCTACAAATTGTATTGCTTTTGGATCTGGAGAGGAAACTCTGTCCGTGCCACTGGAGGAATCTGCAGGAAGTGACTGTCCTTGTGCTTGTGTGTTGTTTCTTGCACTGGCCTGCAGCAGTGACCACTGGACCTTGAAGAAGAGGAAAAGGAACTTTTGAGAGAACTTTTATTTTTGTTACAGCAATTACCCAAGGGCTTTGAAAAGAGCTAGCCTCCTGCTGGAGTCTCAGGCACATCTGACTCCACCACCAACCTCCTGCTTCCTCCCTGCGAGGATTGCTATCTGCTGATGAGGCTCCTGTGAGTTCCAGGGCCTCTAGTTTTGCTTCAGAGAAAAGAGTGCTGGAAATCGTCGCTAACGCACGTTTGCGAGCCGCTGCAGCCGAGAGCGCTGGAAAAATCATCGCGCTGCTGCCGCTGGGTGCTCGCAACACGAAACCATCGCTAACGCCCCTTTGCGAGCCACTGCAGCTGAGACGCGCTGGAAAAATCATCGCGCTGCTGTCGCCGAGCGCTCGCAACCCCTAAAGAAATCATCGCTTCAAGACATCGCTTGCGGACGCCGGGCGTCCGCCATTTTCATCGCATCGCACCGGATTTCGTCGCTCCTCGCGGAGCGTCATCTCTTCGCATCGCAACACAATCGCACAGCGCAACAGGATCGTCGCATCGACTTCTCCCTCGCGGCAAGAAAGTCATCGCATCGGCGGCCTAGCGTTCAGAAGTTGGTCGCAGTGTCTCCGCACGCATCACGCAGATCGGCGCATCATCCTCCCTTGCGGCAAGGATTTCAACGCATCGCCGGCCTCGCGTGCTGAGAATCATCGCTACCACTTCTTTGCGGCATTTTGTTGGTTTTGCTACTAAACCCAGGTACTTTGTGAGAGAAAGGGTCGCAGAGACCACTGCTTTGAATTTGAACCTTATTTTTGCAACCTTTGAACTATTTTTTGACAGTCCTTCAACAGCCATCCTATTTTTGACAGTCTTATGAGAGAAAGGGTCGCAGAGACCACTGCCTTGAATTTGAACCTTATTTTTGCAACCTCTGAACGAGAAAGGGGCGCAGAGACCCCTGCCTTGAATTTGAACCTTATTCTTGCAACCTTTGAACTATCTTTGACAGCCCTTCAACAGCTATCCTATTTTTGACAGTATTGTGGCTTTTACAGTTATTGGTCTTGTGATAAATCTGCCTTTATATAAAGATACTTATTTTTTATAACTACTTGTGTGGTGTCCCTTTGTAGTGTTCCTCACTGTGTATGGTCATAAATGCTTCACACCCTGCCTCTGAGATAAGCCTACCTGCTCGGGCTACGTTACCACAGGGTTGAGCAGGGGTATTAAAGAGGGTAGCCCTCTCACTCTGACTTAGGAAGAAGGGTCCCTACTTGGACAGTGGCAAGCCATTGCCAACTAGAGACCCCCATTTCTAACATTGGTGGCAGCGGTGAGGATCTGGACTTGCATTTATGATCGCATACAATAATTATAGTGTACACTACTAGTGAGTGCAGACCATAACGTACCGCATACATTTTTTGAGAGTTTTTTTTGGGATCCTATATTGTGATTGATATTGCCGGTGATTTTTCACCCGCGCCCATTTTTTGAGAGTTTTGGATCCCATATTGTAATTGATATTGCCCGTGATTGTTACAATGGGCAAGCCTATGTTTTATTGATATTGCCGGTGATAGTACCCGCATAAATTTTTGAGAATTGTTGGATCCTATATTGTGATTGATATTGCCGGTGATTTTTTACCCGCATACATTTTCTTGAGAAGTTTTCTTCTATCTTTTATTGATATTGCCCGTGATTGTTACAATGGGCAAGCCTATTGTTTATTGATATTGCCGGTGATAGTACCCGCATACATTTTTGAAAGTTTTTGGATCCTATATTGTGATTGATATTGCCGGTGATTTTTTTACCCGCATACATTTTCTTGAGAAGTTTTCTTCTTTCTTTTATTGATATTGCCCGTGATTGTTACAATGGGCAAGCCTATTGTTTATTGATATTGCCGGTGATAGTACCCGCATACATTTTTGAAAATTGTTGGATCCTATATTGTGATTGATATTGCCGGTGATTTTTTACCCGCCTACATTTTCTTGAGAAGTTTTCTTCTATCTGTTATTGATATTGCCCGTAATTGTTACAACGGGCAAGCCTATTTGTTTTATTATTGATATTGCCAGATATTGCTACAATGGGTCTTGCTGAAATGAGACCTACCTTTTATATAGATGATCTGTTAACCTACAGTCTAGAGGAGCTAAGGGGGTTCTGTGAGGAGAAGGGCTTAGCAGTGAGTAGGAAGGAGACTCACCTATCCCTGCAGACATCCCTGAGACTTTGGCAACAAGACAGATGGAGATTCTTGGAGTCCCAGTACACCTACCAAGAGGGTAGTTGGTCTGAGGGTGGCTCTAGAGAGTCTGAAGAGGAGGAAGAAAGTGTTATGGAATATCTCATAGGTGGGGAGTTCCTTGATGAGCCTAGTGCCTATGGTAGTGCCAGATTCCCCTCATGGTCCCCAGAGGAGTTGGGGGACAGGCGGGAAGGTCCCATAGGTAGGGAGTCCCTTGCTGGATCTAGTGCACAGGGTAGTGCCCAATCCCCTTCATGGTCCCCAGAGGAGTTGGACAGACAGAGGGAGAGGGAGTACCAGCTGGAATTGGAGAGGCTCCAAATAGAGATTGCCCAGCTGGAGGCGCACCTAGCGCAGATAGCAGAAAAGGAGAAGTTAGCTCAAGAGGGTAGGTTACCCCTGGGGCGCAGTTTTAATTGTCTGGATTCCCCAGAGAGGGTGGGGTCCAGTGGTGGCAGCAAAATTGAAGTATATAGTGATGACAGTGTAGTACACCCACCCAGGGATGTGGCACCTGACTTGAAGGAGGGGGTTGATCCACACCAGGGGATTCAAGGACCTGAGATAGCTCCATTGGTGTGCAGTGTCCCTGAGGTGGATTGGGGAACTAGCGCAGGGGCCCATAGTCCTAGTGAAAGGAGGGATGCTCTACCGACTCTGGATGAGAGGTGCAGGGAGAGGGGTTCCCCCGTGGTTGAAGTCCTGGTGTATGAGTGTGAGGACCGCCCAGAAGAGTGTGGGTTGAGTGATAGAGACAGTCAGTTAATGTCTCGCCCATTTCAAGAGAGTGGTGTGGGGTACGTGTGTGAGGCACTGGATTGTGAGGTAAAGGTTAGCACCTGTGTGGAGCTGTGTAATCCAATTGTGGGAGAGCATATTGTGAGTTCCTGTTTTCCAGAGCTAGGCCAACACCTGTCAGATTGCGAGTTCTCTGATCCTAGGGAACTTGCACAGGAGGCAGACCTCTGGGTGAGTACCAGAGGCCCTGTAGAGGCATTAGGGAATGGCCCTAAGAGAAGTGGTTCAGAAGTTTTCCAACCCAGAGTGGTGGGAAAGGTTAGGAGTGTTACAGCTGGGTCCCCTTGTTGTGAGAAGGTTGTAGGGCCTCACATCCTGTCTCGTGGGAGCAGGAGTGAGACTGGGATAGGTCCCGAAGTGCCCCAACCTCAGTCTCCAGGACTGGATGGTTCCATGAGGGAACACCAGGTAGGGAGCCTAGTCTGTCCGGATGGACCGTCCATTGTGGGGGTCCCCCCATGTTAGGTGAGCTGGGAGTGCCTGTAATCAGACCTCCAGCAGTTCTAGTGTCTGGCAGTACCGCTCCAGTTGGGAGGGTGCAGAAGGCCAGTCTGAGGGATGAAAGGGGGAAAGAGTCCCCAGTGGAAGAACCAGTGGGTCAGGGGCCAGCCAGAAGGGCTGAGCCTCATAGGATTGGCCATGGTGACGCCACTTCTGTCCTGGGGCATCTTCACGCACTGTCAGAGGGACAGGAGGTCGTGAGCTCTGTGCCAGGCAGACTGTCACGCAACACGCTAGGTATGTGTCACCCTCAGGAGGTCCTGGTTGGCCAGGCAGTTGTTCACCCGCAGGGGTTGGTCCCTGGGTTGGTAAGTCAGGTCCAGGAGTTGTCTGACCTGGAGGGAGGGACAACTGTAAGCAGTGTCCCGACCATTTTTTTCAAGAGCACCACTCCAGGTGGGAGGGTGCAGTATGCTGGAAGGGGGTGCAGAGGGAGGGAGTCCTCGCCTCTGACCCCGGTGCACCCTGAGGGTTTTTTCAGGTTGGTAGGTCAGTTGCAGGGTCCAGGCCCTGAACTGGTGGAGGGGTGTGTTTCCTTGAGGGGAGCCTGTGTGCTCCCCAGGAAGTCCTGGGTGGCCAGGCAGTTGTTCAACCACAGGGGTTGGTCCCTGGGATGGTAAGTCAGGTCCAGGTGTTGTCTGACCTAGAGGAAGGGACAACTGTAAGCAGTGTCCCGACCATTTTTTTTCTAAAAGCACCACTCCAGGTGGGAGGGTGCAGTATGCTGGAAGGGGGTGCAGAGGGAGGGAGTCCTCGCCTCTGACCCCAGTACCACCTGAGGGTTTTTCCAGGTTGATGGATCAGTTGCAGGGACAAGGCCCTGAACTAGTGGAAGAGTGTATTTTCCTTGGGGGAATTGGTGTACTCCCCAGAAGTCCTGGGTTGCCAGGCACAGGCCCAGCCTAAGGGTACAGACCCTAGGTTGGGGGGCCAGGTTCAGGTGTCCCCCTGATCTGGAGAAAGGGACAACTGCTAACAGTGCCCCTCCCGGTTTGTGTTATGGAGGCACCTCTCCAGGTGGGAGGGTGCCGGGCCCCAGTAAAGGGGGCGGGGAGAGGGCAGCCTCACCCCTGACCTCCGCCCAGTCTAAGGGTACAGACCCTATGCTGGGATACCAGTTGCAGGATAGAACCCCTGAACTGGTGGGTGAATTATGCAGGACACCTGCCTCAGGTGCCCTGACAATTCTGGAGGGGGGTACCGCTCCAAGTGGGAGGGTACCGAGCCCCAAAGAGAGGGACCGGGTGTGGGGGAGCCCACCCCAGTCTCTGGCCCCACCACTGGGAACAGGCCCAGGGCTGGTGGGTCAGTGTCAGGGTGCGTCACCTGACCTGACAGGAGGGAGAGTGGACAAAGGTGCCAGACACCTGGGGTTACTGCCCCTCACTCTCTGATGCCACAAAGTTTGACAGCCCTGAGAGGTATAGGGCTTGGATTTCATCACTGACTACTGTCAGTGGCTACTGTGGCTTATTGTTTATCTGTTGGGACACACCTGGGGGCCAGTTAAGGTTAGGTGCTGCACAGGTGGTGTCCACAGGTGAGGGGCAGAGTTCCCCATTGGTTATCTTAGTGGGCCCTGGGAGTGTGGACAGAGGGATCCACCAGGGTTCAGATTGGAGTAGAGCTGGCATATGCCCCTGCAGTTGCGGGCCAGTTCCGTGTTCTATCGCTCGAAGCAGGGAAGCCCATCAAAGTAGTGATTGGTCTACCTCTGCGTTTTGGCTGGAAGGGGGTTGTGTTGGAAATGGCCCTTTTGCAGGGTCACCCCTAAACTTTTTGCCTGCCTCCTGTATTTTTGCTGACCTGTTTCTGTTGGTTTTATGACTCTGGGCACTTTACCACTGCTGTTCAGTGATAAAGTGCATATGCTCTCCCTTTGTAAATATGACTATGTGAATTGGTATATCCCTGATTGGCTTATTTGGTTTACCTGTTAGTCCCTAGTAGTGTGGCCTGTGTGTGCCCAGGGCTGGTAAACCAAATGCTGCTGGTGGGCCTGCAGCACTGATGTGTGCCACCCACAGAAGCAGCTTGTAAAGTGTGTCTCAGACCTGCCACTGCAGTGTCTGTGTGCAGTCCAGAACTGCCATCTTGGCTGTGAAGTGCACCCACTTCCCAGCCCCTGAACCTTCCCTTGGCATCTTGTAAGTCACCCCTATGGTAGGGTGCATTGTATGTGTAAGGTAGGACATGCCTTGGTGTGTGTAGCATGTCCTGGTAGTGAATTATGCCCCATTTCGTTTTTCACTACTGTAAGGCTACCTGTTCCTCATAGGCTAGAATGGGCAGTTGGACTATTACATTCTATAGTCCTAACTGACCCCAGGAACATGGTAGAAAAACGAATTTAGTATGCCTGAGCTCAGAATATTAAAATACATCTTTTAGTGAAGTTTATTTTTATATTCTGTGTTTGAAAATACCACTTTTAGAAAGTAGGTATTTTCTTGCCTAAGCCTTCCAGTGTGCTCTGCTGTTATGTGTATTGGCTGTCTGGTTTTAGAGGGGCAGGGCAGGCTGAGTCAGACCTGGGTTGAATAGAGAGATCTGCATTTAGAGTGTGGGGAGGGGTGGCTCCTTGACCTGAATAGGGCTGTGCCTGGCAAGGTGAATGCTGGCTCCACCTCCTACTGTGTGTCTGCTAGCAGACCCCTCTTTCTGAAAGGAAGAATGCAGCCTGGTAAACAAAGTGCTCCAGGCCTGAGCAGAACTGGTTCTGGCTAGGTTCAGTGACTTGTAGCTTCTGAGAACAAAGACTTTTGGGGTATAAATATCTGTGCTCAAACCCCTACAAATTGTATTGCTTTTGGATCTGGAGAGGAAACTCTGTCCGTGCCACTGGAGGAATCTGCAGGAAGTGACTGTCCTTGTGCTTGTGTGTTGTTTCTTGCACTGGCCTGCAGCAGTGACCACTGGACCTTGAAGAAGAGGAAAAGGACCTTTTGAGAGAACTTTTATTTTTGTTATAGCAATTACTCAAGGGCTAGGAAAAGAGCTAGCCTCCTGCTGGAGTCTCAGGCACATCTGACTCCACCACCAACCTCCTGCTTCCTCCCAGCGAGGATTGCTATCTGCTGATGAGGCTCCTGTGAGTTCCAGGGCCTCTAGTTTTGCTTCAGAGAAAAGAGTGCTGGAAATCGTCGCTAACGCACGTTTGCGAGCCGCTGCAGCCGAGAGCGCTGGAAAAATCATCGCGCTGCTGCCGCTGGGTGCTCGCAACACGAAACCATCGCTAACGCCCTTTGCGAGCCGCTGCAGCTGAGACGCGCTGGAAAAATCATCGCGCTGCTGTCGCCGAGCGCTCGCAACCCCTAAAGAAATCATCGCTTCAAGACATCGCTTTGCGGACGCCGTGTGTCCGCCATTTTCATCGCATCGCACCGGATTTCGTCGCTCCCTCGCAGAGCGTCATCTCTTCGCATCGCAACACAATCGCACAGCGCAACAGGATCGTCGCATCGACTTCTCCCTCGCGGCAAGAAAGTCATCGCATCGGGCGGCCTAGCGTGCAGAAGTTGGTCGCAGTGTCTCCGCACGCATCACGCAGATCGGCGCATCATCCTCCCTTGCGGCAAGGATTTCAACGCATCGCCGGCCTCGCGTGCCGAGAATCATCGCTACCACTTCTTTGCGGCATTTTGTTGGTTTTGCTACTAAACCCAGGTACTTTGTGAGAGAAAGGGTCGCAGAGACCACTGCTTTGAATTTGAACCTTATTTTTGCAACCTTTGAACTATTTTTTGACAGTCCTTCAACAGCCATCCTATTTTTGACAGTCTTATGAGAGAAAGGGTCGCAGAGACCACTGCCTTGAATTTGAACCTTATTTTTGCAACCTCTGAACGAGAAAGGGGCGCAGAGACCCCTGCCTTGAATTTGAACCTTATTCTTGCAACCTTTGAACTATCTTTGACAGCCCTTCAACAGCTATCCTATTTTTGACACTATTGTGGCTTTTACAGTTATTGGTCTTGTGATAAATCTGCCTTTATATAAAGATACTTATTTTTTATAACTACTTGTGTGGTGTCCCTTTGTAGTGTTCCTCACTGTGTTACTGTGTATGGTCATAAATGCTTCACACCCTGCCTCTGAGATAAGCCTACCTGCTCGTGCTACGTTACCACAGGGTTGAGCAGGGGTATTAAAGAGGGTAGCCCTCTCACTCTGACTTAGGAAGAAGGGTCCCTACTTGGACAGTGGCCAGCCATTGCCAACTAGAGACCCCCATTTCTAACAGCTACTTAAGTGGGTGGCACAACCAGTGCTGCAGGCTCACTAGTAGCATTTCATTTACAGGCCCTGGATACATGTAGCACCACTTTAAAAGTGACTTACAAGTGAATTAAATGAGCCAATTCGGTGTAAACCAATTTTCCATGTTTAAAGGATAGAGCACATGTAATTTAGCAGTGGTTACAATTGTGTAAGTGCAAATAGTCCTAAGGTCAACAAAAACGAGATCAGCAAAAATGGAGGAGGAAGACAAAAAGTTTGGAGGAAGACCATTGTAAGGCTGTCACGTCCAACCCTGGTCTGAACCCTGTTTAATATTCCCTTCAAGAAGGGCCTGTGGACGCAATGTAACGGCTTCTTAGCTTCTAGCAGAAAAGTTTTTTTAGTGCAAGTGGCACTGTCGAGGATGTTCAGGATTTGTTTGCGCACCCCCTCCCTTTCCATTAAAAACAGGAAAGGCCCCAGGCCTAGTGACTCGGGAGGGGGGTTGCATCCCTTAATAAAAATGAAAGGCTCAGGGAAATAAAAAATAAAGTCCCTTGGGGATGGGGTCCCCGGGCCATAAAGGCTTGGGGAGGGGGGCTGCATGCCCCCTCCACAATCATTTAAAAAAAGGGTGTCCTGGGTGGACACCAGGACACCAAAATGCATAATAAATATGCGGCAGGAGCCGCTTATTTATAATTCACTGCTCTTTCAAGGAGTGCCTCATAATACCCTGCGAGCGCTTTTTTGTTTATACATTTGTTAGCTTGGCGGTGCCCCTAGAATAGGCACCATCAAACCTTTTTTAATGTTGTGGGGAGCTGCAAGGAGTGTAGCAGCTGCCCAGAAATATTAAACAAGCATTTGCAATGCAATAGGTCTCGCATTTGCCAGAGTTTAAGCTATTGGCATTGTAATGACAATGCTTTTTATTTATTTGTTTTCAAAACCCACACATAAATAAAAAGCATTGTAATTTACAATGCCAATAGCTCAAACTCTAGCAAATGCGGGACCTATTGCATTGCAAATGCTTGTTGTTCATGTCCCAGCTTGTTAATCTTCAGTCTGTCCCTGCCGTTGAGCATTGCCATTTCAAATCTCTTTTGATTGTTTGCTTTCGCAGCGGCCACTGCTTGCTTTTCAAGAACTTTTTCTTTTCTTGTGTGTTAAGTACGCCATGGGAGGTGATGTGTGTTTGAGATGTCGCCTTCATGTATTTCTCTCCCCCTGCACACCATGTGGCTCTGTCGTAACTCTGCTTCTACAGGCCCCCTTCAGGTTGCATTCTGACATCTTCTTACCATTGCTTACCGCACCCCTTGTGTTGCTTTCCTCATCCACACCGCCCTCCGCTCGCTCGGCCGTTGCTGCTTCTCCCATCTTTGCCCTCTGTGTTGCTTCTCCTGGATCCCCATGTTGGTTCTGCCTCCCATATTGCCCTCAACGTGTTGCTTTTAACCCTCTCAACGTGTTGCTTCCACGCCCTCACCATTTCCCGTGTTGCTTCTGTGTGCCCCCCTTTAATGCGGACAGCCATCCCATATTGTAGGCGTACGCATGGGTGCTGAAGACGCCTACAAAAACAACAAGACGACTCCTGAGAAGCTCCCCGAGCAAATGAATGGCTGAGAACGGTCATTGAGAGACTTCACTTTCCGCGTTGGTGTTTTTTGGTCCAGATGGTTACGTAAGCGTCCTCATGTGGACATTATGATCAGCGTGGCAGCGGTTGGTGAGCCGTAGGGGTGAGCTCAACCTGTATGCTTTTTAAGCCAGGCCCACTCCGCCAGTGCCCATTCTAACTAATGGTAATAAGTTCCTGGTTGTGACGTCACGCAGCACAGGATGCGCAGTGCAGCGATTGGGTTTTAGGCGTGGAAAGTGGGCGGGGCCTTGGGTTGTCACCGTAGACGTCAGCGGTTTTTGCGGAAGTGTATGATGATGGCGATGGAGTTAGGCAGACAGCAGCAGGAGGGTGCATTTGGCTCGTTACCTGTCGACCCGCTTTCCCGGTTCACGTGCCCCGTTTGCCTGGAGGTCTTCGAGAACCCCGTGAGAGTCAAGTGCGTACATGTGCGAGTGTGGCACCCGCGGACCTAAGCTCAACAAGAGCCGGTGAGTGGTGCATGCAAGCGCGCCGCGCCTGGACAGGAGATGTGCACGCGTATGGTGCGAGCAGGCGTTGTGATAACGCCGCGAGCCGTACGCGTGCACATCTCCTGTCTGTTAAGCTTTGGCACAGACAGTTGATGTGCACGCGTACGGCTTGCGGCGTTATTACAACTCCTGCTCGCACCATACGCGTGCACATCTCATGTCCAGGACTTGCCGTACACGTGCACATGTCCTGTCCCCCTTCGCAAGCAAGTCGGCAACAATAGAGCTCGCTTACGCGAACAGCGCATGGCGCTGCGTCGCTAGGCGAGACCTAAAAAGCAAGTCTTCTCGGTCATGACCCCAGAAAACATTTATCATATTTTTTTAAAGCACTCCTGGCTGGAGCTTCATGCTCTTCATCTGGAATGCAAGGCTCTCTAGTGGCTGCTTTTATGATTGCATTTTTGGGCTAAGAAGTTAAAAGAAAGACTCAAAGACATGTTGGTTTTATTTTTTTTAAAAGTCTCTGAGTCTTTCTTTTAACATTTTCAGGCTGCATAATACAATATTAAACACTATGTTAAAAGACTCACAGATATGTTTTTTTTAAAAGTTATTAAACATTTTTATAATAAACACTATTATTAAACATTAGATTGTGTGAATTACTGAAATGTACATAAGATTAAAAATGTTGGTAATTTTTGGAGAAAGACGATAGATCTGCTTTATATATATTGATATGCTTACCCCTTGAGAAAGCCAATAGGCTCACTTTTTATATTTTGGTGTTGTCACTCTTTGACAAAGTCAGTAAGTTTGCCTTAGTGCTGCCAGAACCTGCAAGACCAATCGGACGCTGCGCATGCCAGAGGGCCATGTGTGATATGGGGTTGGTTACTCGCAAAGGGTTTGGATGCAGGGCCTGGCCTAAGGCCAGTCCCTGTAGTGAACCCCACACCATGCACTGCTGGGGTTGCTATCCTGTGACAGGCTGGATGCAGGCCCTGGCCGCAGGCAAGGCCCTGCAGCCAACACCACACTGTGCACGGCCTTCAGTGAAAACGCAACGTTTTCAACTAAAAAAACACTGAAATTCACCAGTTATAGTTATCTCTCGTAACCATAACTCATGCACTAAGTAACTATAACTTGAGCCGTCGCCATTAACAGCTAATTGCCCCACGTATATCATTCATGACATATTCTAGAGCATCATTGATAACATCACTGCAACATTTGAAATGACATCTTTGATGACAGCACTATTGAAAACGCCTTTGTTAGTAGTAATGTGCACTAGTTTATGTTTATATAAAGCATATGCTAAATGCTAAATTTGTAATAGGTAACTATACTGGAATGTTGTAGACCTGCACATAAATAGAGTGTTGAATTAAGTTAGCATAACTGTCGATGCCATGTTAAAAGAAAAATAATGCATTAACATGGAAAGGCCTGTTTTTCACATTGAACAAGTTGTTTGCGCAAGAGGTTTTTCTTCTTTTCTACTGCCGATGTTGCAACTTCAGAAGCCCACTGTTAGCTAGTGAATAGACACTTGCTTTGTGTTAGACAACTGATAGTGATGTTCTCGTCTGGAGGAGAAGAAAACGACAGGAAGGATGATTCAGGGGAAGAAGTTTTGGACCACAAGAAAACTATGTTTTAACCTTTCAAGGACCAATATCTGAAAGTCTATTATGCTCTGGTGAGAGCATGAGGACAGAACTTGTTCCCAGGAGTCTGCTGATATTTTATTGGTAGATGTAGAAGACGAAAGAAAATAATGTTGCAACATAGAATGTGTGTGTTTATATTAGTGCTTGTTCCTAGAGTAGGACGGAACATCTTTCCCCGACATGCTGAATAGAGACTCATCTCAGATCGCTTAGACTTCTTTACATGAGAGGTTACTTAGCATAATTCTATATGTCTGCTGAATTATGACTGTGAATACATTTCCAGTCTGATTTGCAAAAGTGTTATGCTTGAGCATTGATCTCTCTCTCATCTGAACTCTTCATTGAGTTTCTGAACTGACACCTTTTCTCTCATTCATTCCTTTTTATTTAGAATAGGGAGTTTCCTTTATGAAACATGCTGCTTGTATTATTACTATATTGACTGTGATTTTAACAAATATTTTATTATATTTTATAATCAAATATCGATTGATGGATTATATTAACTTTATATATTGAAATCTCAGTCTAATGCCTAATGAATAAATAGATGAAAAACTAAGGGCCATATGTAACAAAAACGCGTTTTGCGATTCTCAAATTGCGATTTTTAGGGAATCGCAATTAGAGAATCGCAAAATGCAATGTATGTAGGATTTGCTAAATATTTTGCGAATCCTACATATTCCTTATTTGCGAATCGCAAATTGAGATTCGCAAATAAGGAATACCTTCCCATTCATTCCTATGGGCTAGAAGGCCCATAGGAATGAATGGGAAGACATTCTCAATTTGCGATTCCCAATTAGAGAATCGCAAATTGAGAATGCAATTTCAAAGTTGCAAGGGTGTCAATAGGACAACCTGTTGCACCCCTGAAATAGGCACGTGTGCACATGTGGCGCACGTACATGCCTTAAGGGCATGTATGTGCGCCACATGGCACTTTGAAAAATGCAAAAAAGTGAATTTTTCAAAGAAATCGCAAATTACCACCAACCTGAAGTTTGTGGTAATTTGCGATTCCTTAAGCCAAAATCGCACAACTTGGGTGCTTCCTACATTGCATTTAAGGAATCGCAATTTGGGATTCCTTAAATGCATTTGCAAAATAGGGAATCGCAAATTTTGCAATTCCTTATTTTGCGAGTTGGTTTTTGTGTGCTACATTGCACACTGCCTAAATTGCGATCGCAATTTGGCTTCATACATATGGCCCTAAGAGACTTGAAAATAAAACCCTTTAAATCACACTAACTCTTTATTGATTGAAAGTCTTTAATGATGTATTGTTTATGCAGATGAATGCTCCTCATTCCTCTTCATCGACCATCAAAGGTCCATACGACCAGTGGTGGTAGTTATTTAATGATTACACGCAAAGATTGAGATACAGACAGCCCCGCTCCATCAAGTTGTAGTGAGAGGACGGTTTGTGTCACAAGAGAGAGGAGCTGAAATAAGCTGTCCTAAATTAAAATTGCCCATATCCTTAAGCCCAAATCCCGAACTTGAAGACCAAAGGAGTTGCAGTTTTGAAGGCGGTTGCAGTGGTGGAGGTGAGTATCAATAGGGTTATGCGTCACCATTGCCTTTCTTTTGTAATTACGTTCTTATGTTGAGATTATGAGTTTTGTGAAATGGCGGTTTATGCTTAAATGTTGAGCAGTTGAAGTTGTTATCAGACTTGAAGTAGTCCAAGATCCCGTGATACACAGTTAAAATTGTGGTGTTATTTGTATGCAAAGGTTTGTGGTAAAGATTTGTGAGGTACCATCAACTGCAGAATTGAGATAGGGACTATAACGATCTGTTGTGGATATACTCATGTTGATTGGTGCTAGTGGAATCTATTGCGCAAAAGGAAAGCTACGTGTGTCATGATGATTTCCCGCATTCGTGTGTATGTGTGTGTATTTGAGCTTGAGAGTGTCAAAATCTTATTTACAATTGTTTTTTGCATAAATGAATTAACTTTAATTTCTTTAGTGGAGCAGACAACAGTTATATGTTTATTGGCTTGCTTAGAGCTGTAGAATTTGTGTACAAGAAAATTGTAAAGGAGGCTGAACCACTGAAAGAAGTGAAGAGGTACGTCATACAGTGCCACACTGGGATAGGTCAGTTGTGTTAAGTGCTGCTCTGAGATTGGTTGACAAGTCTTCAAGAACTAAACAGTGATAGGTTTGCGAATAAGGGCTGTGACAGGATTGGATTGACGTATACGGAATTAAAAACAGAACCATAACATTGAAATTCTGAAATTGATCATTTATTGTTGAATTATTGTAAATGTTTTAAAGCTCTAAGAGATTTGATGAGAGGAGATGTGAGGGTCCCAGTTTTAGAGGGTGAGGAGGTACCACCTGAAGGTATACCAACTCTTTATATGGCGACAAATGTAGAGCTCCAAATGTTTGTCGCTTCATCAATGGTGCAAGTTCACTGAAAATGAAGGGCCATTTACATTTCCCCAATATGGTACTTTATTTTATTATTTTAATCTTGTGATTTAAAGATTACTGAAAACATACGAGAAAAGTTATAGGAAATGAAGCCACCTCCTACACCTATATAAAATGAAGCGTTAAATGCTTGGGAGAGAGTGGCTCATGTTAAAGAGAAAAATAGAGCAAGGAGAGCGGTGCAAAATTACACAGATGCTCGAGGGGATTAAGGGCATCAAAGGTGGAGGAAGTGTGTAGTCGAGGGTTGTAGAATGTATCAAGCATAACCACAGAAAAGACAAAAAAGAATCAGAAAAAGGGAAATAACGAGGAAGCTGCAAAGAAAATGGACACTGATAGTGATTCAGGGGATGACAATCTAGAAGCTTTGTAGTCCTCACGTCCACCTCCATATGTGGCTACCGCAATGAATACGGATGGTGTTACAACCACTAGCGCTATAGCGGCTATAACCCGTTGATCCAAGTAGGATTCAGATTGAGAGACCACTTTCAGCACTTCCTTCACCTATTGAAGCAGCCCCTACTGTAATTGCTCCGGGTATCACTGCCTCAATTGTGACTGTTCTTGCCCCAGTATCACAAGTTGTGACAGCACAGACATTGGCAGTGCAAGTTGCTAGTGCACCAATAAATATTGTTCCTAACACTGTTGTTCAAGGTACTATAGGAGGAGTAGCTACAACAAGGTTTTTCCTGACATCGCAGAATTGTTATGTTATGTTATGTTAGATGATTTATACAGCGGATGGCTGCCCCAGCGACGAGGCGTCCCAGCGCTAAAAATCCAGGAACTAGCATTGCAGGATTAAAAGCATTGGGGCTGTGAGATTAGTTCGGGAAAAGCCAGGTTTTTATGGCCTTTCTATAGGCCAGATGGTTATTGATGTTTCTGATGGACACAGGTAGGGAGTTCCAGAGTGTTGCTGCCAACGCTTTGAAAGAGCGACCCCCGGCTCTTGCTGTTTTGACTCGGGGGATGCATGCTAAGTAAAGATCCGCTGAGAGCATCGTACGTCGTGGTAAATATGGCACTAGCAGACCAGAGAGAATAGGAGGCGCTTGTTTGGTGAGAATTTTATAAGCAAAGCATAATGTCTTAAAATACATTCTCTTATCAATTGGCAGCCAATGTAATTTGGGCAGGTGTTTTGATGCCGAGCAAACTTTAGGAAGAGCAAAAGGAGATTGTGCTGTTGCGTTTTGTACTCTCAGTAAGCACTGAATCCCGGCTTTATTTGCGCCTAAATAAAGAGAGTTACAGTAATCCAGTCTAGATAAAATCGTCGCTTGGATAATGATCTGGTGGGTTTGCGGGTCAAAGAACCCTAACAGAGGCTTAAGTCCACGTAGAAGCCCAAAGCATGCCCCTGCAACTGCTTTTGTTTGGGTTTCAAAGGACAGAAGGCTGTCCACCCAAACACCCAGATTTTTCACAGCTTCCTTGGGCGGGGGTGCGGGCCCCAACGTACCTGGCCACCATTGTTCTGTCCACAGATGGCTATCTTTCCCTAGCAGCAAGATCTCAGACTTGCTGGCATTCAGCTGTAGACAATTAGCTGTCATCCAGTCTGCTATTGCCTTCATATCTTCTTAAAATTTGGTGAGGTTATGTTTGCTGTTTTTGGAAAAAGAGATAACCAATCGGGTGTCATCAGCGTAGGATACCAATAACAGCCCTCTGTTTTTTGCCACTTTCGCCAAAGGTTGTAAGTAAATATTAAAGAGCGTAGGACTCAGCATTGATCCCTGCGGAACTCTGTAATGAACGGTGTATTCCAGAGAACAGTAAGGGGGTGCAGTGAATTGAAATGTCCTGCCCTCCAGAAATGATCTAAACCAGGCCAGGGCCATGCCACCAATCTCCATCTCCTGCAAACGACGCAGTAAGATCTCATGAGATGCCGTATCGAATGAGGCACTGAGGTCGAGGAGAATCAAAGCCGCAGAGTTTCCTTCATCCAAAATGCTATGTAATTGCCCTGTCACCGCCAGCAAGGCGGATTCAGTGCTGTGGCGTGATCTGAAACCGGTTTGTGAGGAGTCCAATATCTCATTGGACTCAACGAACTTCGTGAGGATGGAATTCACATAGGATTCAGTGTCTTTAGCCAACAATGGGAGCCAGGATATAGGGCGGTAGTTTTCCGGTTTGGAGGCGTCCAAAGAGGGTTTTTTTAATAACTGGGCAACTTTGGCATGCTTCAATGCAAGAGGTACTGCCGCCATGGTCAGGGATAGGTTAATCAACTCCCCACAGACCGGTAGTAGATGTTTTTGAAATATACAGAACTGGTCCAGTTTCATAGGGTCTGCTGGAGAGCCTGATTTGATTTTATTGCAGAGGAACTCAACCTCTGTGAGAGATAGTAAAGGAAAGGAAAGAAGAACAGATTGTTACATAGACACCACCGCAGAATGTTCAATCATTGAGGGAAGGGAGGAGAATTGTCTTCATGACGCCAATTGCACAGGAGAAACATGATCATTTGATGATGGGATTTTTCGCCCACAATTTGAGGGGACATCAGAGAATAAGGAGTGGGAGAATCATAGAGACCATCTACTAGCCAGGAACAGGCAAGGTCCTTAGATGTAACAAAATGAAAGGTTGAATTAGAGGAAATTATCAGAGGATGCTTAGACATTTCACATCTGAATCAATTTCAGGAAAATGAACTGATATATTTAAGTAAAGTAATTACGAGATGTGCGGCTGCCACCCATGATAAATTAATGGAATTGTTTAGTAAATATAAGGTGGATCTTTCTAAGAGTGTTCCCTCACAGAAAGGCTCCAGGGCACAATTAGATGATGAAGCTATTGTGACAATGAGGTCATCAGGAAGGAGATTACACATTACAGAATTAGTAAAAAACGTTCGCAAATGGGGCGATTTTGACAGATTAGAGAGCAATTAGGCGAAGAAACAGGGAAAGAAAAAGAAACAACCAGATACCATTGAAACGAATGATAAGCCACCACCAGTACCCCCAGATGAACAGGATGCTTTAGTTTTCCCTATGAGGGAAATACCAGGAGGAGGGAATGTAGTAGGGGTGATCTCACACCACTTACAAATAATTTCCCAAAATTGAGAGAGAATCCTGCACAGCAGTATACACAAGTGGACAGATTTGTAAAAATGTCAAAGGTTTTATGGACAGATTTGAATACTTTCTTTGATATCGTGGTACCAAGTGATCTGTGGGCTGAATGCGAGATAGTTGTGCAATGGCTATGTTCTGAACCTCCAAGGGATGCGCGTACTCGTACACCTTCACCTGTGGTAATGACTAAATACGATGAGGTGATTTTCTTTTTGAAAGGAAAGGTTCCAGCAAGATACACTGACTGGCTAAAGATTAAGAGAACTACACAAGAATCCAAAGAATCAGTGCATGATTATTATGACCGATTATTGCAGGTCATTAAACAACAGAGCGGACAAAAAAAATGCGAAAAGGGAGATATGGGGAGTTTTGTGTGTCACAGTTCGTTCTTGGATTGCGACCAGAGATCAGTATGCACACACAGCAGAATGTGATTGGTTGGCAGACACAACGTTTAGATCCTGAGATTTGCAAGATACTGTAGTGATTAGCAAGAAATGAAGCAGAAGAGGCTTAAGGAGAAGTTATGCTTGCACAGACAAAGTTGGCTCCAAAAGGATTTCAGAATCAATTGTATGGAGGAAATGTTGGTGGAATACAAGGTATTGGGTTTCAGTCTGGAGGTCAAATGGCGCAAGGTGGAGTTGGTGTTTCACAGGGTAGAGTTCGAAGTGTTTCAGTTGGTCCAAACTTGGGAATGGACATTGCAATGTTGAAGAAAACAACTCTTTCTCACTACTGTAATAAACTTTGGCATTGGCAGAAAGAGTTTAGACAGAATCCCAATCGAGTACATGGTGATGCTCAAATGCAGGATGTAAATCAATTGCAGATGTAAAATGTTCAGTTCAAGTACCTGCCCAAAGAATTCAGATGCCAGTGCAATCACAAGGTCCCATGATGCAAGGCCCAGAAGCTACGATGGCCCCGCAACATATGGGGAATCTCGGATTAAATATGAATCAGGTACCACAAGCAAATTTGAATCCATTCCAAAACCAGAACCCATTTCAACAGTTTCCCATTTTGGAAAATGAGATTTTCAATTCTGACAATTCCCAATGATGGTGCCTGAGGAGGGAGGAGGATTCCATACGAGGCGCAAACTTAGAGGTAGACCAAAGTGGACCGTTTGTAGAAGGAGAAGTTAATGGCCACCAAGTATTGTACCTTATCCACACAGGAGTTACCTGTTCCACTGTTAGAACAGATGAAGTCCCAGACTACCCCTCTTGGGAAAGAAGATCCAAGTTGTAGGTGTCACAAATTAAGCAAATTACAAATTCTGTTTTAAAGAAAGTACCTGTTAAAATAGAATCATTTGAGGAAGATCATCAGTTTGTGGTATGCAATTCAAGTCCTGTAAATCTGTTAGGAAGGGATCTTTTGTGCAAGTTAAGTTGCACTATATACTGCATACCGGATGATGTTGAATTTCAAATGCATGATGAAGATGTTGAATTCAAAATGGCCAGACAAGAAACAGCTGGAGGGTTATATCCTGTGAGAACCATGGAGGATTTACCACCCGAGTTGAGAGACACAGTAAAAACAGAAGTATGGGATTTTTCAGGAAAAGACATTGGACTAATCAAAGGTGTAGAACCAGTCAGAATAACGATAAAACAAAATTCTGTGTTCCCAAGAACGCCACCTTTATAATGTAACTCCAGAGATGGTGGCTGGAATAATGCCAGTGATTGAAAATATGTTAAAACAAGGGATTTTGAAGAAAACTGTTGCAAGTCCTTGCAATTCGCCCATTATGGGTTTACTGAAACCCAATGGGAAATACGGGATTGTACAGGACCTTTGAAAGATTAATCGTAGTTGTCCCATGTTGTCCCGTGGTACCGAATCCAGCAACAATATTATTTCAGATCCTTTACACTGCCGAGTGGTTTACCGTTGTGGATCTCATTTGTGTTCAGACATAGAGTTTTTGCATGGTGCACAGTTCCACAAGGGTATAAAGAAAGTCCATCACTCTTTAATCAGATCTTGAAAAAGAATCTTGAGACTGTACAGATGCCTTGCAAATCAGTTCTTGTCAAATACTTTGTGGCATCAAGTATGCAAGATGCTTGTAAACATAAACCATTCAGCTGAGAACGGGCAAAAGGTGGCCCGAGGAAATTGCAATACTGTCAAAAAGAAGTCCTTTTTGGGACATATCATATCATTGAGAAAGGAATGAGAAAGGAGTCACAGGGTAGAATTGAGACGATTCTAAAGATGAATCCACCCAGAACCCAGACAGAGGTCAGAATGTTCCTGGTAATGGTTGGCTACTGTCGACTGTGGATACCTATCTCTTTCCTAGTGGCCAAGCCTTTACTGAGGATGACGCACAAAGATGTGTCTGATCCGCTTCCATGGGACAATGATTGCTTGAAAGCTTTCCTAAATCTGAGAGAAAGTCTCTGTCATGCCCCAGTACTAAGAATGCCTGATTACAGTAAGATGTTCAAATTGTTTTGCAGTGCGAGGGAGGGCTACACTCTCTTTTTGCTTACTCAGATGCATGGAAACTCTTAAAGGACTGCCTGGCTGCCTTAAAGCAGTTGTGGCTGTTGGTGTCAGTATTGAGAGATGTGAGAGCATAGTGATGGGACATCCTCTTACAGTCATGGTCCCTAACTCGGTGGAGATTTTGCTCACCCGTACAAAAATGCAGTATTTGACAAACAGTCGACTTATATAGTATGAACAACAAATACTTGCTGCTGAGAACATTGTATTAAAAATGAGTCAGACACTAAACCTAGCTACATTATTAGCATTGTCTGAGAATGAAATTGAAGGGTATGAAATTGAACATGACTGTCTAGATGTTACTGATTTATGCACCATGCCAAAGCCAGATATTAAAGTAGAAAACTTCTCCATCAGCCCGACTATGTAAGCTTCGTGGATGGCTCATGTTTGAGAGACAATGAAGGAACTTTGAGAGCAGTTTGCACAATCCAAGAAGTGGTGTTACCTTTGCACAAGTGCCAAAATGAATTGCCCTTGCAAGAGCTTGTTGCCTTTCAGCTCAATTGAGAGTGACTATTTTTACAGATAGTCAATACGGCTTTAGTGTGGTCCATGACTTTGGTTAGTTATGGTCACAAAGGGGATTTATGACATGGAGAATATGTAATGAGACTACTAGAAACTTTGCAGTTACCACAAGGGATTGCAGTAGTTAAATGTGCAGCCCACAGGAGTGGCAATAATTATGTCACTGTTGGAAATCGCTATGCTGAAGTTGCACGGTATTGTGCACTTGTGGCAGAGAATATACAAATGAATCTGAAGAAGACACTACCTTTTCAATGTTGTTGTCAGTAGCTGACACTTGGGAAGAAATCAAAAGATTACAGGAAGAAGTTTCAGAGGCAGAACAACAAGAATGGATTAGAGCAGGATGTGTTAAAAATGCAAGTGACATTTGGGTTTTAGTAGATGGAAGACCAGTATTGCCAGACAGTGTATTGTTTCCCATGAAACAACATTTCCATGGTCCTGCACATGGTATTCAGACAGAATATCGAGTTGGAAATGTCGACTTGCACAAATATCGAGTTGGAAATATATTGACATCGAAATATCGACAGCAATAATATCGTGGTAAAGAATATCGAATTTAAGGTAAGAAATATCGTTTTAAAAAATATAGAAGTCATTAATACGTTTGCAAAAATATAGTTGTTTAAAACATCGATTTTTTAATTAGTGTTCTGTATTTTTAAATGTATGTTTTTTTGTGTATTGTTTATGTTTTTTAATATATGTGTTAAATTTTCAGTAGTTATCAATTTTATTTTAAGTAAATTTTGCATTTTTTAGTTCCGTAGTGGGTTGTGGGTTTATAGGGGAATAGGGTGGGAAGTAATTTAATTATAATAAATTAATGATTATTTTTTATTTATTAATATTTATTTAATTAAGATTTTATAGTGTTAATTGTGGGAAGTAATGTATTTGTAATTAAATATTAATTGGTTGTTAATTAAAATTAATTAATTAATTGGTAATTAATTATGGTAATTGTGTAATTTGTTTTAGGTGCGGGGTGGGGGTTCATAGGGGTAAAGGGAGGGAAGTAAATTATTTGTAATTAATTATTAATTAGTTGTTAATTAATATTAATTCATTGGTAATTAATTATGGTAATTGTGTAATTTGTTTTAGGTGCGGGTGTGGGGTTCATAGGGGTAAAGTGAGGGAAGTAAATTATTTGTAATTAATTATTAATTAGTTGTTAATTAATAATTAATTGGTAATTAATTATGGTAATTGTGTAATTTGTTTTAGGTGCGGGTTGTGGGATTTATAGGGGTAAAGGGTGGCAAGTAATTTTTGATTAATTAATTAATAATTAGTTGTTAATTAATATTTATTTTTTTCATATTAATTTTATTATTTAACATATTTAATATTTATTATTTTATTATATATATATATATAGATATATATATATGAATGCTCTGTAGTCCGTGCCCAATGTGCACAAGAAGAAGCACTCTTACAACTTGATATTGGTATATTGTATTGCCAATTGATGACTATGGATTGAAGTGTGTGTTAAGCCCATCTAAGGGCGTAATGAAACCGCCAAATAACATATTTCATAGATATAAATTTGCATTCACGGATGGTTGAAAGTCATATCTTTATTGACTAAATGCAATGTAAGCGAAAAAATGCATGCATATACTCTCTGTATTACCACGCTAAGATGGCGCTGATACAAGAGCTATTGAGTAAGTCCCTTGTTGATGTTCATGACTCATGGAAATGACGAATGTATTTAATTTCATGTCCGTTTCCGGCGCGCCTGACACTGACGAAGGCGTTTGCCGAAACGCGTTTGTTCACTGCAGAGTTCAATAAACAACGGAGAACTCACCCCTGCGAGTGCTTCTTCTTGTGCGCATTGGGCACGGACTACAGAGCATTCATTTTACACACGAGTACACCCCGTGAAGGAAGCACCCGCCTGCGAGTGCACGGGCAAAGGTGGAACAAGGAGCGTGAATATATATATATAAAATTTATATTTTGTACAACTATATTTTTTTCCGATATTTTTTTCATTCTATATTAAATTATTTACTTCTATATTTTTTACATCGATATTCTGTCAGTGAACCCCTGTACATATTGGAAGGGATGCAATGCTTAGGCAGAATTGGCTGAATCCCAAGTTCCGAGTTTTAGCTGAAGAGTTATGCCATAGATGCGTTACATGTCAGCAGATGAATGTAGGGAGGAGAACCCCTGTAACACTTAGTCACATTGGAAGATCAGGAGGACACTTTAATAGGATGCAGTTGGATTTTATTGAAATGCCTCTTAGCAACTGACTGAGATATATCCTGGTTATAGTGTGCATTTTCTCCCATTGGGTGGAATCTTACCGAACACGGAGGAATGACAGTCTCACTGTAGCTAAGCTTCTGTTATGAGAACTCATACCGCAATTTGGATTACCGTTTTCTCTAGAATCAGACCGAGGGATGTATTTCAATAATAAGGTCCTTAGATTGTTGTGTGTGCCTCTTCAGGTGGAACAGAGATTGCACTGTAGCTATTGTCCTGAGGCTTTGGGGATGGAAACAATTAAATAGAACCTTGAAGTCTCAATAGGTCAAAGTTTGTGCATCCACTTCATTGAAATGACCAGATGCTTTATCACTGGTTTTGATGAGTCTCCGAATCTCTTCTGACAGGATAACAGGATTATCACCTCATGAAATCCTCATGAGTTTAGCTACTAGACTGCCTGCTGTACCAGCAAATGCATTTGGGCACATCAAATATGATACTCAATTACTGCAAAGGAATAGCTGACGTGGTGTGGAGCTGTCACTGCCAGTCCACATCAGGAGCAGGCCCACAACCTTAACCCAAGTGACTGGGTTTTGGTAAAGAAGCATGTGCGAAAATCCTGCTTGGATCCAAGGCAGAAAGGCCCCTACCAGGACATCCTAAATACAAACACTGCTGTCAAAAGTGCCTTGATACCCAATTAGGTGCATACATCACACACTCAAAGAGAACGGTGCCTGTACAAAGAAGTAGTGTTCTTTGAGCCAAATCTGAGATCTTCAGTACCTGCACACACAGAAGGACCAGAGGGAGTGAAGTATCGCAAAATTCAACACCGGTGCAAGTTCCTGAAATTTTACAAAGTGGTGTGGAACTACACACTGAAGAGGAAGAATCGAGAACTGAAAATAAAGATTCTACTGAAACATCACAAGAGCAATCAAATAATCCATATAAAGGAATGAGTGTGGGGAAAGATGGAGATCTGAGAGGCTTAATGGTTAGAGGCAATTGAGATAAAGTGTGTCAGTTGAACAAATGCCACAAACCATTGTTGAAGAAACAGAATCTAGTGGTATAAGTGAAACAGAAGAAGATCAACAGACTCCGAGGAGATCCAAGAGAGCAAGAGTGCCTTGTCGAAGATATTCTGCACTTGAATGGACATACTACATGGAGAATTGTGCAGAATGCGTTGTGACAAAATCCTAATGAACTGAGATCAGAGTTATCTGAACCTCCATGATATGCCACACTGAGAAAGAGCAGTGATTAAAAAAGATTTTTTGAAACAAATATTACAATCTAAGAATTTGGCAAGCACTAATTAGTGAGTACAAAAACTCAATCAATTAAGAAACACCTGATGAACTGTGCCTAAACAGACAAAATAAGAGACTGAAATAAATGAAATTGATGATGATCAATTAATGAATAAAGCAAGAAAGAATTAAGAAGATTTCACTAGGGCCAAGATTGCAGTAGAAGAGTAGGAATAACACATTTAGAAGATGATGGAGTATGGCTAGGGATGTCTAATGCCGATTTCTGTATATAAACTGAGTGAAATAACTGCAAGTGATAATTCAAGGTCATGTTTCCTTGCCGAAAATCAAACATATGAAGCATACTGGTTGAAGTGGCTCGCATTTCATCCCCTCGATTGAACAATGAGAGGGAATTTTGATGCATATATATCATATATATCTATATATATATGTGCATATATATATATCTCTATATGTGTGTGTATATATAGAGACATATATATATCTATATATATATATTGGTCGCCACTGGGTAACTATATAATTAGGTCAGCAGTCCATAGGAAAAACATTTTTTATGTTGCTAACAATGCTGGCCCCATTTGACGAATCTCCACGAAAATTTCGAAAAAGGTGCTACTTTCTAACTAGTTTGTGCATGGAAAATTTCAGGGTGATCCATCAAGTGGGGGCTGATGAAAAAGGGGTGTCCCAAAGCGCAAAATCCCCATGCATTTTTTCATAGACTTCTTTAGACAAGGCTACAGCAAAAACTGCTGAACGGAATTACACCAAATTTGGCAGGAAGCTAGATCTTGGTCCGCAGATTGTGCTTTTTGTGATTTGGAATAAATTAGTTCAGTAGTTTTAGAGAAATTAAGGTTAAAAAATAAATGTATTTGTTGACATTTAGGTCCGCAAAAGGCTCGAGAGACTCTTGCATGAGTGCCAATTTAAAAATACAGCATTGTGATTGGCCCAAGGAGCTTTTTTTTCCTTGGGCCAATTTACTCCAGTGGGAGTCTGACTCTGATTGGCTACCAGCAACATGAGGAAAATGTTGCTGGTATCCATAAGAGGACTCAGCGACTTAGTCCCCTGCCTGAACATGTTTAAAAAATATTATATATATAAGGGGTAGGGTAGGGATTCCCTGACCTCCTAGGCCATATGGGGGAGGGACCCCCGGCAGCAAAAACAGAAACAAACCCGGCAAGAATTGCTGCATAAAAAAAAATGGCAGCAGGGGCCGCTTTGTTGCATTAATAGGAGGGGGCGCTTTACCCCCCCCACCCTTCCGAGCCATCAGAAGCCCAGGGGAACCCACTGCCAAAAACATTGTATAAGGGGAGGAGGGCCAGGCAGCCCCCCCTCCCGAGCCATGACAGGCCTTGGGGAGCCTACTCAAGGAACGAAATATGTCAAAAAGGGGAGGGGGCGTACGACTACCATCCCTGAGCCAATAATGGCCCCAGGGACCCCATCCCCCGGGGCCAGCTCACTAGCTATGTCCCGGGGAGTCCATCCCAGGACATAGAGGTTTCACTTCCTGCACCAGCACAGGCAGGGAAACCTGTGTTTGCTTCTGGTTGGCGGGAGCATTTTCAAAACTCACGCCAGGTGGGAACAAACACTGACTCTGCTCCCAGTTGGTGGGACCTTTGAAAATGCTCCAGCCAGCTGATAGGGGGCTTTTGATCGGTTTCCCTGCCCATATTGATGCAGGCAGGGAAACAGATCAAAATATTGGTCCCACCCTCAGGGAGCAGCATTAGTAGCTGCTCCCTGCAGGCGGGAGCAATGCTGGCTCACACTGCAAGCGGGGAGCCGGCTGAAGCTGCGGGGTACTTGGGGCTCCCCTAGCAGCCAACAATGAACGTATATTGGGTGCCCTAGGTGGGCACCAGGGCACCCATTTTTATTGATGCGGGCCCCGGGGGATGAGGTCCCTGGGACCAATAACGGCTCGGGGAGGGGGGTATTTTACAGAGTTGCCCTAGGGGATAGGGTCACCAGGGCCTAACAAGGCTCGGGGAGGTGGGCCACTTGGCCCCACTCCTCTTTATTTTAAGGAGTAGCCCTGACGGATGGGGTCCCCAGGGCCTAACAAGGCTCAGGTCGGGGAGGGGTGGGTCGACACAGCCCCCTCCCCTTTAATTAAAATAAACAACCCTAGGGGATGGGACCCCCAGGACCTAAGAAAGCTTGGGGAGGGCGGCTGCATCCCCCATTAAATTTAAGTAGTGGCCCCGGGGGATGTGGTCCCCAGGGCCAAATTTGGCTCCATGAGGTGGGGCTACGTGGCCCCCTCCACTTTAATTAAAAAAAAGCCCTGGGAGACCCAAGGGTCTAATAAGGCTCGGGAGGGGTGCCACTTGGCCCCCTCCCCTTTCATTACAATGAAAATGCCCTGGGGGATGGGGTACTCTGATTAGGCTCGTGGAGTGGGGCTATGTGGCCCCCTCCCCTTTAATTAAAAAAAAAGCCCTGGGGGACCCCAGGGCCTAATAAGGCTCAGGGAGGAGGGCCATGCAGACCCCCTCCCCTTTAAGAAAAAAAAAGGCCCTGTGGGATGGGGTCCGCAGGGCCAAATAAGGCTCGGGAGAGGGGGCATGTAGCCCCCTCCCCTTTCATAAAAAAAACGCCCTGGGGGATGGGGTATCCAGGGCCTACTAATGCTCAGGGAGGGGGCCATGTGACCCCCCTCCTCTTTAAAAAGCAAAAGGCCCTGTGGTCAACCCCCCCGCCTTATACATCAGAAGGCAATGCACAGCTGGGTTTGGCTTTACATATGTAGTAAAATATTACTTTACATTAAAAAACCATAGACTTTCACTGAAAAAGACAAAGGCTAATGTAACATTATAGTTAGATGAATATGTCAGTAGCAACATTGTTTTGAACTAAAATAAACACAGAAATTCACCAATTATATCTAGCAGAGCTAACTATAACTTACACCTCTGCCATGCACTGCTTATAATCTCACATATTACATCTCTCATGACATGCTCTATGACATCATTTATGACATCACTGATGACATCATCCAGTGAGTGTGTTAGTTTGTTTTTCAGTTCATACAGTGGCGGGTAACAACGATATTACCTTTCTACCTAATTTTGTATAGCCTGTGCCCATCTAATCAGTATGTGTTTACAAAACGCATGTGCTCCTAATGGTATGTTTATGTTTAATATATGTATATATATATGACCAAGGCTATGGCTGAAACGCATCAGGGGAGCTATGCATTATGGATTACCGCATACAAGAAGTGTCTGAGTATTCCTGAGTGCGACTCGCCTCTGTACTGGTAAACAGTATCTTTGACAAAGATATATATATGTATGTACAGACAGATTAGCGCCACTGGGTATTCCTACAGAGCACTGCCCAAAATGGGTGCAAGGTACTGTGTTTGAAAGGGTTGTAGATAATAATCTCCTCTGCCAAAATGTAGAGTAGATAAGTGTTGTAAATAATAGGTAGTCCTGAAAAAGTCTTATTTAACATGAATGTCTATGCCAGGATTTATTAATCTTTCATACAACACAGAAACCAAATTATCTGTGCTGTTTTGCACACGAGGAAAAGAACAGCACAGAGTCCTATCTATTAAGAACGGTCTGCTGCTGCTTTGCATATGGTGCAGAGAAAATTACACCTTTTCAGGCCAAAACACATTTTGCACCGTATAGCAAATATGATGAACCACTTTGCAACACTTTGTTTGGCACAAAACCTTAGTAAATCTTTGCCACAAATGCCTTCACTTATAGGTAACTCTTTTTAACATTAGACCTGTTTTTAAAAATTAAATAGTACATTTTATTTATACTTTAGTGGGATGTATTCTCTTTCATGCACACCACCCACATGCCCCCTTTCCAGGCTCCTCTTCCCTTGCTCTGCTTCCCTCCAACCCTCATCATGCTAATATATGCAGCTTTTGTTTCCTATTTTACTTCTTCCCTTCACCCTCCCATCTCTAGTGCCCTCTTCATTTGCCTCATCATAGAACCTACTTCCACACTCTCTTGTCCGTGCGTTTGTGTCTCTGGATGCTCCACTTCAGAAGGGTTTCCTTCCACTTTACCTCCTCATCTTTAAGTAGACCTCTCCTACTTGAGAGGTCTCTGATCTCTGGATCTTTGCATAGCTTGAGTTTACGTTATGTTTGTGGTATTTATTAAATGTTGCAGTGTTTTCCCAAGCAAGCCTTTATTCTGGCTATGACTTTTCTAGTGAACTACATTTTTGTTACTGCTTTTGTTATTCTCAGTTTTCACTACCAATCATTAAAGGGATTAGAGGTGTTTTCCTATGAACCCCGCTGTGCTTGGCTGTTCCCATTAGGCGATTACATGTAGGTACAGGTCAGCAGTAATTGCTGCAATGTAATGGCCTGCAACGTCCCTCTCCCGTTTGGCCAAAATCCAGTAAAGCAATTATAAAAATCTGTTGATAAGTCGGGACAAGAACATTCTGACCCTGCAATGCAATAGAACAGTTGGTGACATTTATCCAGAAACTATAGTTATCAATGGTCAGGCCTGGGCAGTTTCTATTTAATTGCAAAATAAATACAATCATATGAAATTTGAAAAGGACATTACACATTAGTAGTGCAAGAAAGCAATAGGTTCAGTATGATAAAAACAAATAATAGCAGGAAATATCGTTAGAAATCCAATTCCACTGTGTGTAATATGTATAGCAGAAAATGTACATTGTTTAGCAAACATAAACACTGATTAAAATCTAACTCTTTTGATTACAACACCTCCATTTTAATGTTTCTAAAACCTATCATTTTCAGCCATCTACATTCCAATGATCTGTAGATGTGACAAAAGAAGAGAAGTAAAATCCATGAAAGCATTGTTAAAACATACCAGTAAATTAAACCAACAAGATAAAATTATCCATCTGTCCACGGTTGCACAGAACAATTACTGTGTATCCTGCCTGACCAACCCAAACATTGTTTCATCTCTTTAAAACTGGGTTTCAGATAATCCTCCAATTTGAAGGACTGAACATAACAGTATTCTCATCTACCTGCTTTTTCTGGATGGCCAAGGGTCTAACAGTGTCTAATAATGTAAATGTTCAGCTGGTATGTTGGAAATGTTTGCTATCTATGTTATAAAGGTTAATTCCTTGGTTTCTCTCCCGCCTTCCTATCATAAGTATAATTTAATTTTTCCTCTCCACTTATCCAGAGAGACACTGCCCTCCTACTTGCCCTGTATGGTTTATTGTGCAGCCACTATCCCTGTCGCCTGCCCTGTGGAGTCGGTTTGCTTCCTTTCTCTTGCCCCCTTCCCTGCCCTTTGTTGTCCATGTGCATAACCCTGCCCCCTCCCTCCTGCTCAACAAAGGTCCATTGTGCTGCTACTGCCCATCCTGCCTGCCCTGTATGGTCTATTGTGCTGCCACTACACCTACCGCCTGCCCAGTGTGGCCAGCTTGCTGCCCCTGTCACCAACCACCTGCCCTAATTGTCCGAGTTAATCCCTCTATCCCATCCCTCCTGCCCTCCATAGTCTGTTGTGCTGCCCTGCCCCTCTCTCCTAGTCTTTATGGTTTGTTGTGCTGCCAGAGCCTCTCTCTCTTGTCTTGCATGGTTGTCTTGCTGCCCTCCCCCTGCCCTCGATGGTCTGTTGTTCTGTCACTGCCCCTTGCGCCTGCCATGCATCTTATGTTGTGTTGCCATAGTCCCTCTCACATGTCTGGCATGGTCCGTTTGTTGCCTGTGTTTCCCCCACCCTCTGTTGTCTATGCACCTTGCCACCTTCCTCCCCACAATGTTCTAACGAACAACTACAGCCCTATCATTCTGTATTGATGACAAAAGTGTGACACATCTAGAGTCATCTAGATGGAATCAAAACTGTAAAACCTAAAGCATTTCCTTTAGAATGGAATAAAATACAGGGGTTCTTTTTCTCAAAGAAATGATGGTGCTACTGAAAGCTAAAATGAGTACACATTTTCTAAGTTCTCAAATAGTGACAAAGGGCTCTGAAACCAGTTGCTATTTGTAATAATTATTTATCCAATTGATCTCTTGATTGTTTGTTTCACAAGTTACTTAAGTGTTTTGCATACTTCCATCATTGGGCCACATTTGGGTGATATCTGGGCTGCATTTGGGCTATTTCTCTCAAGCACCCATATTGGAGGACTTTTTATATTCAAGCTCACTCGTTTCTTCATTTACTGCAGTGTCCTCTGTAGGAAATGCTTTCAGTTCCTCAGCTTTGATTCCATAAAGATGGTGTTCAGATTTGCCACACTTTTGTCATGAATACAGAATGTTACAATACTAATTTCAAATTAGATCACTGTGGTAAAACTGCAAATTGATCACCAGGAAGTTAACTGGCAGGCTGTTGATGGTGTTAAAAGTACATGTTTCAGTTTTTAATGTTAGAATGTTTTACTGAAATGGATGAGGATGATGTTTGAGAACTCATAGAAAATGTGTCCTAATTTTGCATTCTACAGGACAAACCATAATTTACATGACAAAAAACCCTCATTTTGTTAATTTCTAACAGGAATGTTTGGATTCAATCAAGCTGGCTTCAAGTGTGCCAAACTGTTGTCATAAATAAGAATATTAGCACTTTAGTTGTTCATCAGAACACTGTGGGAAGCTTCAATAGAACACTAGGGAATAAACTGATAGGTTGCTGATGCTTTTGGAAGTACATGTTTTACTCAGTATGTCAGACTCTGTCCTTACATGTCTGAGGATGATGGTGTGAATTTACAGAACATATGCTCTGATTTTAGATTTTTGGAGCAACTTCCATTAACTCTATGAGAATTCTTAAAGTAAGTATGGTAACACCAACAAATGATTAATATTGTGACAAAAATCTGTTATCACTCCTTATATGTGCTCCTTTTTGTGACCCTCAAAAACAGGCTTTCTCTACAATCCATTTCAATGGGAACCAAGTCCCAGAGTCATGTAATGGCTACCAGAATATGCTGTTCATGTTTTGGCCAGCCAATCAAGGTGAGGTCCTTTGGGACCACCCCTCATGCCCTTTGGGGTCAGGGTGTGCTCACCCTGCCCCCTTGTACACACACACACACACGCACAAACACACACACACACACACACATATACATATATAGATTCAATTTGTTTGCAGGACACAGGGTCCACGCCCCTGAGTCCTGTAGTGGCTGCTACAACATATTATTCAGGTTGTGACCAACCACTCAGCATTGACTAGTCCCCTTTAAAGGGGTCAATCAGAACATATCTGGACACGTCCCCCTCAGATATCGCTAACGTTTGAACCCTAATCTCTCAAAAATGGCTGAAAGGATTTACACCAAATCACACAAAGAATGCTTTCTGAGTAAACATCAAGCTTTCTACCAAAGTTTGTGCAATTCCGTTCAGCCATTTTTCCTGTATCCATGGAGCAAATGTGTTTTGGGATCCATCCTTTTCCTTGGGCCCTACTTGACAGATCATCCCGAAAACTTTTCAGGAAGGAGCTGAGGTGTATGAACTTTTTGTTAATGATTTATGGAGATTTGTCAATCTGCGCCAAATTAATCAGTGTAACAAAAAACGATCTTCCTATGGAAAGTCTGATTAACTATAACTAAGCATTATTGATCACCACTGTGGTTACAGCAACGTTGTAGTTTATATTTATGTATGGTACTAGGATCATACGTTACGTTAAAAAAAAAACTCGGAAATTCTTTGAAAAAAACAAAGGGTAAAGATACATTATAATTAGGTAAGGTAGTAAGACTTTAGCTTACGTAAAAAAAAAACTAGAAATTAACTGTAAAAACCAAAGGTTAAAGTGATGTTATAGTTAGGTTAAAAAACAAAAAAACTAATGTTAACATTAACGGTAAGTTAAAAAAACACATAAATTCATCAGTTATAGTTTACTGAGCTAACTATAACTTTCTGCCTGGCATGCACTGCTTATGACCTCACATATTACAACGCTCATGATATGACGTCATAATTCATGACGTCACTGAGGACACCTCTGATGGCATCACTGATGACACCATCCAAGCTACTTCTTCTCAAACTACTTTATAAACCGCTATATCAATTTAAAAAACAAAGTAGGTAGTTAAGGCCCACAATCATATACAGCATGGATTGACTGTATGTACATGTGTGTGTCTACAAAATACAAATAGTGCAGTGGTGGATTCAACTATGATTCAGTATTGTAAAAGTTATATGACATACACCTTAGTGAGCATTAAAGTTTTAAGTTGCAAAACTACTTCATTTGAAGAAGGAAGAAACTGAACGCAAGTGCTGTAAGTTCTGGACCTACATCATATGACGTAATCAAAAAAAGCACACTTTATGAGTAAAGATCTAGATTTCTGCCAAATTTCGGTATAATTCTGTTCAGAAGTTTATTCTAAAATGCTTGCTAAAATTCCTACAGGAAATTTCATGGTGAAAATGCATTTTGGGATCCCCCTTTTTCTTTGCCCCCTCTTGACGAGTCAACCTGAACTTTTCCTGGAAGGAGCTGAGGTGGATGAACTTTTTTGGAAAATTTCATAAAAATTCATAAAGCGGGGCCAGAGTTCTTAATGAAATAAAAATGCTGTTACTATAGAAAATCTGATGTAACTATAACTAAAACGTTTATATATCAAACAGAGTGGCGGTAGCCACTATTTGGTTACAGTTAGGGAGACCAGAGATTGGGATTTCTTTTATTTTTGTCCTTGAATAATTTTGCACTACTTTGCAGACCTACAGCCCCTCTTTCACTCTCATAGTACTGAATATTTTGCAGCGTTTGGACAAGGGGATCCAAAGAAAAAAAGAAGGTCCCAAATCGGGCATAAAATCCAATGCATTTTACATAGTTTTTTGTACTTCGTGACGCGCAAAAACCGTAAGGTGGATTTCTACAAAATTTGGCAGGATGATATATTATGGTGCACAGATGATTCTGTGGGACAGCAGGTAAGTAGGGGGAGTATTTTGTAAGTGTTTTAAACTTAGCTATATCTGTGGCTGCTGTAGTACTGCGATACTGCTGAGGTATATTGTGATGAGAAGCCATTAGCTGATTGCTATTGACTGCCTTTGTGGAAGAGGTGTGGCGCAGCGGCAAGGGCAACTGACTCCGGTATCTGGGGGCTCACGGTTCGATCCCCGGTGCCGGCGGCAGATCAGCCCAGCACCATGTGACTCTGGGCAGTAGCTCGCTTAATCTTCCCGACGGCCCCCAGCGCCTTGACACCTTTGGGTAATTGTTCGCGCTTTACAAAATACTGGACATTTATAAAAGTTGAAGGCAGCCTTTTTGTTTTCAGCTTGAGTTTCCCTCTGTTCAGCGTTACACCTTGCAATGTAGGTAAATATTCGTTGTGGTATTTTTTCCATACCCATTACCACTCTACTAATGTAGAAATGGAAAATATTTATGAGTTTATCTATATTTCTTTTTAAGTACTGCAGTACCAAAAAAAGATTATTGATAATTGGATAATGCACTATAAGACAATATATTTTATAAATATAGTGTGCTAAAGTGTATTTTCACATTTTAACATATTTAAATATGCTGAAAAATGTGTACAGATTAGTGCGGTAACTACTAAAAACTACTGAGCTACTTAAAAAAAACACCGTTCCCCATAGAGTGCTACAAAAATATAGAAAAAGTTATAAATAAAAATGGTAACCTTAAAAAATAATTCTCTGGTACTGTGGTAGTACTGTGCTACTCCCTATATCTACAAAAATATATAAAGAAACATAAATATTTTGCAAAACCTATTACCACTTTAGTAAAGTGTTAACAGGTAGGGCAAAAATACCAAATCAAATACTTACCTATATAACACGTGTATTTGTAAAGCTCACATTCACCCAGAAGGGTATCTTGGCACTGAATAACAGATGTTTATATCCGAAGGTGATACACCTTCGGATATAAACATCTGTTATTACGCAGGACACTGGCAAAATGGACCTAAAAACAACATGCCTTTCACTTTTGTAGAGGCAGTCATTACCCAATCAGCTAATGATTTGGCATGACTATGTACCATGGTAGTATAGCACAATTCAACCACATTTTGCAAACAAGCCGTGCAAACAGATCTCACAAAGTTTAAATAAATTAAAGCTTATAAAGTAGTTACACCCCTTACCTACACTACCCAAAATAAACATCTGCACCCTATAATATCTAATTCAGGTAAGTTTTAACAAAATCCGGATGACGGCGCAATATGCACACTAAAACAATTTATGTTAAACACATTGAATTTAAGCACGTTTTGGGATGCCCACAACATTTACATAAAGCAATATATATTTTGACGAGAAAACATTTAAATCTTTTGACACACTTTAACACTACATTTTCTTTAATTTACACACTCCAGTTTATGCCGCTCCACTGTCTAACTGTTCACATTACATCACTCCACTGTGCGCATTTTACAGTACACTATTCCAGTTCACGACACTACAGTATATGCCACTACATTCTACGCTAATCCACTGTACATTACTGCACTCTACTTGACACAACTGGACTGTACGCTTGCAATTTACACCACTATACACTATGCTATTATACTGTTCCCCACTGTATTCTATTACACTTTCGTGTATGCCACTTTACTGGATGCCCCATAACTGTAACACTACACTCCAGTTTATGTAAACCCACTGTACACCAATCAGCTGTACCACACTACACTCTATATAGCAATACAGTATACTCCACTCCAGTGTACGCTATTTCAGTTTACTCCACTCCACTCCACTCCACTGTACCACACTTCACCGAACACCACTCCACTGTACGGAATTTCAGTACACAATATTCTAATATAGGCCCCTACACTGTACAACACTCCACTGTATAGCACTCCGCCGTACACCACTACACAAATACACTCTACAATATTTACAGGACCGAAATCCACTTTACCGCAATCCACTGTATGCTATCCCACACTATACCACTGCTCTGTACACCACTGCACTCTATGCCACTCCAATATACGCCACTCTCTTGTATCCAAGTTCACTCTATGCCACTCCACTGTATGCCATTCCACTATACACTACTCCAGTATGCCTTTTTCCACATTACACCACTCCACTATACCACGATATACTGGAGCAGAGTACACTTTACAACACTATCCGCCACTATATTGTACCACACTCCACTTAATAATACTCCACTCCACTAAACTAAACTGGACAAATATTCCAAAATTGTTACTAACATTGTAAAAACCATTGAAATTTACACAACAAAACCAAGGCTTAAACATGTTACAGTTAGGAAAACTTTAAATTTGATAAAGAAACCCAAATTAAACTCCACAAACATTTGAAATTATACAGTTCTATTTATGTCTTAATTGTATAATTTATATGCCACTTACACACTTATTTCCTTTTTATTTCTGCCAAACACACCTTAAACTGCACAACCATAACAAATCAAAACTTATACTTATCTATTAAATTATCATTGATGCACTGCATTCACATTACTATAAGTCATACTTATAACTCACATTTATACTTATGCATCACCTTTAAATTAATATCACTTGCGCACTTCCGTACAGTCTTGTCACCTCACTCGCCACACTAAATTAACTATAATTCAACACCGTACCATGCACTGTATTCTGGCAAATAATATAATTTCTCGTGTCATAAGTGTTTTATTTACTGCAAAGATTTAGGGTTTAGCTAGTGCATGGAGAAGCAGCGAGTTATAGTTACTGTCATGTGGTGAGTGAGATGACAAGACCATGTACGGAAGTGCACAAGTGATATTAATTTAAAGGTGGTGCATAAGTATAAATGTCAGTTACAACTATGACTTATAGTAATGTGAAATCGGTGCGTAGATGATAGTTTAATAGATAAGTATATGTTTTGAATTGGGGGTTTTCAGTCAATTTGTAGGGTTTTTAATAGCGTAAAGTAATATTTTACTACCATACATATAGCCAACCGTGCATGGTCTGTGGACAGGCCCTGCTCCAACCCCCTTGTGAGCTGCCAACTCCCCAGCGTGCACAGCCTTCGGCCTGTGGCCAGGTCCTGCAGTCAACCTCCCTGCAGCCAGGCCCTGCATCACACCCATTGCGAGCAACCAACCCCACGCGACACTTGGCCTTCTGGCATGCGTAGCGTGCAGTTCGTCTTGCAGGTCCTGTTAACACTCAGCTGACCCCATTCTCTGGGGCAGATTTGTCAAAAAAAGGGTAGTGGGTATGTGGGCCCCCTCCCCAAGTCTTAGCAAGCCCCATGGACCCGATACTGGGCTGCTGTATTTTTTTTATTAAGGGGTGGAGCACGCACCACCCCTCCTTGAGCCTTTGCAGGCCCTAAGGACACTATCACCTGGGCCTTTATTTTAAATTTAGGGGCGGGATACACAGCCCCCCTCCCCGAGACACTACAGGCCCCCCTACCCAAGTCTTTATGACCTTGGGAACCCCATCCCTTGGGCCTTTATTTCTTTAAGGGGAGGGTGCACATTGCTCCCCTCCCCAAAGTGTTCAGGTCCCTGGGGACCCCATCCTCTGGGGCCAAAACATATATTTAGAGGGGAGGGGGATAAGCGGCAACCCTTCACGAGCCACTGGGGACCTCAAGGACCCCATCCCCCGGGGCCTTTTGTTGATTAGGGGAGAGAGGGGAATGGGCCCCCCTCCCTGAGCCACTATGTGCCAAAGGGATCACATCCCCTGGGGCCTTTTTCTTTTAATTAATTAATGGAGGAATACACGACCCAAACACCAAGCCAATAGTGGCCCTGGGACCACATTCCTGGGGCCAAAAAATACTTGCAAAGGGGAGGGGGCACACAGCCCCAATCCCTGAGCCACACAGGGCCTTGGGGCCCCATTCCCCAGAGCCTTTAAGGGAAGGGGGTGCGAGGCTTCCCTCCCCGAGCCAATAGTGGCCCGGGGATCCCATTCCCCAGGGCCTTATGTGGGACCCTTGTGCCCACCTGGGGCAACCACAGCACACTATGGGGCCGATTCCGATCTCGGTCGGAGGCGCACCCAATACCATTCGGTTGGGAAAAAGCCATGCGAAAGCCTGTTTCCCGACCGATCCGTACAGCACACCGAACGAGTAAGTACGATGCGCACAACAGCACAGAATCCGGCCGAGCCGTACTCACCCAAACCAGGTCCTGTTCCCCGACCGAGGCGAATCCGGAAACGCCGAATCGAGTCGCACGGAAGGAAAAATGCAGCTCCGTCCGGCCGAACGAGTACGATGCGCTTTCCGTACGCGCCGAACCCGTCGCTACGCACGGCACGTCAAAGCATCCGGGAGAGGCGCACATAAGCTCCGATTCGCGCCACAACACGATCCACGGCTACGAGACGAACACGCCAGCGACGAGGACGAGGCGAAGCGACGAGGACGACGCGAAGCGACGAGGACGACGCGAAGCAACGAGAAGGACGAACGACACGAACCAACCATGAATCCCTTCGTCCCGATCATACCAATATTCTACATTTACTACCGGAACAGGCACGGACGCGTACAGCGCAGAAGGTAAGTCAGACACCAACCACAAAACACATACAACACGTACACGACACATCACACACACACAGAGGGATGCAGAATATACTTACACCAGCAACAGCAGCACCATAGGGGAGGGATGCCCATCACCAATGCCACATATGCACACAGGGGCCTGAATGCGCACCACCACCCCTACCCAGGGGGGGCAGGATGCCTACCACCACCCTGAGCCAGGGGGGGCTGGATGCCCACCACTACTACCACCCACACCCAGGGGGGGCTGGATGCCTACCACTACTACCACCCTCAGCCAGGGGGGGCTGGATGCCAACCACCACCCTTAGCCAGGGGGGGCTGGATGCCTACCACTACTACCACCCTCAGCCAGGGGGGGCTGGATGCCAACCACTGCTACCACCCCCACTAATAGGATGGACAATGCATGACACAACCAGCACACCACAACCTAGGGAATGCAAGAAGAAGACATCCCCCCAACACCATGACAAGCGTGTGTAGACTGTGTCAAATGCCTACAACACCGAACATGACTTTGAACATACAATGTGACCCCCTAGCACATGTGCCACACATATATGTGTGTGGCACCCACAATGCAAGCAGGCCATGACCATTGTGGCAATGGGGTCCAAACCCCCATCACCACAGTGACCAAAAGGTAAGTGTGGGGTCCATAGCTGAAGCACATTTTGAACATTGTGGCAATGGGGTCCAAACCCCATCATCACAGTGACCAAAATGTAAGTGTGGGGTCCATAGCTGAAGCACATTTTGAACATTGTGGCAATGGGGTCCAAACCCCCATCATCACAGTGACCAAAATGTAAGTGTGGGGTCCATAGCTGAAGCACATTTTGAACATTGTGGCAATGGGGTCTAAACCCCCATCACCACAGTGACCAAAAGGTAAGTGTTGACAAAGAAAGAGGTGCAACTGCCAAACTGCATGGATGATTCCTGGTCACAGAGCAAAAAACACATCAGTGGCAAAGTAGTGTATGTGTCCCATTGCAACATAAATTGGGGGAGCCAAATACTGCAGTGCAAATAAGACATACCTTTGGCCATGTGCAGACAAACAACACCCATGGGGGCTGACACCGTCAACAATCATCAATGACACAATGACAGAAGTGACCATCAGAATGCAGACCCACATATTTGCACTAATGGGCACACAAATGCAGATACCCTGTGGAGACTGCAGATGTGAGGTGAACAGATACCATACCATGGCAGCAATGGGACACACAAACCATGATCATTGTGCTGACCGATGACCTAGGAGTCCCAGGGACAGCAGGGGAAACCGACCAAACTACATACAGCCAATGGCACACCCAAGATATGCCAATGCAGTGGTGCAGATGCACAAACACAAACAGGCAGACCCACACTGCACATCATACACAACAGGTGAGGGGGGTGCCAGTGTCCCCAGGCAACCACACAACACATGAGGAGACCTGAATACCAATCATACAGATGTGCATACAGTGCCACACAAAGGTAACTCATGCATCCAAATCCCCTATGTGGGCAAGCAGGCATTGTCAGATGAGAGGGAGCACAAATCACACATGTCACACAGGCACGTAGGGACAGCAACTGACACAGCAAGACACAGACACACCACAGCACCACCCCCAGGGCCCCCACAATGTGGTGACCCTGGGCTGCATTACAATCCCACTGTGATGACAAAGCTAAATGTGGTTCACACTGTGAACCACAGTCATGTGTCCTGAGCAACTAACTACCATCACACCTACACAAGCACAAATCAATCAGCATGGCCAGTAAGCCAAGGCCAACATGGAGGCAGGGGCCTAGCCGGGCAACAACTCTCATCTGCACACACTCAACACCACACCCCTCGACCTCCAACAATGTGCAGCAGTGAAGTACACATGCACTGGTGACATTGCACATGCACCCATGACTATTCCAGGGTGGTGGGTGGGAACCAAGGTGCAGAAACACATCACACATGGCCACTCAACAAGACTCCTGAATGTCTGACACACTGCACACTACGCTGTACATGGACATGACGGCAATACCACACCAACCAATGGGATCCCATCCACAGTCACACACCAATGAAGAAGCCAAGGTCACCCACAAAGAACACACATAGACAACAACCAACATTGCAGCCCGGACCCTGAGGAGTGCCAGCAGTCACACACACAACGTGTCACAATCACTGAAAGATAACACAAACTGGAAATCACATGACAGGGGCAAACAACAAGTGCCAAGGGGAAACCTGACTGTGACCCATCTGCGTCTGCACACAAACTCAGCCCTGACAGCAAACACACCTATGGGTGACACCCTGATGACCAGTAATGTGCCATGCACCCACATCACAGAGAACCCAGGGAGAAGACTTTGGGGGAACATAGGTCAACTCAGCTAGCATCACAAACAGGTACAACACTAGGGATCACAGCATGCACAGCTAAACGGAAGTGAACACACAGACATGCACATACAACACACACCTTGGGCGCAGACAATGTCACAGGAGTACACACTGCCATGAGGGGACTCCACTCCTGTGTGAGGAAAGTTGTGCCATATGTTGCCTCAGTAGGGCCCCATCATGTCAGCTGAGCACTTGGTCACACAATCAACAATTAGCACCAAATGAGGGCTCCCGTAACATCAGCCTGGTCATGGAAGTGCCAACGGAATCATCAGCACAGATCCAACACACTTGTATAGCAATGTTGCACTGACAACACAGATGAGTCCTTCCCCATTGAAGCCCAAACCTGCATGTCCACTGGAGATGGCCACACGGTCAGGGAAGTAGACGAATTGAACAATGGCAGGCACAACAGATGTGCAGGGGTGGAAGCCACAGATGTGAAATAGCCAATCTAAGTAGGAAATCCCATTGCCAAATACTGAACACATGACACCCTCAGATGCTGCTATGGATGACATGGATACACCACAGGATAGGACACATTCCCCCTGGACCACATGGGTTCCTGCACAGTAACACTTCATTATCATGAGACCAAATATCACCATCACTGCAGCAAGGGCATGGTTAGCATCATCAACATCATGTACAGCAGAAGCAAAAGCACTAGAGAACAGAAAGTTGCTTTATTCAGCATATGTGGCATTAAAAGTAGAAGTCCGGTAGAAAATAAACAAAGGCCAATGGCCAGTCCATCAACAAAGTCACAAGTGGGTGACAGTGGCAGATGCCACCCTACACATGCCTGCACAAAACCAGGGACAATCCACTAGGAGGGGCAACCGGGGGTAGGCCAGGCACCGCAGGGACAGGATCAGGGCTCACCAGGAGGAAGCAGGGAAGGGGTGGTGGGTGCTGGAGAGCCACTGACAACTGCAGTGGAGGTGTCTGACATGGAGTGTGCCGGCACAACTGGGGGCATGACTCAGATGTTGTGGGTGCCGGCACGACTGCAGTGGACCCTGCAGATGGAGTGGACAGGTCCACCACTGCAGTGCCCAAGTCAGACAGGGTGGTAGTGGACTCCACTGCAGTGCCTACCACCAGGGGAGGAGAATGGGGAACAGGCAAGGTGGGCTGGACAGAGGGGGAGGACACCCTCACCACATCAGTGGCACAGACAAGCGCAGCGGGGGGGTGGTGCCGGGAGAGCAAGTGCCAGGGGGAGAAGGCCGGATCCTCTTGGGGATGGTATATCTGTGGGTGGGGGAACCTGGGGCAGGGTGTGGTGGGGGCACCTGTGGAGTGGGGGCCTGAGGGATGGAGGAAGGAGACCTGGTGCTTGAGCTGCAGGGCGGCGGCGGGGTCTTGCTCTTACCACTCCGGGGGACTTGCGGGTGGGGGCCTCAGTCTGTCTGCGCCTGGGGGAGGGTGTCCGGGGGCGAGGGGCACTCTGCTCCGTGTGGGGGCTTCCTCTTCCCCTGGATGCTGGAGCAGCTGGATCGGAGGGGAAGAGGCCGAGGTCACTGAGGAAGAGGCGCTGGGTCTTTGGGGTTTCAGGTGAGGCAAGGGAGGGTGTTTTGGAGGGAGAGGCAACTGAGGACTGCGCAGTGCCCGTGGATGCATGTGTGTGTACCAGGGCCCCATCCCCTGTGAGTCTGGTTTCAGTCCCCTGACTGTGCGTGCGTGTGCGTTTTGTTTGTGGCGTGTGTGTCTGTGTGCTGGACGTGTGTGTGCTGGTGTGTGCCTGTGCCGGTGTGTGTGTGCTTGGGACGGGTAAGGTGCTGGGGAGTGTGGATGGAGCAGAGGCAGGAGGGGTGAGGGACTGTCTGAGGAGGGACACTGCTGCCGTCAGGGAGGAGTCCATGGACCTATTGCCCCTCTGTAGGTCAGACATGCCCGATGAGATGCCCTCCATGAACGACACCAGCTGAGTCAACAGAGCGGTGTGCGCATGGAGGACACTCAGCATGGCTGTCTGCCCTACATGGAGCTGGCGAAGGAGGTACACAGACTCCTCACTCAGGGCAGCAGGGGACACAGGGGCAGGGGGTGCGGTGCCTGGCCCAAAGGAGACACGCTCCCGAACATGGGAGCCTCCACGGACCTGGGGAATGGGAGCCGATGGGAGGGCGGTGGTGGTGCTGGTGGTGGCGGGGACAGCAACACTAGCTGGGGTGTGGTGGCTGCTGACACCCGCCTCCATAAGGGAGTCATCCTCCGAGTTGCTCTGGTCCTCAGCTGAGGTGGATGGTGCTGAGGACTCCTCGGTGTGGCTCCCCTCGCCTCCGTGCCACTGGGTCCCTCCGACCACTCCTCGGCTGCTGACCCAGTCTGGCTCTCTGGCTCCTCCTGGTCCATGGAGCTGTCCCCTTCCGTGGCCGTGGATGTATCTGCAAACAATGGGGAAACAGACAGACATCAGTCACCTGCACCAAACGCACACACCACTGTGAGCACAGCACATTACAGAGCAAGCCCTGGCATCATTAGTTGTACATTGCTAAAAGTGCCCTAACTGAACAGGAGAAGCCAATTGTCAGTCTGATGCCAAGCATGGCACTCACATCCCACATGGCCTTGCACCCATCTGTCTGGTGTCTGTTGGATTGCAACACCCCAGTGTGGACACATGCACCAAGTACACAGTAGTTGGACAGTGCAGAGGACACGGTGTGGCATGTGGACATGCACACATCACAGCTCTTGCCACTGAGTCAGTACAGGTTTCCGGATGAAAGGGATGCCCAGAGTCAAATAGGAAATGCATGTGATGCATACCAGCGACAGACACCATGATGCACCCATGTCCTGATAGCCATCGCCACAATGGTGTGCATGTAGCACATGTCACTCCCTGCAGGATCACCAATAAGTAGACACATGCCATGGCAGAGGCATGACTGCTAAGTCATACATCACTGTCTCAGTGATGTATGACTTGGCAGCCAGACAACAACACTATGCACTGTGTCACAATAGTAGGTCATGGGGAATGCAAGTCCTGGAGCTGCACAAGTGCACATGTACATCCCCCACACAACACATCATCTTAACCCTCATCTGTCCAGGTCATACCTATTGGACATATGGGAGACCTGTGACACTACCCTCTGAACCTGAGCCCCTCACAATCTGCTGTGAATGGGGAACAGCTGCCTGAACTTCACATTCGCATACCCCAGTCTGCACGGGCAGCTGATCAAACACCTATGTGACACACAAGTATCGTCTCCTATGGTCACATCTCCAGGGGCATGCCGAGCCCCTACCAAGAAACACCCCAGCAGTCCTGGCAACTAATCCACAGCACACTGACACAGAGGCAGACACCTGAGGGGTCAAATCACTGCGCACAATGTGTCAGCTGATACACGGGAGTGGGAGTACAGAGTGCATTGCATGGCCTGGAGTAGGCATGACTGTCCTGCTCCACATGAATGAGGGATGAGCCCTGGACAGTGGATAGCTGGCTATGTATGTGTGACACACGTAATCTGCACACTGCTGGGGCCCAAACATTGTTCCCACCCGCTGCATGAGGCGTGTGCCACATACCCCAGGCACATGTGGTGGCTCAGCACAGCAAGTGGACCGCATATCAAAGCAACACGCAGATTACATGTCCGAACACAGGCGTAGTGTGAACAATGGACCCACCCATGATGCCCACAACAGAGTTAGGGAAACAGATGCTGTCCCCCACCTTTAGTGAAGCAAACTGCAAGGACACAGTCCCAAGTGACACAATTCCCTGAATGTAAGGGCTACACCTGGGTATCAGATGAGCAGTGGGCAGTGCACAATAGAGGGACATGGCTCCTGGACAACATGACTGCTGCACTGTGGCAGTTGAACCAGGCCAGAGGAGGGCACACAGCATGTAATACAGAGTTCACAGTGCAGTCTTTGACTCACCCCCTCCTTGCTGCTGTCTGGCCTTCAGCTGCCCATCCAGGTCTGGAAACACCACCACCAGGATCTGGAGCATGTGGGGGTCAGGGTCCGTGTTCCGCCCTCCCGCGAGGAGGCGACAGCTTCAGCTGGACCCGTGCAATCCTCCGGGTCCAGCCCCGAAGGTCCTGCCACCTCTTCTGGCAGTTGCGGATCCGGCGCTTGTAGACCCCCACGGACCGGACAGCCCGGACGATGTCCTTCCAGATCTCCTGCTTCCGATGGGCATTAACCTGTCAGGATGACAAAGTGAAAAGGCCATTACTACACATGCAACATATCCGTGCATGACACAGTTGTATATACATGTCTCAATCACAGGGGCACATGATGTACACAGGCAGTGCAAAGCTGCCCATGGACAGTTTGCCAGACGTCACTACATGGTATCATTGCATGGGAAGTAAAACCTTGTTCAAATGCACTGTCACTGCACCATACCTGTCCAGTGCATGTCACTACACACTATGGGGGTGACAACTACTCAGTGAGCCTGCTAGCCAGTGGCGTGCAGACTCTCAGCCTTGCTAGTCACACAAAATGCACATTCAGAAAGGCAGTGCACAGAACACTCACCTGCTCCCTGGTGTCCCATACAGCTTGCTGTACTGTGGAAGTAGGCTGTCCAGCAGGGCCTGGTTCTCCTCAAGGCTGAAGGCTGGGGCTCTCTCCACAGTACGTGCCATTGCAGGGTCCAGAGGGGCAGAGACAGCAGCAGTGCAGTGGCAGATGTCGTCCTGGAGCATGTAGTGCAGGCAAGTGAGCTCTCAGGGGAACAGCCAGCAATATATATGTGCTGGAGAGGCATATACTGTCCCTTGTGTCCAAAGTGATAGGTCCAAGTCGCTTGCATCTTCTGAATCTGGCCAATCCATGGAATAGCAGCACCAAAACACGCCCACAGCATCCTTCAAATCTTCAACTTCATGACATACATGATTTTGCAACATTGTTGTGGGTGACCAACTGATTTTCCAGCAACCGACTCGCTCGAAATTTGAAAACGCGTCCGCTGCCAGGCAAGGCCATTGTCAATGGGTGCGCACCGATCGGTCCATTGCGGTACAACGCGCATAGGGGTATAACGCGTACTCCGCACACATTGAATGCAATGGGCCGGCCGGGGCACCGATCGGTCCATTGCAGTACAACGCGTACAGGGGTACAACGCTGCACTCGCACACATTGAATGCAATGGGCCGGCCAGGGGCACTGATCGGTCCATTGCAGTTCAACGCTGCACAGGGGTATAACGCGTACCCGCACACATTGAATGCAATGGGCCGGCCGGGGGCACCGATCGGTCCATTGCAGTTCAACGCGTATAGGGTACTAACGCTGCACTCGCACACATCGAATGCAAAGGGCCGGCCGGGGCACCGATCGGTCCATTGCAGTTCAACGCGTACAGGGGTACAACGCGTACAGGGGTACAACACGTACCCGCACACATTGAATGCAATGGGCCGGCCGGGGGCACCGATCGGTCCATTGCAGTACAACGCGCATTGTGGGCGCGGCAACGCTGCTACGCCGACACACACTGAAGGTACCGGTCAGCCAGCACCGACGTCCAGTTGCAGTATCACCGCCAAGACATGGTGGTGCAGCGCCGCACCTGAGCCATCGCATCAATCGTGCAATAGCGGCCGGGGCGCCGACGTCCATTGCCGCCCAACGCATCACGCGTTACATGCGACCAGTCACCAGTGCACTCGTTCCGACGGGACATATTGCCAGCCAGAGAGCTTTCCCAGAGGAGAATGAGCCTCCACGTTTGACGGCTCGTCCAAACTCTCAGTCATAAGCGCATGCAAAGGCCGCATTGTGCGCTATGCTGTGTGCATGTTGCGTGTACGTTACCCTGTGGGTACAATGTGCGGCAGCCACGTCAGGTTGGCAGGCAGCCCATGGGGATCAGACGCCGCTATGCATGACCACTGTGATGTGCAACCGTTCATATCTGTGCACGCGCCATGGTTCACACTCTTCGGCGGAGTTGCGTGTATGGATGGCAGTGTCACATGTACCGCGCGAGTCCCATGGGACGGTATAGAGCTGGGTAAATCTTGTGCGGCACAATATGGTCTCTCCACAGTCCCTTGCATGTAGTGTTTACAATGTCTCTGATTTTCATGTGCACGGGGAGACGTCCACGCTGTGCGCATGGACTTTGATGCTGTGCGCAGGTGTCACAGACGCCCATGCTGTCCGGTCGCGCGCGGGATCAATTACTGTAAGTCACAGCTGCTTGCCGTGCGCATACGATACCCATGCCAGTGTTCATGCGGCAATAGTTGTGTCCCTGTAGGTCATCGCTGAGGTTTGCAGGTGGTTCCGGCCCAATACTACGTCACTGGGGGACAGACGGCAGTAGGAGATGGAACTGTAGACATGCAACTGCGATATTCAATGGCCACCCGGGGACTCACACGCCACCTGCTGGATCGCGTTGCGATGCTGGCCATGTATGTACATACATTGTTC